>OY856411.1:268866838-269206838 GCA_963693085.1 Alisma plantago-aquatica
TCGTTCAGAAGTTTTATGACGCCGTCAACGCGGTGAACACTATTTGTCACTCGCCGCGGGCTGCTATATCATCATTTTTCAAATCCGCGTGTTTCGATTAATTTAGAGATCCTTGTAATATATTTACACACCTTTGCGTTGAAGTCATCGGATGATGCATTCCAAGAAGCCGTTGGATGAGTTGGTAATTTGGAAAGTTCTCTATCATGTCATTTATGCATAACTGGCTCACCGGTACCGACGACAGCAGTTGACGTTATTATCTGCACTGTTTTGGTCCAACAATTTACATGAATCCGTGTAAAATCGAAACAAAGGTGGGAGCAAATACGATGTTTATAACTTATCACAAAACCGGATAACTATGGGAAATTGGCCAAATAGGGAATATACATTTAGTGAACTCAATCATCTCTCTCGTTTACGAGTTAATAAAGTCCATTTATACTGGAAATTTTATGTATTGGGAGCCCAACACCAGAAAACTAATCAAATTTTCAATCTAGTCTATACTACTATAAAAAGAGTGAGTTTGTTATTTAAATTACATCCGATGCCATTTTCTTTTCCGAAAAATTATTCCAACCAATCAGAAGTAAGGATTCAAAATCTCTGCATTCTCCTTGACCCTCTCTCTTCTGACGTTTTTTCTATATTTTGTTCTATTTTTAATCCTAATTTCTCTCTCCTTCCCAAACCACCTGACATCCTCCAAACCCTTCCACCCAACAACTTCACGTTCTCCAAGCCCATCTCTCTTCCTTCATCAACTACCCCACCCCCTCTCTATACACACGCTCTCCCCACTCCTCACCTTCAAACCACATACTCTCCTCTCATGCCAAAATTTACTCTATTTCTTAACAAACTCCTTCCCTCTCTCCGAGTCAAACAAATTCACCCTAACTCCACGCTTCCCTTCCTCTCTCACCACGTATTCCTCCCAAATATCAACTGACTACATTCATAACAAACCATTATGTCTTTATTATTTGTTTAATTTTATATATTTTTTCTTTTATGATAAAAGGATCATTATCCTTTTTAGCAATTATGAGATTATCATTATCTTTTTGAAAAATTTTATTTTTTTATTTAATGTAAAATAAACATGTTCAATGTGGCACGTGCATATGCACGTGTGTGTTGCTAGTTCTTTAAAAGTACAACTCGGGAGGAGCATTGGATTGGCCTGAGTCGACAATCCCTATGACATAATCCTAATAACGCCACCTGTGTCCGGACCGTACAGCTAATATGGGTGGATCGAGGCTAGATATTTGACTCATGTTTTTATGCTGACACGCTTGGACGAAGGTTATATTGACCAGTTGGTCAGCCGAGTCATCCAACCATCATATACACATTGAAATATTGTAGTATGTCATATCATTTTTATATATTTATTGGTACATCTAAATGATTTATAATTATTTATACAGATTGGCACCTCTATTTGAAAAAATACATAGTTGAATTTTGACGAGGACATCATGAGTCTAAGTGGGGGAGTGGGGGAGATTATACATTCTAACATTTGAGACATCGAATAAAATGAACTTAAATGAATGATCGGACTACACATATCGCCAAGGTTCACCCCTTTTCAGGGTGCACAACACTACAAAATATTGTGGTTAAACGTGCTCAACCCCGAGTAGTACCAGCAGAACTACACGGAGGGGCAAAATAACATCCAAATTTTCCATCCTTTATAAAATTTATAAAATGCTGATAATTTATTAATTGTCTATTTTCTCAAAAAGAATGTAAAGAGTCTAAATCTCACGCAGTACCTCCCTCCGAGCGGGCTCCCGGCATACCCCCGACTCCCTGCGACGCGATCACTACTCCCATCACCCTTTTCTCGGTCACAATCCCTCGTCTCCGTTCTTCCAGCCATGGTTCTTTTCTTTCTAGTCGTTCCTCGTTTCCTTCTTATTTGGCCTCTTGATAATGAAAATGTGGCACTATAGGTATCTCCCTTGCTTCTGTACGAGATATTCTGTTAAAAGTGACTGAAAATTCACACCTAGCGGTGAATGACGTCTGGCCCTTGAGATCGACGATGGCTTGTGGATTTGCGGCAACTTCAAATTGGTTTCGCGCGGCTTGACTATCGGCGCTCTTCTGCCTCAGATCAACACTTGATGACCTGTGGTACTCCAATGGCCTGAGGATCAACATGATCAACGTTCAGTCCAGATTAGTATCAGAGACCCTTTTTCACATAATTGCATTTCTTTCTATGAAGAAACAATCGGAGGATTCATGTTGAATCGATTTATATAGGAAGGATCTTCATGCTAATATGGGTTGAATATTCACAGAAATTTGGCATCTCGTTTGATGGGTTCCATGCGAAACACAGATTCAAGTGTTTTTGATCTGTCCTCTTGATTTGGCTTATATATTGCTTTGTCCTCCTTTTTATTTGGATTATACAAATTCTTCTATAAAATCTATTTTGAATCTATATGACATTGATCTAATAGTGTTACAAATCATATTAATAAGTTACACGCATATTGCAGTTTGAATAAAAATATATTTTACATATTGGCCCTACAGATCTTTCCATCCACATATCATATTCTAATACAAATTCTGTATAAGATAAATGTCGTAAAATTTTGGTAAATATACATGTTTGATCTGCAAAGTTGACCAAAAATTGTATTAACCAAAAACTATCACGGCTTCGTTCTTTAGTAGTTATAGAAAATGTAAGAATTGAATCTAATTTGTATTCATGAAACATGTAAGGGCTTATACTTTTGGGATCAATATGTTTCAGTCCACAAAACCAATTAATTATAGAAGCAAAAAAATATAACTTAGATTTCAAATATATAAAAAGTAAATAGAATTCTTTTAAAGAAAATGAAACAGAAATAAAAGCTACTTCCAGTAACATGCATTAGTTGTTCTTCATAAACAGATATAAAAGATACTAGCAAATACTTCATAAACATATAGCTAACAAAGTCCAACATGCATCTAATACAAGAATACCTTAATCACGTTGACTAAATTGGACATTAATATACTCTTTTATTTTGATGATGACAAATATTTTATTCTTATAGATCTAACATGCTACTTAAGTATTTCACGGTTCAAGAAAATACAGAAGTGGATAAGTGAAGATCAACACAAATGGAAGATAAATGCGTTTGGATGTTTAATATTTTCATGATTGTACTCAATGTAAAAACTTGTACAAGTATGTAATGTACAAGTACATAGATATCATGTAAATCAAGCGTCGGATCTTTCTCATCCTCTCACAACCCTTAGATAGGTTTCGCCCAAAGTTAGAGTCACCTACACACATTGAAACACACACTAAGTAGGTGATTCAAATATATAGAACATGCACACCCTCGGTCGAAGTTCTTGTCGACCGAGAAACACCTCTGTCGAAATTTTGAGCACTGTTTAACAACTTACACAATTGAACTATAAATTAGCATTCAGTCAAAAATAACCTCGACCGAGTAATCAATGGTCTAAGCTTACTACCGTTAGACTGAGTGATTGGTAGTTGGGAGTTGAAAATTGACATTGTAACACTTATGCTCCAAACCCCACTTTGGTTGATGAAAAGCTCGATCGAGACATATCTCAATCGACTTACTCGACCGAGATAGTTTTTGGATTGTTCTTTTCAGCTCAAAATAATTAGCCATTGCAAGTTAATAAATGGTTACCTAACAACTAGTTAAGCACTAATAACACTCTATAAACCATCTAGAATGTCTGCAAGTACTTGTAAACCATTCCTATAAATTGGAGAGACCTTAGGACACCTAAAGCACACAACTACACTTGGGAATACATTCTAGTGAGCAACTAAGCAAGAGCTACACTTGCCATCTTATTTTGCTTGCCTCAATTTCATGTCCTATAGCTACAATCTCGTAGCCACCACATATAAAATCATCCATCTTAAGTGGATAGAAGATCTATACGCTTGATATAGGATGAAAGCATTGTACTCAATTGGAGAAGTATTTTATTTCTTCCAATCTTTGTCTTCTATATTGTATTTTATTCTCATTGACTACTCCTAGGGCTGGAGGTTGTTGAAAGGAGGTTGCTCAGTGCTACTTCAACAATATGAAGGATACTCTAAGATGTGCATGAGATTACTTCAAGAAGGTTGCTTCAAAGGAGTTTGGAGCTACTTCTAGGTTAAGGCTATCTCAAGGTGGTGGAGCTACTTCAAGGTGGTGAAGGTGGCTCCAAAGATTGCTTGTGGTTACTTCAAGAAGGCTGCTTGAAGGGGGTTGAGGCTACTTCATGGTGAAGGCTACTTCGAGTGGAAGGTGATTGTATTTTATGTAACATCCTTGTGAGGTAATAAAATAAATTGCTTTCAATATCCCAATTGGAAACAATTGGGTAGTGGACTGACTACCTTTGATTTCAAAGGTAGGAACCACTCTACATCCAAGTGTCTTCCTTATTTCCCCCTCCTTCTTTGGTTGAGTGGTTTGATTGTTTAATTAATTTTAAATTATTAAAAATCTCTATTCACCCCCCTCTAGAGCTTTCAATTGGTATTAGAGCAGGTCTTCAAGGAGCCATTACAGGTCTTGAAAAATTGGGGACAACTTGTTGAGCAACCTTAACCTTGAAGGAACTCAGGTAACTCAGCCAACTTCTTTCGATGGAAGCAACTACACCTACTGGAAAAGAAGAATGCAATTTTATTTCCAAGGACTTCGCTTGGAATTATGGAGGATGGATTCCAATCCCTATGTGCTCCCAACAACTGAATATGCAACATGGGATCCCAACACGGTAAAACAATTTCAATTGAATGCCAAAGTGGTAAGCATATTATATTGTTCTATCTCAGTAAGTGAGTTCAATAGAATATCTTCATGTGATACATCTTATGATATATGGCATAATATATCTATAATACATGAAGGTGCTACCCAAGTTAAAAATACTAAGATTAATATGCTCAAACAAAAAATTGAACAATTTTCGATGTAATCTAATGAACATATTGGTGAGATGTATACAAGATTTTCTTTCATTGTTAACAACTTAAGTGCATTGGAAAAATATAGAAGTGAAAAAGATCACGTGTATAAAATCTTTAGATCTTTGACTCCAAAATACAAGCCAAAAGTAACAGCCATTAAAGAAGCTAATAATCTCACCATATTGAGGATGGAGGAACTAATTGATAATTTAGAAATTCATGAGGTCACTCTTGAAGAAGAAGAAAGATTGACAGTTGAACACAAGAAGGAGAAAAGGAAGGACATTGATTTTAAGGTGACAACTAAAGAAAGTAATGAAAGAAGTGAAGAAGATAGTAAAGAGGAGGCACTCATTGTAAATGGTAAGCAATATAGAAGATTTAAAACTAACAAAAATTCTCTTGTTTCTTCCTATCATTCCCTTAGGTGCTTTGAATGTGGCAAAAAGGGGCATTTAAAAATTGAGTGTCCCAATGTCAAGAAAGGAAAGAAATTTTCTCTCAAGAAGAAAGAAAAGGCCTACATGGAAGCTTGGGATGATTCAAGTGATGATAACATAGGTGAGGAGGAAGTGGAATGTCTCATGACTAAAGAAGACATTTTAAGATGTTTCATTGCAATAACAAATGAAGAAGAAAATGAGGTAAGCCTTCTTGATTTATCTAAAGAAGAGTTAGTCACTAGTATTGAAGAATTACATGATAAATATGTTGATTGTAAAAAGAAATTAAAAAGGATTACAAAAACTAGTGAAGATTTGTATGCTAAATTGAATGATCTTACTTTTGAAAAGGAAAGTATTATGTCTGGAAAAGCTACTTTAAAAGCATCTATCAATGATTGCAATATTAAGTTGCTGGCTCTAGAAACTAAAAACAATTCTCTTTGTCAAGAAAAGGTTGAATTTCTTTCCAAGATAAATGATTTTCAAACTCAACCTATTCTTTGTACTCATTTGGATTATGATGCTATTGTCAAAGAAAGAGATAATTTGTTATCTAATCTGGACCAAGCAAAGTTAGACATTAAAAAGAGAATGGGTGAAATTGCTAAGTTGCAAAAGGATATTAGTAGCTTAAAAAATGAGGAAATTCTTGATGAAATTCTAAAAGACTCTTCTAGTCAAATTGGGAGGAGAGGACTAGGTTATGTGCCCAAAAATAAATCCTATAAAAAACCTAGAACTAAAAGGACTCAAAAATCCAAGTCCAAGGTCATGTATGTGCCCAAACACAATATAGCTAAGAAGAGAAATGAAATTGATTCCATTTGCTATCATTACTGTTTATGCCTTGGACATTATTCATTTTCATGTCCATTCAAGAAAATGGACGTTGACTTGGTTTGGGTTCCAAAACCTCAAACTTAAAAATGTTGGTCATAATGGTTGAGATTTGACCTAACCTTCCCTTTGAGATTTATAATGTCTTATGTCAACTGAATTAATCTTTAACTTGTATATCCTTGATTACTTAATTGTGAATAATGAAATGATATGTTTACATTAGAAATGCTAAACTTGTTGAAAATATACAGAATTGATCTCGGTCGACAGAATTCTCGACCGAGACCTCTTACCGTTGAAGACAAGTTCAACCGAAGGTAGTTCTGTCAACATTGTTTTACTGGAAAATCTTCTCGATCGACAAATAGCTCGATAAAAAATTCTTTCGGCCGAAGAAATATTTGACCAAAGATAGATTTATCAGAACTACTTTTTGAAAAAAAGTTATTTAATTGCAGTTAATTGTTCCTAATAGTTCAAATGATATTTATAATAATGATCCTAACCAAATCGACCACTATATGGGACCAAAATTTTCATACCTTTGCAGGTTTGGATGACCTATAGAAATTGACCCAACAAGCATAAAATAAAAAATAAGAAGATCTCCAAACACATATATAAAAGGTTAACTTTTTGGTCACATTTAAAGAAAGGCGATGTTGGTACATTCTTTTCTTACTATAAATAAAAGAAGAAATTTATGTTGACAAGAAACAAGATTGATTTTAAATCTAGTTATGAACTTTGTATTCTTAAGTTGATCTTTTTTTTTAAAATAGCTCAATATCATTAAAAGTAAGCCATACGACATCTACAAGATAGACATCTCAGAACAAATAACCAAGCAGCAAGTCCTATTGCAGAAAGACATAGCACAAGGCTCAGATTGGGATGCGAAAGGTACACTTCTGCTCCGTCCACCTCTGGTAGTGGCTGTCTCAAACAGCTATCTGGGATGGAATTCGTCAATCTACAAGAGTGTATGAGTACATCGGGATAGGAGTTTGCATAGCCGTTGGAAGAGATTACCATCATGAGGACAACGGAAGGTCACCTGTAAAAGAGCTTGACCGCCAAGAACCAACAGAAACACAGCACCCCACAAACTGGATAAGAGACACAACTACCGACTAAGAAAATAAAAGGAAAAACAAGCACAAAACAAATGTCGAGCACTAGGAGTGCACCAACCAGGAGACCCGAGAAGGAGGCCGAACCCTAACTGTGCATATACAAAGGAAGGATGGCTCATGCAGGTACAACGATCGGTGGTAGAGGGAGCCGGTAACCCCACCACCACTCCCGACCACCACTGCGAGCAGGGACCGAAAGACCCACACGAAGCACAAAACCCAGCTTCCTCCTCCTCTGCCTAAAGCACTAAGGGGCTCCCGCTCCCCGTCCGCCCACGAAGGAACCCGAGACACGACGACACAGGACACCAACAACCTAGACAGGTGAAGACTGAAAGAAAAACAACACAAAAGGAAACGCAAAGAACAACCCCCCAAACCTACGACTACAACCAAACCGAACAGACCCACAAATAGAAAGCAAGAAGGGGAAGAAACAACACCCACACCCACAGAGAACAAAATTCCAGAAAACTAGAAAAAGCTACCTCCTCGCACCGAAGAACAATGTCGACACCATGAAACAAAGCCACGCTCTAGGACACCTCCTCGCACCCAAGAGACCACAAACCAGATATGGATCTGGGACGCCATCCAGCAAGGAGAAGGGAAGCTGTGAAGGAGAGGAAGCAGCGACCAACTAGATCTGACGACAAAGACCAGCAAGAGCAAGGTTGAAGACGGAAGCCAAGGGGGTGCGAGGTAGCCGCACGCCGGCTGCTGGCCTCCTCCCCCGAGCTTGAAGGGAGCGGAAGCCCTAGCCGCACGCAGACGCTCCTTCAGCCGGGACTCTTGTTCCGCAAAGCAAACACTCAGTTATGAGATTAAGGGGGAAATCACAAAATTTATTGGATATAATGTACTTGATTGTTGATATCAATTGAATTCTCTATATCAATATGGGCATAACACCCCTTATAATTGGTTAGAGATACATTTATTGTTCTAACTATGAGCCTAAAGGAATCTCATATTATTTTAGGGCTTAACATCCCTTGCAAATGGTTGTGAAATTAATAGTGGTTTTTTTTAATCATGGAAAATTTACATTCTTTTAATCATCTAAAAAGAGCACTACTACAAAACCTACCTTTAGTGTCAGTTATTTAAGGCCTTTAGTGTCAGTTTCTAAGCGACACCTATGTGGGCGACACTAAAAGCTCACCCATTACGCGTCGGTTCCAAAACCGACGCCCAAACTCTTCGCACGCCACCAAAAATGCGCCATCAGGGGACTATAGGTGTCGGTTATTAGATAAGAAACCGACACCATATACCTTCGCGCCACAGAAAGGGTGCCATCTTGGGCACTATCAACGTCGGTTTTGACGCCATATATCTTCGCACCACAGGAAATAGACACCGATTATTTATATATAACTGACACTATAACTTTGTGTGTCGGTTTTATACAAATAACCGACGCCTATTGTTTTGTTTTTTTTGTCAATCTACAGACCTGCTGTGGCTGGTCGCAGGATGAGAAACCTACAGTTCAGTTATAAACTGCAGGTTTTACGACATCCATTGATATCAGCCAACAACATGTCACAAACCTGCAAAATTAACAACAAAAATATTCACACATGCATTTAGGAATGCAACCTGTAGTTCCATTTTATTTTCACACATTTAGAAACATTCATGTAGCTAGCAATCTGTAGTTCCATTCATTCACATTCACACATGTAGAAACATTCATATAGCAACCAACACTTTCATTCATTTTCACTCAGACACATGTAGAAACATCCAGGCATGTAGACACATTCATACATATATTATAATTCAGAAATTCATTTACAAAATATCATTCTTTAGTCATTATTCGCTATCAGGATCCCAATTATATTTAAAACCCTCACTATTTGTATGGCTGTTGCCCATTCTTCTCTTACTTCATTTAATTCTCCCATCGTATAGGGAGCATGTACATCTAGTAAGTCCGTTCCTGAAATGGGGTCATCTTTAAACACCTGTAAAGAGAATGATGTATATATATAATTAATGAGCTATAAATAAGATTGATATGTTTCGATCATATTATCTAATGAGACTATAGAATACCTGAACAATACAATCGATATCTAGTGTGGCATGTTTGATAATCATGTGCATATATCGCATCACATAGTATCCACATACCCATCCGTTGTCTTATGTAGCACACTATAAATTGAAACATACAAAATATTAAAAAATACAACTAATTAAGCATTGTTCACATAAATAATATATACATATATTGCAGTCGGGAACTTACTTTCGCGTTCTTCCAAATTATTGGTTGGTTCTTTTTCGTGGGGACCTTTCCTTCAGCCTTTTTGAACTCATCAAAACCCCTACATGTTAATATAACACAGAATATTGCAATTAAATAGTAATGTAATAACATATGTTAACGGATATGAAAATGAAATATTTCTCACCGGAATAATACCATTTTCATTATGTGTCCAAATCTTGTATTCAATTTACTCCCCTTAGGATCTAGATAATAGACAGTGAACGTCTCGGGGACAATAACCAGTAACTCCCAATGCCTACTGATGAGTGCATACTCATCATGAAATTCAATTACCTTTTTGGAACAATTTTATCTCTATTCCACATCTTTTTACCCTAATGTGAATCATTATGCACAAAACTACTTAGTTGATTCAATAACCAAGATTTTAACTAAATATCTTTCATTTAATGCAGGAAAATCAAAGCAACTCCATGCATACGGTCCCAAGACCGTTTGGCGGAATACGCAAAGAACGAATGACTAAACCGGTTGCCAAAGAAAGCCATGCGGTCCCAAGACCGTTTGGTCCCATACGGTCTCAAGACAGTTTGGTCCCATACGGTCTCAAGACCGTTTGGTACCATTCGGTCTCAAGACCGTTTGGTCCCATTCGGTCTCAAGACCGTATGGTCCCATACGGTCTCAAGACCGTTTGGTCCCATTCGGTCTCAAGACCGTATGGTACCATATGGTCTCAAGACCGTTTGGTCCCATTTGGTCTCAAGACCGTTTGGTCCCATTCGGTCTCAAGACCGTTTGGTCCCATACGGTCTCAAGACCGTTTGGTCCCATTCGGTCTCAAGACCGGTTGTCGCTGAATCAAAGACCGAATGCCCAAACCTAATGGAGCGCTGCTTTCCAAGACCGCATGAGCGCACAGACCGCATGAGCTCGCGAGCGCTGCCCAGACCGAATGCCGAAGACCGTTTGCCGAGACCGAATGCTCCAAACCGTGTGGGCGGAGAAACCAAAGACCAAGACCGTATGGTCCCATTCGGTCTCAAGACCGTTTGGTCCCATACGGTCTCCAAACCATTTGGGGTCAGATCTGAAACTATAAATAGACCCCCAGGGTCCCCATTTGAAGGCATCGGATCCGGACGCCGATAGGCTGCCAGAGCACCACCCCGATCAAGTTCCACTCCACCTACTACTGGTGTTGCGTCCAAGGAGGCCAAGAGGAGAAAGAAGACGGAGCAAGGAGCACATCTTCTTCACCGGGCTTTGTCCACCCTCTGCACCGAGCTCATGGCGGATCTATCTTTCTCTCCTATCCTTCTTGTATCTCGCATCATGAGCGAGTAGTCCTCTTTCACTGGGGTGCGGGGACTAGCCCCGCTGCTCATGCAAACCATGTTCTTTTGTTAAACTTTCCATGGCAATGTATATAACTCTTCATTTTGTCGTTTATCGTTAAGCTTGTAGGTTGGTTATGTGCATGTTTCCATCTTTGTGCTCCCTATGTTGCGAGAACTTCAATGCATGGGTATGAATGTCGTTTAGCATGTTAGACTCCTTGACGAGAACTTCCGATGGGATTCCTTGAGGTCGTAGGTGTATGATCCGCGAGGGGACGAGCCATCTAGCCTTCGGTGACGCTTCGGTGCGCCTGATGCCCGTATGGGGGGTTCACAGCCTTAGTTGGATTTTGTATCTTCGTGCTTTTCGTCGATGTTTACACGTACTATAGTCCCTTATTTGCTTAACGGTTGACGCGGTTGACTCCTTGACGAGAACTTCCGATGGGATTCCTTGAGGTCGTAAGTGTATGATCCGCAAGGGGACGAGCCATCTAGCCTTCGGTGACGCTTCTGTGCGCCTGACGCCCGTATGGGGGGTTCACAGCCTTAGTTGGATGTTGTATCTTCAGAGCCGTAAGACATGTGATCCGGATGGCGATGAGAAATCGGCTGCCTATGGTGATGCTTACGTGGACCTGACGCCCGTATGGGGGGTTCTGCAGCAGCTCTACTTGAAGTGTTGTATCTTGCCTGGAAGGTTTGCAGAGGAGTGTGTTTGTGTGTGTAGCGGTGGTCAAACCGGGTACCATTCCAGTGATTTCATATCATTGATCTAAACCCATCTTTTATTCCGCATTTACTTTCTTGCAATTAGTTTAACCAAACCCAAATCAATCAATTGTTCTAAATATTAGTTTTACTTGAGCTAGATTCAACTGACAAGGATTCTTAAAAACGTTGTCCTTTGGGTTCGATCCTCAACTATACTGCGATAAGACCCGTCCGCTTGCGGGTGGTATTGTTGCACTTGGTTTTGGTAAAAGCTTGGGGATATAAATTCCGAGTGAATTTGTTAGTGCATTCAAAAAGCCACGTCAAATTCTGGCGCCGTTGCCGGGGACAACGGAATCAGTCAGTCAAATCTAGTTCTTCTAAGACTAATCTAGGATTTTGCTTTTATTTTGAAACTATCGCTTATCTACTTGACCATTATTCTTCTTTGTGGATCTTACTTTCAAATCTTTTCCAATTTCAGGTGCTCTTCGACGTTTAGTGCATGCACCGATCAGACAGTCCCGGACTCACAGTGAGCTTTGATCCCGAAATAGATAGAACCTTCCATCGACATATTCGGGAAAATCAAGAAAGGATGGCGCAAGAAGAAGAAGTAGCCCGCAAAGTGGCTCAAGCCATCAATGCACAGAGAGAGAGGCTCATGCAAGAAGCTAGAGCTGCGGTTCAATAGGAGATCTTAGCAGCACAGGCAGCAACACAAGCAGCCGAACTTCAGAAAGATCTTAGAGAGTTCTCTATCCCAAAGGCTGCAAATGTCTATCATCCGGTGCAACCTCCTCCCATCGAAGCTGCCAACTTTGAGATTAGAGCACATTGGATAACTTTGCTTCAAAACAACCCCTTCTACGGCAAACAAGTTGAAGACAGCCAAGGTCATCTTCTTAGATTCATCGACTTGTGTGCCATGACGAAGCAAAATGGAGTCTCTGATGATGCCATTCGACTCCGTCTTTTCAAGTACTCTCTTGCTGATAGAGCCATTAGTTGGTACAATTCACTGCAGAGTGAAGTACCCATCACCACTTGGGAGCAGCTCCAAAACGCTTTTCTGGAAAAGTTCTACCCCCCATCTCTTACATATGAAATCAGGGGACGAATCACAAATTTCACTCAAGTCCCAGGAGAAACCCTCTCCGAAGCTTGGGATAGGTACAAGGAGCTCCTATGCAAATTCCCACACCACAGAATTCCTAAGAACCAACTGATAGAGATCTTCTACAGGGGTGTGGAGGATGACGTAAAGATGTTTCTAGATTCCTCGTCCGGAGGAAACTTCATGCGTCAAAGTTACGACAGTGCATGGAGAGTCGTCACCTTGGGAGCAGAAAATCAAGCCAATTGGGACAGATCTGTTGGTAAAGGAGTCTTAAAGGTAGCCATGGCTGAAGCTATCCCAGAATACAAATCTATAGCTGAAACTTTGAAGGTCTTAGTTGCAAAGCAAAATCACATAGAATCATCCCTTGCTGCAATTGGAAGAGGACATTCTCCTACTAGGCAACCAGAACAAATCAAGTCCACTTCTTTGTTTCGTGAAGCATGCAAAGGCACTGATCATTCCACATTGTCATGCAATGTTCTCTACGATGTTGTTCTAAGTAATGCATGTGGACAAGGAGATAATTCCCAGATGGAAAATCTTAATGCTATTAACACCATCCCGGGGCAGAACTATTACAATCCGAATCAAAATAGGAATCACCCAGGCTTCCAATACGGAAACCCTTCAGGAGCTATGAACTCACATCAATTTGGTCCGAACAATCAACCGAGGGGCCCACCTGGGTACCAGTTTAACCAACAACAGAACTTTGGGAATCAAGGAAACTTCAAAGGAAATTTTCAGAATAGGAACTACAATAATTATCAGAACAACTCTCAGTATCAGAACCTGAACCAACAGCAAAGTCAGGCAGGGTCCGTCCCTTCTGATGACAAGCTATCTACCATTGAAAAGTTGTTGCAAACACAACAAACGATGATAGCCAACCAACAAGCACAACAAAAGGCTATTGAAACTCAACTAGCTCAACTTGCTGCTAGTATTAAGCCACAAGCTGGGGTTTTTGCCGGTCAACCTGAAAACAATCCGAAACATCCTGAACAGTTGAAAGTCGTCAACACCAGACCGGGGAAAGATTATTCGAATCCCCCAGTAAAGACACCTGTAGTTATTGCTGACGAAGAAGAACCTGAGGCGGTCCAGAACTCGACAACACCAGAATCCCAACCAATGGAAGATAAGGCTGACAAAGAAGTGCCTGAAAAATCTGTTGATGAAGAAGATGAAACACCAGAGACAAATATTCCTGTGTATAAGCCCCGTATACCCTTCCCATCCTGCCTAAGGCAAATGAAGCTTGATACGAGATTCATCAAGTTCAAAGAGGCTATGAAGAAGCTCCATGTTGATATACCCTTCTTAGACGCTCTTAATGAGATACCAGCCTGGACCAAGTATCTAAAGTCACTTCTCACCAAGAAGTACATCACTGAAGAGTATGAAACTGTAAAACTTGCTACGACCACATCAGATATCATACTTAGCAAGATGCCGAAGAAACAGAAAGATCCAGGATCCTTTAGAATATCATG
Source organism: Alisma plantago-aquatica (assembly GCA_963693085.1). Taxonomy (NCBI): domain Eukaryota; kingdom Viridiplantae; phylum Streptophyta; class Magnoliopsida; order Alismatales; family Alismataceae; genus Alisma; species Alisma plantago-aquatica. The sequence goes on from OY856411.1 coordinate 268,881,184, forward strand.
TCACATTGGTGACTCATCATGCAAGAAAGGACTGGCAGACCTTGGGGCTAGTATTTCTATTATGCCATTCAGTCTGTGCAAGAGGTTAGGGTTTGCTGAACTACTTCCAACTGCTATGACTATTCAACTTGCAGACAATTCTATCAAGAGACCGTTAGGAATTCTCGAAGACATCCCGGTCAAGGTAGGAAAGAATGCATATGTTCCATGTGATTTTGTCATCATGGACATAAAAGAAGACACCAAATACCCTCTTATCTTCGGTCGTCCGTTCCTCGCAACTGCAAGAGCCCTTATTGATGTCGAAGCAGGAACCTTACTGCTAAGGTTAGGAAAAGAAACTTTGGAGTTTAAAGTTTTTGAAAGTATGAGAAGACCAAGTATACAGGAGGAAGTCTATCTGATAGATTGTGTTGAGCAAATGTCGCAAATAACTCAAGAATACCACGAGTCATGCAATCCCTTGGAAACTACTCTATCCGACCTATTTAATGACGAACCTATTGACCAACAAGATAAGGATTGCATCGAACCCCCCAACTCTGCTAAAGAAAATGCTGAAGCTACTTACGATGAATTAAAGACTACCGGAACTACGGAAGAAATTAGCGATAAAGCAGAACCTCCTGAAATGAAGCCCCTGCCTGAAGGGCTGAAGTATATGTTTTTAGACGATCTCAAAGCTTGTCCAGTTATCATTAACTCTGATTTAACGACCAAGCAAGAAGAGAAACTTCTGGAGGTATTAAGGGAGAGGAAGAAAGCCATAGGCTACAAGATGAGCAACCTCACAGGGGTCAGTCAAGCTTTGTGCATGCACAGGATCCCTATGATGGAAAACCATAAGCCAACCATCGAGCATCAACGGAAGTTGAACCCAAATATGAAGGAAGTGGTCCATCGCGAGATCATCAAACTTCTCACAGCCGGAATAATATACCCGATATCGGACTCACCATGGGTAACCCCAGTTCATGTGGTACCCAAGAAAGGAGGGACAACCGTTATAAGAAACGAAAACAATGAGCTCATCCCCACTTGAACAGTCACTGGGTGGCGGATGTGTATTGATTATAGAAAATTAAACAAGGCCACTCGAAAGGATCATTTTCCTATGCCCTTCCTCGATCAAGTTTTAGAAAGATTGGCCCATCAAGAATATTTCTGTTACCTAGACGGTTACTCTGGATTCTATCAGATTCCCATACATCCAGATGATCAAGAAAAAACGACTTTCACCTGTCCCTTCGGGACATATGCTTTTAAAAGGATGCCATTTGGCCTGTGTAATGCCCCCGCAACTTTTCAACGTTGCATGACTGCCATTTTTGTGGGGCTTACTGAAACTGTTATGGAGGTCTTCATGGATGATTTTTCTGTATATGGAGACTCCTTTGACTCCTGTCTTAAACATCTCTCCATGGTCCTCAAACGTTGTGAAGAAGCACATCTGGTGCTAAATTGGGAGAAATGCCACTTTATGGTGAAGGAAGGCATTATCTTGGGCCACAAGGTTAGCAACAGAGGAATTGAAGTTGATAAAGCCAAGATAGAAGTCATATCTAAATTGGCAATTCCCACAAATGTAAAAGAAGTTCGTGCTTTCCTTGGCCACGCTGGATTCTATAGAAGGTTTATAAGAAAATATGGTGTCTCGCACAAGGTGGCTTCACCCTACCATCCACAAACCAGTGGACAGGTAGAGGTCTCTAACCGACAACTAAAGGCTATCCTTGAGAAAACCATTGGTCATAATCGAAAAGATTGGTCGATAAAAATCAACGACGCCTTATGGGATTATCGTACAGCTTATAAAACTCCCCTTAGGACTACTCCTTTTCGATTAATATATGGAAAAGCTTGTCACCTGCCAGTCGAATTAGAACATAAGGCATGGTGGGCAATTAAACAATTGAATTTTGATATGAAAGAAGCAGGGCAAGCCAGGATTCTGCAACTCAACGAGTTGTATGAACTTAGAATGACAGCTTATGAGAATGCATGAATCTACAAAGAACGTATGAAACTCTGGCACGATGGACATCTGAAAAGAAAAGACATACAAGTGGGAGATCAAGTTCTGGTTTTCAACTCAAGATTACGGCTATTCCCAGGAAAACTCCGTTCCCGCTGGTCCGGACCCTTCATCGTCAAAAACATCTCGCCACACGGTGTTTTCTCTCTATGGAGTGAAGCAACAGGGGAATTCATAACAAACGGACACCGCTTGAAGAGATATTTTACCTCGATTGACATTGGCACTGACACAAAGATAGAACTGGCAAATCCAAAAGACCCACCATGAAACTAAAGGACTCTGTCGAGCCAACGACATAAAACAAAGGCGCTTGTCGGGAGGCAACCCGATCAATAAATTTGTTTTACTTTTCCTTTCCAAATTTTGTTCTTACCTGATAGTTAAATTTTCTTTAAATAAAATTTGCCTTATGAGAAAGTTTTCCCTACAGGACACGAGATCGGAGTGGCACTGACCAAAACAAAATCATTCTCGTCAGTCATACCTGGTGTTACCTTTCCCCTCCATCTTGGATTTAGGGTTTGCTCGAGGACGAGCAAATCTCTAAGTTCGGGGTGGAGGGTGGATGGTACGTACTTCACTTCCATAAACACCCTCTTTCATATAAGTTGTCTTTATCATAAAATTTTTCAAATTTTTGAACAGATACCTGATGAAATTTTGACTCTTTTCAATAAAAATATAACTAACTTTTTTGCTATGCATCTTCAATCATAACATCCTCCTTATTTCGAAGCAAATCCTCAAGAGGACTGACCTTTGAAACTTGCATTTTGCCTGAAACCATCCTGTGAAGCTTATGATTCCTAACATCATAATACTTTTTACAAAATGATAAGTATCTGTCAAACTGATAGGGATCAAACACGTCATGCTTCCTAACTGACTAGTGGAACAATGGCTCAGAATCCCCGCTGGATCCGCATCAAGTCATTATTTGAGCAGAGTATGACAAAGAGAATAACCCAGTTTCGAATTGTAAATCAAGTTGCATTCTGATCTGAACTCTCTTCTACACTTCTTCTATCATCTTCGTATCCCTCCATCCATCAATACCACCAAAATAGCCAAACTTGTGCCAAACCCTAAGTTCGGGGTGGCACGCCACTTCCCCTTATCCGCTTCTTCCATACCCCTCGCAATGAATAGGGGCGTATCACCAAAATTGCAATCTCAAGTCGAATAGAGGAGAGATTTGCAAATAAAAGATGCCAAAGTGCACACAAAAAGAAATGCAATCTCGAGTCGAATAGAGGAGAGATCTGCAATAAAAGATGCCATAGCGCACACAAAAAATATGCAATAAATGAAATTGCAAAACAAATAAAAATCTCGAGTCGAATAGAGGAGAGATTTACTTCTTCTTTGCACACCACCTTTCACTCCTTTTTCTACCTAAGGGCACAATACATGCCCCACCATCTTGAACTACACCAGTGTCAGATCGGATGCATACTTGTTGATTCTGCGGGTATCTCAGAACTCCAACAAAACTCTTCGACATGCTTGGTGTTGGAAAAAAGTGGGGAGGAAGCGTTGTTAGGAAACGAACTCAGGAACGAAGCTATGAAAAGACGTGTTTAGTGGTCCCAGGAAGTTAAGGTACTCATTCATACTGAGCAGAAAGAAAGCATTTATGATGTGAAAATGAAGAAATCACACGGATCGAAAGTATTTCATTAGGCAACAGTTTCAAATTTTATGTTACTCGAGGACGAGCAACGATTTATGTTCGGGGTGTTTTGATGAGTGCATACTCATCATGAAATTCAATTACCTTTTTGGAACAATTTTATCTCTATTCCACATCTTTTTACCCTAATGTGAATCATAATGCACAAAACTACTTAGTTGATTCAATAACCAAGATTTTAACTAAATATCTTTCATTTAATGCAGGAAAATCAAAGCAACTCCATGCATACAGTCCCAAGACCGTTTGGCGGAATACGCAAAGAACGAATGACTAAACCGGTTGCCAAAGAAAGCCATGCGATCCCAAGACCATTTGGTCCCATACGGTCTCAAGACCGTTTGGTCCCATTCGGTCTCAAGACCGTTTGATCCCATTCGGTCTCAAGACCGTTTGGTCCCATTCGGTCTCAAGACCGTATGGTCCCATACGGTCTCAAGACCGTTTGGTCCCATACGGTCTCAAGACCGTATGGTCCCATACAGTCTCAAGACCATTTGGTCCCATTCGGTCTCAAGACCGTTTGGTCCCATTCGGTCTCAAGACCGGTTGCTGTTGAATCAAAGACCGAATGCCCAAACCGAATGGAGCGCTGCTTTCTAAGACTACATGAGCGCACAGACTGCATGAGCTCGCGAGCACTGCCCAGACCGAATGCCGAAGACCGTTTGCCAAGACCGAATGCCCCAAACCGTGTGGGTGGAGAAACCAAAGACCAAGACCGTATGGTCCCATTCGGTCTCAAGACCGTATGGTCCCATTCGGTCTCAAGACCGTTTGGTCCCATACGGTCTCCAACCCGTTTGGGGTCAGATCTGAAACTATAAATAGACCCCCAGGGTCCCCATTTGAAGGCATCGGATCCGGACGCCGATAGGCTGCCAGAGCACCACCCCGATCAAGTTCCACTCCACCTACTGCTGGTGTTGCGTCCAAGGAGGCCAAGAGGAGAAAGAAGACAGAGCAAGGAGCGCATCTTCTTCACCGGGCTGCGTCCACCCTCTGCACCGAGCTCATGGCGGATCTATCTTTCTCTCCTATCCTTCTTGTATCTCGCATCATGAGCGAGTAGTCCTCTTTCGCTGGGGTGCGGGTACTAGCCCCTCTGCCCATGCAAACCATGTTCTTTTGTTAAACTTTCCATGGCAATGTATATAACTCTTCATTTTGTCATTTATCGTTAAGCTTGTAGGTTGGTTATGTGCGTGTTTCCATCTTTGTGCTCCCTATGTTGTGATAACTTCAATGCATGGGTATGAATGTCGTTTAGCATGTTAGACTCCTTGACGAGAACTTCCGATGGGATTCCTTGAGGTCGTAGGTGTATGATCCGTGAGGGGACGAGCCATCTAGCCTTCGGTGACGCTTCTGTGTGCCTGACGCCCGTATGGGGGGTTCACAGCCTTAGTTGGATTTTGTATCTTCGTGCTTTTCGTCGATGTTTACGCGTACTATAGTCGCTTATTTGCTTAATGGTTAACGCGGTTGACTCCTTGATGAGAACTTCCGATGGGATTCCTTGAGGTCGTAAGTGTATGATCTGCGAGGGGACGAGCCATCTAGCCTTCTGTGACGCTTCTGTGCGCCTGACGCCCGTATGGGGGGTTCACAGCCTTAGTTGGATGTTGTATCTTCAGAGCCGTAAGACATGTGATCCGGATGGCGATGAGAAATCGGCTGCCTATGGTGATGCTTACGCGGACCTGACGCCCGTATGGGGGGTTCTGCAGCAGCTCTACTTGAAGTGTTGTATCTTGCCTGGAAGGTTTGCAGAGGAGTGTGTTTGTGTGTGTAGTGGTGGTCAAACCCGGTACCATCCCAGTGATTTCATATCATTGATCTAAACCCATCTTTTATTCCGCATTTACTTTCTTGCAATTAGTTTAATCAAACCCAAATCAATCAATTGTTCTAAATATTAGTTTTACTTGAGCTAGATTCAACTGACAAGGATTCTTAAAAACGTTGTCCTTTGGGTTCGATCCTCAACTATACTGCGATAAGACCCGTCCGCTTGCGGGTGGTATTGTTGCACTTGGTTTTGGTAAAATCTCGGGGATGTAAACTTCGAGTGAATTTGTTAGTGCATTCAAAAAGCCACGTCAAATTCTGGCGCCGTTGTCAGGGACAATGGAATCAGTCAGTCAAATCTAGTTCTTCTAATACTAATCTAGGATTTTGCTTTTCTTTTGAAACTATCGCTTATCTACTTGACCGTTATTCTACTTTGTGGATCTCACTTTCGAATCTTTTCCAATTTTAGGTGCTCTTCGACGTTTACTGCATGCACCGATCAGACAATCCCGGACTCACAGCGAGCTTTGATCCTGAAATAGATAGAACCTTCCATCGACATATTTGGGAAAATCAAGCAAGGATGGCGCAAGAAGAAGAAGTAGCCCGCAGAGTGGCTCAAGCCATCAATGCACAGAGAGAGAGGCTCATGCAAGAAGCTAGAGCTGCGGCTCAACATGAGATCTTAGCAGCACAGGCAGCAACACAAGCACTCGACTTCAGAAAGATCTTAGAGAGTTCTCTATCCCAAAGGCTGCAAATGTCTATCATCCGGTGCAGCCTCCTCCCATCGAAGCTGCCAACTTTGAGATTAGAGCACATTGGATAACTTTGCTTCAAAACAACCCCTTCTACGGCAAACAAGCTGAAGACAGCCAAGGTCATCTTCTTAGATTCATCGACTTGTGTGCCATGACGAAGCAAAATGGAGTCTCTGATGATGCCATTTGACTCCGTCTTTTCAAGTACTCTCTTGCTGATAGAGCCATTAGTTGGTACAATTCACTGCAGAGTGAAGTACCCATCACCACTTGGGAGCAGCTCCAAAATGCTTTTCTGGAAAAGTTCTACCCCCATCTCTTACATATGAAATCAGGGGACGAATCACAAATTTCACTCAAGTCCCAGGAGAAACCCTCGCCGAAGCTTGGGATAGGTACAAGGAGCTCCTATGCAAATTCCCACACCACGGAATTCCTAAGAACCAACTGATAGAGATCTTCTACAGGGGTGTGGAGGATGACGTAAAGATGTTTCTAGATTCCTCGTCCGGAGGAAACTTCATGCGTCAAATTTACGACAGTGCATGGAGAGTCGTCACCCTGGGAGCAGAAAATCAAGCCAATTGGGGCAGATCTGTTGGTAAAGGAGTCTTAAAGGTAGCCATGGCTGAAGCTATCCCAGAATACAAATCTATAGCTGAAACTTTGAAGGTCTTAGTTGCAAAGCAAGATCACATAGAATCATCCCTTGCTGCAATTGGAAGAGGACATTCTCCTACTAGGCAACCAGAACAAATCAAGTCTACTTCTTTGTTTTGTGAAGCATGCAAAGGCATTGATCATTCCACATTGTCATGCAATGTTCTCTACGATGTTGTTCTAAGTAATGCATGTGGACAAGGAGATAATTGCCAGATGGAAAATCTTAATGCTATTAACACCATCCCTGGGCAGAACTATTACAATCCGAATCAAAATAGGAATCACCCAGGCTTCCAATACAGATTAATTAAAGATGGAATCAATCTGACGTAGGGTCTTTAGCTACTAGACTAATCAAAGATGGAATCAAAAACCCTACATGTTCGAATCCAAAATCTGCACATAACTTGTCTAAGTAGCTACAAATATGTATTAATTACACATGCATTAATAAATAAGAAACCAGATCAACAGATCATACACAAGGTATATGGATGTATAACGAAGATCTCACCTTATCCATAGCTCTATCACATATGTATTTAGCCAATCATATCCAAACAACTCCAAAATATCTTGTATAAATAGTTTGGTTTCGTATGACTGACCTGTAGAATCTGAATCGGAAGAAACAGTTATAGGGCAGTTTATATCATGTTCGCCTAACCATATTGTCATACCCCTACTGTTAGGACCTAATGGGACAGGTAGGTCCTGTGGAACCCAACTGGGTAATGTAGGAGGTGGAAGTGGAGGCCTAGATGATGTGGGTGTCTTCTTTTTAACCTGTATATATATATAATTTCAGATCAACTGACATCATATACACACACTAACAATTTAACGTAATGTAAATTTATCATACATTTTCAGTAAAGAGGACATCCGCTTTTCTCCACAATATCACTCCGCCTTCTGCCTCACCAAGCGTTTTATAATCTGGGTGGGCATATGGCAATGGATGATCCACCCATCCTTGGAATATATGTACGGGCTCACACGAATCCAACCAGTTGGTAATGGAGACCCGTGAAACATTTCCCCGGGTAGGGATGGGTAAGCCGACGCCTCTGCAACGACATATTCATTACTTTTTAGACGGCATCGCTTCAACCCCTACAAATTTTTGTGTAAAGAATGGTATATACATATATACATATCATCTTTTTTTGAAACGACTACAATTTCATATATACATATCATCTTGAATTAAAAAAATAGTTACTATGTCATAAAAATACTTACAGCGGATGTGCTAGGTGGTGGTTCTACATGATTACTCCCAACCTCTACAGTAGGAGTAGGAGTAGAGCCTGCAGTAGGTATTGTTTGGTAAGTGGCAGTCTGAGATGCCTGCCACTTTTTCATTGCTTCTTCAAGTTTCCTATCAAATAGCTTATCTACCTATACATGGATAAAAGAAACGTCAAATTCTAATTATTGAATTCTCTTTTACAGTAACATTATAAAGAAAGAATATGTTACCTCTTCTTGTGAAAGTCCCGCTTTTGGGACATGTTTGTGCTGGGATGGCCCAAAAAAAGCTTTGATGCCCACACCAGCGCCTGCAACCCTAACATGTCCAGGATGCTCTGGGTTACCCAAAGCAACTGTCAATTCATCCCTTGTTCCCTCAGGGATGAACATGCCTTGTTTCCTCAGCTCGTGCAGCTCCCGCTAATTGCCAAAAAAAATTTGTAATTATGTAAACATCACAAATAATCAATATTCGAATGATTGCTGTAAGAGTTGTATTTTACCATTTTGCAGCCGCCTCAGTAGTTGCGGCCTACGTTATTTCTCCCTTCTTATTTTGCCTCCCAGCTATCCAGACATCATGTGAGGCAGAGGTGTGCTGCCTATCCAGACATCCCTTCTAGACAATGTGTAACAAGCGGGAGGTAAGTATGTTCTTTTATTACCCATTTCACGTATTTCTGTTAATTCTGACCTTATTCTCATTTCACGTAGGTCCAGTCTGGATTTTATCCCATCTTTAGTCTTACCTGGTATATTTAACAGAGTACCAATGATGCTATCACAGACATTTTTCTCAACGTGCATTACATCGATAGAATGCTTGACTGTCAAAGAACTCCAATAAGGAAGATCCCAAAATGTTGACTTCTTCTTGAATGAAGAATTGTCACTCCGTGTGGTCATAGTACATTGTGATCTCTTACCAAATTCATTGACAAAGTCTTTTACTCTTTCATAAACAACCTCCCCTGGTATAGGTTTAGGTGCACTCCGTTCCTCATTCAATCCATTGAATGCTTTGTGCTTCCTATGATACAGATGGAATTTTGGAAGAAACCTTTGATGACCAAGATATACAGTCTTACCACCATGTTTTAGTCTTGTTGAATCAATATTCTCTTCACATATAGGAAACGCTTTAGCTCCTTTGACACTATATCCAGACAATTTCCAATTGGTGGAAAGTCATTAATAGTGCAAAACAACATAGCATGCAAACGAAATGTCTCTCTTCATGAAGCATCATAGGTTGTCACACCTTCACCCCAGAGTTTCTTTAAGTCATCAATCAGAGGTTCAAGATAAACATCGATGTCATTTCCAGGTTGTTTAGGGCCCGATATCAACAACGACAACATTACGTACTTATTTTTCATACACAGCCAGGGAGGAAGATTGTATATAACAAACATGACTGGCCAAGTGCTATGTTGGCTGCTCAATGTCCCGTACGGATTCATCCCGTCTGTACAAAGCCCAAGTCTTAGATTCCTGACTTCTTCACCAAATTCAGGGTACAATAGATCAATCTTCTTCCACTGTGGGGAATCAGACGCATGTCGTAGGATCCCATCATTATTTTTCTTAACATCTGCATGCCACCTCAAATTCTTCGCATCTATCGGATTGGCAAACAAGCGTTGAAACTGTGATATTATAGGTAGATACCACATCACCTTGGAAGGAGAACCAGTTTTGGAATCCCCCGAAGTCGTCAATTTATATCGTGTTGCACCACATTTTGGACAATCTTTTAAATCCGCATAGTTCTTTTGAAATAATACACAATCATTCGGGTATGCGTGTATCTTCTTGGCATCCATTCCCATTGGGCACAACAATTTCTTTACCTGGTATGTTGAGATTGGCAGCTCGTTTCCTTCAGGAAGCATTTATTTCAACAAAGACAGCAATGACGTGAAGCTTTTGTCGCTCCATCTATTGTTAGCTTTCAACTTATACAATCTCAACACAACACTAAGCTTCGTAAACTTAGTACAACCTGTGTATAACAGTATCTCAGCATCATGCACAATGTTTCTAAAAATGGGAGGTGGATCGGTGTGCTCTACCCCACAACTATCCAGCATCGCATCAACGATGTCTACTGGAACTGGTTCATTCACATCTACGTCATCGTAGGCAATTTCTTCTTCCACACAAGAACTGCTATCGACATCCACTGGTTTCGGGTTTGAAATCTCTCCATGGCAGTGCCATTCTATATAGCCTTGTATAATCCTGTTGCACATGACATGAGTTTTGATTTCGTCACCAGTGTTGACTTTCAAGTTGTTACCGCAATGCCTACATGGACAGTAGAACCTATCTCTAGGTTGTTTCCTATGTTCCTCGGAAAATCTAATAAACTGATCAAGACCATAAATAAACTCTGGGGTGCAGCGATTGCGAATGGACATCCATGATCTATCCATTCTATGATCAAAGAGAAAACAAGTATATATTAGGACAAGATTAGGGTCTAGGGTTAACAAATACATGTGATGTCATTATTAAATATAATAAATGTGTACCACCTATCTATTATTGAACACCAAATCTCACTAGTAAGTGTATAATGTGTATTGGGTTTTCAAGAAACTTTTGGCAGTATTTCCCCGCTGTTCTCCAAGTACATATGTACTTAGAGAACAAACGGGTAAATGTTGTTGAAATTTTCTTGAAAACCCAATACACATTATACACTTACATCCTAAGCGAGATTAGGTGTTCAAGAACAGTCCCAAATCGGGGACTATCCAAGATTTACTCCTAATGAGTAAATCTTCGATGGGTTTCTAGGCCAACAAATAATGTGTTGTCATTCTTATACCTAAAATCCTAGTTCTTCAAGTTAGGGTGATTATTGATGTCTTTACAAGCATGATTGGCAATTTAGGGAAAAGTTCATCATTTACATTCCAAGCATGTCACATGTGTGCATTACAGTTCATCATTAAGCAAGAAGGGTGATTAGGATTCTCAATATACTCAACAATGAAACAAGTTTCCAACAGAGGTTTGGTGAAGATATCTATAACTTACTTAAACATTCAATTATGAAGTAAATATACACTTAATTCAGAATAGCATGTCGCACAAAGTTGCAGTCAACATCATTATTCTTTGTTCTATCATGGATTATCAGATTGGTATAGCACATATGTATCTGGATGTTGCAACGCAATTATAATCAACTTTCAAGAAAAAGCAGGTTGTGGAGCGTACAACTATCCTGTGATTCGTAGATTAGAACTAGTATGTTTGGATTCATTGTTTTCAGTTCCTATCAGCCAGAGATACAGCTGGTGTATATTAATATAAAATAACTTCATATTTCCTATCAGCATATGTGGTTACAAGTCATGCTTCCTATTCATTCATCTACATTTACCAACACTTTTAATCATGATAAGGACAATAGAGGATTCAGCTCCGTAGAAGCACAAAATCAGTACCTAAACCCTAAACACAAATAAGTAAATAACTTAAAAAAAAAATAAAAAAATGCCCAACAGTTGCTTGGGCGTGCCTTGGCACCGCCCAAGCAGCCGCCAGAGCAGAGGAAGACGGAAGAAGGCAGGGCGGGCATACCTTGAGGGTAGAGGAGAGAAGCAGCCACAACAAAACCTAGAAGCAACTGGCAGCTGGAACCGGCGGCGAGGAGAGAAGACGAGCGGCGACGAAGCGAGGAGAGAAGAGAGCACAGCAGCCACCGGCGGGGGCGGCGGCAAGGAGAGGAGAAGCGCCGGTGAGGAGCGACGGCGGAAGGGAGAGCAGCACGAGCGGCGACGAGGGCACCAGCGGCGAGTGGTGGCGGCACGGGGGAGCAACGACAACCGAGGCAACGACGGCGGTGACGAAGGGGAGCAAAATCGCCAGACCTAGCAGCTAGAGTCACAATGAAACAGAGAACAATGGGGAAAAGTTCTGTTTGTGGGGCAATTAACTGTACCATAGGCGTTGGTTATTCAAAAAAACTGACAACTAAAGCTAACAGTGTCGGTTCTGGACAACAAATGACACCAATACTTGATTATAGTCGTCGGTTTTAAACTACAAAAAAACTGACCTCTATATTCATATGCCGATTAAAAAAATCGTTCTCGATTTATGACCGTAGTCGTCGGTTTCTACGTAAAACCGATGCTTAAAGGGTGTGAAAAATTCCCCGCAGACAGCGCGGGAAAACTCATAAGCGTCGGTATTTGTAGTAAAACTGACGACCAAAATGTGCCTAATTTCTGTCTCGCGAATAACCTTTAGTCGTCGGTTTTTTATTTATCAACTGACGCCATATGTCAAATTTTGGAGGTAATTTTTTTCACTGGAAATTTTGGATTTGGCGGTTAATTTTAAGTGTAAATTGTTTATTAAGTAACCGACACTTAATAAAAGCGGTACCCGTGTCTGGTCGCCCTTCATAGATTGGATGTCAGTTTATGTTATCAACCGACACTGTAGAGTTTAGGTGTCAGTTTATTTATACAACCGACACCTTGAAAAGTGACTTTATAATCCATTTCTGTAGTAGTGGAGTTTGAACTATCTCAAAAAAAATAAAAATAATTACTCTTCGAGATAATTTATTCCTCGATATATGCTCTTACTTGAAATTCATATGATGTTTAGTGTATATAACCATAGAAATATACCTCTGCTCAGTCACACTAATATATCATCATGACAAATACTTAAATAAGCTCAAAACAATTCACCAAAACTACTCACATAGATACTTGTTCGGTCGAGCTATGCAAGATAGAGATGACTCTCGGTCGACAAAATTGTCGACCGATCTTCATTCAATCAAATCCTCGGTCAACAAGGCACTCTTGAACTGATCTTTTCTCTCAAATTTTGTGAACTGAATTTTTTTGCAAAGCGGCCACTCGTTCAAGAAAATTCTCGACTTAACCCTCCATTTAACAGTCACTTTTTCAAATTGTAATGATCGACCGAACTGTCAGTTGTGAGGAGCGTCAGTAGAGAGTCGTTGGGCTCTGGATCAATGAAAAGGTTGATTGAGAAGGTCCCTGATTTTCTATAAGTAGGACCCCAATCCGCCAATTCTACACACAACTCACTTGCTCTCTTCTCTACCTCCTCTCTAGAGATATTTTACTGCTATCCTTTAGTAGTACTCTTGCACTCTCATCACCTCCATTTATTCAAGATGATCTCATCTTCGGGGCACAGAGGGAAGAAGCAAGTTGTGGCGAGGAAGGGAAGACAAGTCACTCCAGCTTTGTGCATCATCAACAACATCACCTGCTGCTAGAAAACACTACCTCAAGCTTACCTCAAAGACTCATCTTCCTCAACTCCCGGTGGACACCAACAACTTCATCATGCTCCTTGATCTCCTCGAGCTCTTCAAGGTGCAAAAATTGACAAAGTTTCCTGAACCATCATTCCGTTTCTGGTCCACCCAAGCAGTAATTGAGTTTTATGCTAATCTTACTAGGGACTCCAATAACCCCTTCTCTTTCACTCCATGGTTTATGGGTTAGGCTTCTACTTCACTGGAAAAGACATACTAAAAGTGTCAGATATAGATGAGGAGAAATATGGAGAATTCATATACTTAACCACTGGTAATCCTTTATCCAAACTCTCCACCAATGACAACACTATTAGTTTAGGAGATGTCAAAAGGGCCATTTTTCTTCCTAACACTTCATGCCATGAGAATAGGGGAACCTACTATACAACATATCTCACCGCCGAAGTTAGGGTAGTAAACCTTATTATCTCCCACAACATCTACCCTAGAGAAAATAAAATAGAAATCCCACAATTTAGAATGTATCCCATCTGTGTTATCTTAGAAAGTATTCCAGTACATTTCATTCACATTATTCTTTTCAACATGTTTGAATTTACTAGAAATCCACCCTATGTTGATTTTGTATGTCAAATCATTCAATTTTGCTTTAAAAACCTAGAGGATCTTAATTACAAGTGTGATATACATCCTCAAAAACTCACCAAACACATTGTAGATAAAATGGGCCTTGAATGTGGACACAAGAGGGTTAGGACCGAAGGAGAAACATCCACCAAAGAAAATCCACCATCTCCTACTCCTCCTAGATACTCCATAGAAAACTTAGCCACTGATGTGTGTTATCGCAAAAGGGCTACCTTTCATCTTGGGAGACAATTAGACTACAATCACCATGCCATGACTTATCTCAATCAACAAATGCAAGCCTTGTCCCCAAATATTCCAGATATTTACCCATATTCACTCTACCCAGGGAGTCTCTATCCTTACAATCCTTCAATCGACTACACCCAAGTTCTATCACCACCATCACATGATCTTTCCCATACTCAATACTCACCCATGCAACTCCAGGACATAGCTTCTCATTTACAATTTGATCGGGCACCCACATTCTTGGAAACATATGATCTCACAAAGACAGGTGCACTTGATTGGCAAAACTTGTCAAGTACTATGGTGATGCACCATTTCTTGCGAAAGATCATGAAGTTGATGTAATTTTAAGCTCTTTCAAACTGATGTAGCACTATGTAGTGAGTGGAAAGTTTATTGTAATCACTCTAGTGAAGTTTATCTTGCTATTCTATGTTGTTTCAAAGTAATTGAGCTTGTTATCTTGGTCATGATAATAAAATTTAGATTGTGGTTGTCATTGGACATTTTTCTCACTTTGTTTTTTTTTACAATTTGAGTATGATATTTAGGGGGAGTATCCAATTCAGGGGGATTAATAATAATATGTTTATATGACTATCTTTTTCAAATGACAAAGGGGGATAAATAATAAAAAATAAAAAATAAACCAGTTTCATGCTCTCTTGGCTTAACATTAATTGATGATATATTCCTTAAGAGATGAATATTGTGTTCCATATCTCTTTAGGAACTATTAGCACACATTATGAATATAGGAACATGTTCTTCATCAAAGGTAAATCTCAGGTATGAAACTCATATCATTCAATCATTTTGTTTATATTTTAGAAATGTTTGTCATCTTCAAAAGGGGGAGATTGTTAGCTAAATTGGACATTAATATACCCTTTTATTTTGATGATGACAAACATTTCATTCATGTGGATCTAATATGCTACTTGAATATTTTAGGGTTCAAGGAAATAAGCAAGTGGATAAGTGAAGATCAACACAAATGGAAGATCAATGTGCTTGGATATTTAATATTTTCATGATTGTACTCAATGTAAAGACTTGTACAAGTATATTATGTACAAGTACCTAGATCGCATGTAAAGCAAGTGTTAGATCTTCCTCATCCACTCACAACCCTTAGATAGGTTTCCCCCAAAGTTAGAGTCACCCACACACATTGAAACACACACTAAGTAGGTGATTCAAATATCTAGAACATGGACACCCTCTGTCAAAGAAATTGTCGATCGAGACAAACTCGATCGAAGTTCTTGTCGACCGAGAAACACCTCAGTCGAAATTGTGAGCACTATTTAACAACTTACACAATTGTGATCTAAATTAGTATTTGGTTGAAAATAACCTCGACCGAGTAAGCAACAGTCTAAAGCTTGGGATTGTTAGACTAAGTGGTTGGTAAATGGGATTTGCAAATATATGTTGCAACACTTTTTTTTCAAAGCCCACTTCGGTTGAAGAAAAGTTTGAACGAGACACATCTCAATCGACAAGTTACTCGACCGAGATAATTTCTGGATTGTTCTTTCAGCTCGAAATAATTAGCCATTACAAGATAATTAATGGATACCTAACTGCCAGTTAAGCACTAAGAACATTATAGAAACCCTCTAGAACGTCCCTATGCACTTGTAAACCATTTCTATAAATAGGAGAGGCGTTAGGACCCCTAAATCAAACAACTACACTTGAGAATACGTTCTAGTGAGCAACTAAACAAGAGCTACACTTGCCATCTTATTTTACTTGCCTCAATTTTGTGTCGTATAGCTATAATATCCTAGCCACTACATATAACCCCATCCATATTAAGTGGATAGGAGATCTATACACTTGATATAGGATCAAAGCATTGTACTTAATTGGATAAGTATTTTCTTTCTTCCAATTTTTTTCTTCTATATTGTATTTTGTTCTCCTTGACTACTCCTTGGGTTGGACATTGTTTAAAGGAGGTTGCTTGGTGCTACTACAACAAAGTGAAGGGTGCTCCAAGGTGTGCTTGAGATTACTTCAAGAAGTATGCTTCAAAGGAGGTTGGAGCTACTTCTAAGTGAAGGCTATCTCAAGGTGGTGGAGCTAATTCAAGGTTGTGAAGGTTGATCCAAGGATTGCTCATGGTCACTTCTAGAAGGCTACTTCAAGGGGGTTGAGGCTACTTCAAGGTGAAGGCTACTTCAAGTGGAAGGTGATTTTATTTTATGTAACATCCTTTTGAGGTAATAAAATAAATCACTTTCAAAATCCCAATTGGAAACAATTGGGTATTGAACTGACTACCTTTGATTTCAAATGTAGGAACCACTCTACATCCAAGTGCCTTCCTTGTACCCCTGTCTGTAACATCCCAGCATTTGAGGCCTTGGATAAGTTGATACTAAAAGGAATTATTGGACTACCCATATCCCCAAGGTGCACCTCCTTTTCCGGGAACCCGTCACTAAAGAACTCCATAGTTAAGCATGCTCAGCTTGGAGTAGTACTGGGATGGGTGACCAGTCGGGAAGTTGATCATGGCTTGCACGTCAGTGTGGACAAAGTGCGCAGTTAAGGCTAGTGGTGGTTTGTGGGGCCAGTCATCATTCCTGAAACTCTACTAGAGCCGTGGGTAGTGAGCCCGGGCGTTACAAATGGTATCAGAGCCATCACCCCTCCAGTAGGTGGGGCCCAGATGGGCATGGCATGCCAGTCTTGAGCCGTACAGTCCAGACATGTAGGAAAGGGATGTCCATGGTAGACGTAGCCACCCTTGCATTGGTATTCCGTGATCTGGAGCTAGGTGTCCATGGGCCATTGTGGGTCTGCACCGAAATGGGGGTAGATTATGAGGCCTTATAGTTGAGCCTTGACGAGGACGTCAAGAGTCTAAGTGGGGGTGATTGTAACATCCCAGGATTTGAGGCCTTGGATAAGTTGAACTTAAAAGGAATGATTGGACTACCCATATCACCAAGGTGCACCTCCTTTTCTGGGAACCCATCACTAAAGAACTCCATAGTTAAGCGTGCTCAGCTTGGAGTAGTATGGGATGGGAGACCAGTCAGGAAGTTGATCTTGGCTTGCACGTCAGTGTGGACAAAGTGCGCAGTTAAGGCTGGTGGTGGTTTGTGGGGCAGTCATCATTCTTGAAACTCTACTAGAGCCATGGGCAGTGAGCCCGGGCATTACATCCTCCTTCTTTGGTTGAGTGGTTTGATTGTTTAATTAATTTTAAATTATCCAAAAAGCTCGATTCACCCCCCTCTAAATCTTTCAAAACATGTATTCAATGTCAAAATTCACCTTGCTTTGTAATAAGATTCTAACATGGATATAATTTGTTGCTGACATGTCCAAGATTGACCAAAGACAGATCAAGAAATGAGTGTTACATCAACCATGTTCCCACCCCAAATTTGAGATAGCTTTGTTTTTTAAAGACAAACTAGATTGTAAACTGATGTATCACAAAAGAAATGGGATAATCATGTCTACTTGATTGTGATCAGTGCTTTAATTAGCTATCAACCCAATTATATCCTCCCCATAGTTCCAATTCTTTTATGAAATGATAAAACTTATAAATTAACCTCTTCAAGTAATTTCCATTCATATATATATGTAACTCTATGATTCTAAAATCCTTTACTTAATGTAAGTCATATTAATCACATAGGTTTTACTGCTTGGGTAATTAATTAACAATTTCAACCAGTTCAAATATGACTTCCCTATCATGCATTATTTTATTTTTTCATAAAAACACAATTAAATTGTAAATAGGCAAGTTCCTCGTTAGTCCTTACAATTTCAAGGTACTGGTTTTTTTAGATTTCACCATACCACCATGTCTGCACAGTCACATTGGTTTCCAATTCTTATGTCCACTTTGCTATCTTGAACAACTACATTGTATTCCTAGTTGTTCATATAATCCACTTTCATTTATGTGTATATCACTAACATATTTATATTTCACTATTTACCAGCTCTCCACCGTATCCAATCTTCCATCCATATCAATGATATGATGGTTCCTCCTTAAAAATATGTAGCTAACTTATGGGAACGCATGTCACTATCAAGAAACGTTTAAAAAAATCATGTTCCCATTTTAAATAGCAGAAATTGAGAAGGCTACTTTAGTGTTCAAGGCCCTTGGGCACCGAATGTAGGCCTCATGTGTGTGAGTAGACCCACTTAATTTATCCCGTAGCCTGCTTTCATCGTGAATGGTCCAATTTTTAAAAAATGATATATATCTATAAATATAGTTGTTTATATTATTTAAGAAGTATAATATACCCCCTCTACCTTAAGTCTATATTGAATTTTGTATTGAAGGGATTGATTACTTGATGATACAACAAACACGATGTTGAAAATAGGCATACCATTGTATATTTGGTCATACAAAGTATATCATCTACATTCTTCATTCCTCAATTTATACAAAAGAAGATAACATAATATGTAGATTCTACCACACTTGGAAGAGTTTGTTAGAGGACATATATCAAAAAAATCCACAAAATCATGGGTGAATAACACTTATTTTTTTTCTAGGATTGTAGTCATCTAGGTCTTAGATAAAAAATATTCTTTAATCTTTAAAACAAGGAACAAGCTCTCCGTCCGTAATAAAATGGAAAAAAGAAAGAAGAGAGCTAATTTAGATGAACCACATGATACATATGATCCAATCTAATTCTCTAGCTAACAAAGAGTGATTGCGCTTTTATGATATATTTCCAAATCATATCTGAGGTAGGGGTAAATCTCCCCTTAGATTATCCTCACCCAATCTATGTATTGCTAGTTATGTTACATGTGGACATGCATGTGAGTTATAGTCATTGAGGTGCCCGCCTAGGATAAACATAGGTGCCATACAGTCGACTTGGTGCTTGGGTGGGGGGTTTCCTAGATGGACACCAACTTGTTGGCCCAATTTGGTGGCTTCCTAGGGAGCCTAGATCTAGGTGACTATCTAAGTTGACTGGATGGGTGATGGCCTTACCGTGCACCCAATTGTTTTGTTGGGTTGACCCAAGTAAGGGTCCAAATACCTCATCCCACCTCATCTTTTGATTCCATGGAGCAACAATGTAGCATGATAGCACTTACATTCATCATTTATGGTTTGGAATTAGGGTATACATTTACAAAATGTAGTTAAATTTATCATTTATAATTGGAAATTAAGGCATGAGACTAAAACATTTTGGGTTTTACTTTGAGAAGAAGAAAGATAATATGATTGCCATTCTTTTTGTATGTTATGTCACCTCCTTCTCATTTTTTATATCATAAATGCAGATCTACATGTCTCATTTATGTATAATATGTTTTTTTTCTTAATTTAGTAATCCAATTAGAGGTAGTATGATTATTTTTTCTGATTTCTTGTTGCAATCTTAAATCATTTACTCAAAGATTTACAAAATAATTTTGGATGCTTGCTTCTAATCTATACCATTTCAGTAGTGATACATATTATGCAATATATATATATATATATATATATATATATAGAGAGAGAGAGAGAGAGAGTTGATCTAGAATATACTTGAGTGTATTCAGCTCACAATACACCTCAATCTAGAGCCATTCATCGCCCAATCCCAATCTCACACATGGTAGTTATTTGACAGAAGTATCTCCTTTAGTCCTTGGTTTCAATACTTGTGTGGACCCCTCCAATCATATATCTTCTGAGTTCATGTCTTTTCTTTGGGACATTTTTACCACTTACTTCCATCCTACTCATCTTCTCCTTCCTACCTCCCCTTCCATTTCTCTTTCCTCTGGTGTATGAGAAGAGAAATTGAGGGCAATCCTTCATCTTTGGAGTAGTGGGATTGAGAAGCTATAAAGAGTGGGTGCCAATGTTACCAACCCATGAAGAAGGCATACATAGAGACCATCATGTGAAGCACATTTTTACAATCAGATTAATTGGGGCATGGTTTACTAAACGACAAATATTTATGCTTCCCTCATCCAAGATGTTTCCTTCTCCAGTTCAACATATTTTTCTATTAACGAGTTTTTTGTTAGGTTTCTTGTATCAACTAGTTGGGTAGACTTTTACATCATATTAAAGAAAGGAGGGAGGGTTAAGATCATAATTTGTGAGATTTACCGTTATCACAAAACAACGATGTTATTGTCTGCAATTCTTTCACAACACACATAGATAAATATAACAACAGCTTGATCTCTAGAAACAACAATGTTGATAATCTATAGCCCACACATTGTTGGATTTTACATGGTCGGAGTAGGTAGCGGAAATAAAAATTTTACTTGACCATAAAGCCATAACAAGCAAATCACATCAATATCTATATAGTGGGAAGGATGGTTTTAGCGAGTTATACCTGGTCCTGAGGCTTGCTCAGTGACTATACATCACAGCAATTGCGGTCTTCAACCGCCCATCTTTGATGGCATTTGTGTAGCTCGTAGTCTTGACCCGTACTGCGGTTGACTATCGTCCTCCTGAGTAACAGAAGTCTCCCGCCTCTATAGATAGTCCACACAGACTACCAGGAACTCTAGCCATCCTAAAGAACGAATTAGAAGGAGTTGTCCCCTTCTATTGGCATACTAATCACCAACACATCCTCTCACAACCAATTGCTATTCTGCAGTTGTCTTTCCCTTGTTGTTCCTCCCTGGATGGGTAGAACTTTCTTGGGCTCTCTTAGTTACCAAAAACAGAGAGGACAACAACTTTACAGAGCAACTGATGTTTTGAGTTGTTTCTTTAGAGAAGCCCCATGTACCCCTCTATTTATAGTAGAGGGCAGGGTCAGGGTTCCCAGTCTGTGCTGGAGTAGAAGGGTCCAAAATTTCCATGAACAATTTGCACTATGGCAGGCAAACTGGTCATTTCATTAGTGAAACGGTCATTTGGGGGTGTGAGTCGATCGGTTCACCCAATGAACATGTCGTTTCACTTTCCAGACGTGCTTGCAATTGACTTTCCTTATTATTTTCTAATTGATGCAAATATTAATTCTTGTCCTAATCAAATTGAACAAGTGAAATGAAAAACCTTTCTAACAAATTGGGACAACTCAACACTACTCGTTTGGTCCAGTTGAACCGATCGATTCACCAGAGTGAACCGGTCTTCTCACTGACCATGAGCCAATCGGTTCACCTAGTGAATCGGTCGGTTGGTGGTCTAGATTGTGAAAGATATTGTCAATTCAGTTCTCAATCAATCTGACACTCTAATCAATTAGTTCAACACTTGAACTTGATGATTCAGAGTTAAGTCTATTGATTGAATGTTTGATTGAGTACCTAAATACTTTAGTAATCAATCCTAACATCATTCATGGATATATTCCTCTTCCAGGTTAATCCTTTGTGTGCGACCCTATAGGTCCCATTTCACGTTAACAGTGAATGTCCATAACTTGCTTATGGAATCACAAGCAAAGAGCGGTACCTAGTCACACATCAGTGCTACCCAAGTGAAAAGGAAAATTGGAGAACAACTTTCAATCCTAAAGTCTGTGATTGGTGTTCCTATTGAATGTATAATTCCTTTGTCTTTATAATCATGAATGAACTCAAGGCATGGAGTTGTCATCCTTTCAATGTTCATTCATGTTTCTTGAACTAGAGTAGACTATCTGAGATATGTGTGACATCAATATCATATATTGATTCACATATGCATGTGCATGCCTTTCTCAGTCTCACTTATCAAGTGGCATGTACATCATTCTCCCTTAGAAGGGAAAAATACCATATCTATCACTCACTGTCTATCTCATACATCAAAGCCACCTAATCATCACTTTTATAACAACCCATGTTTTAGGATTGCATTTGATGATGTCAAAGTGTACCCAATCACATTCAACAAGTGCAGTGATCTCAGGTCTATGAATCACAATCGCCACCATCACTATGAGAGATAACTCTGACTACCATGTCATGGTTCCATTTGTCACTCTTATGGTGAGTCTGTCCGATACACAATTCTCCAACATATATCTGTGTGCTTGTCTTGATATCATATATCATGACTAATGAGACACTATCATCAACCAACACACACTCTAGTCTTGATGTGTCATGTTTGTCTATCAGCCTTCCACAATGACATTCGACTAGGGACATAACAAGAATGTACATGCTCTTAGCATCCGTATGATCTCATTGTTCAGGTCCTTAACCCGATGACATACATCATTGAGTTATTATCATTCTGTAGACATTCATTTTGATCCATCATATATCTCATAATTGCTTGAGCTACAATAAATTGGAAGCTTGCCTTTGATATTTATCAAATCAATCAGAACATATGCCAATCCAATCATCATTAGATTGGCTCTCTAGGCATACATATCAATACATACATGTCCTCATCTACAGTAATCACGTGATTACCTCACAAGGTCAATCAGTTCATAGTCTCTCAGTTTAGCTAAGCATCATGTCACGATTCATTTTTTGGTATCAAGATGTGATAGTACCCAATCATGAGCTTCCATGCATCTCCTTCGCATATAATACCCTCGTTGTGTCTTTGTTTCCGTAAACATGTTACCCATGTAACTTCATATTAGTATGCATTAAGAATCTGTACTCCACCTACATAACCTTAAGAACTGTTGACTATCACATTGACTAGGATAGTGTACTTCTCATATAGATGTTGAAAGCATGCATGTTTTCCCCTTTACATTCGAGGTGGAAGGAAGAGTCACATGAAATGGTACTCTTCAGAGTGTCTTTCTAGGATCATGGAAAATGTGGATATATCGAAATAGCTTGAGGTTGATAAAAATATATGTATGTCATCTATAATGAATTGGTGATCTTATAAATAGACAATTCTCTATGATATTGTTATATTGTGTGTGGATGCTCGCTTGAAAAGGTTGATACTGAAAGTTCATTTCTAGATTTTGTAGCAATCTTTTCTCTTGTGTGGCCCTGTTCATCTCATATTCATATTTTTCTTAGACTCAATGAGTGCAATTGATATCGTACTTATTATTATTAAACCAAGAACTTCACCGTCTCATGGTATTATTATTAGTAAACCAAGAACTTCAACATCTCATGGTACTTTGAGATCTTATTGACGAACTAAGGCCACTACTGTAATGGTTCTATATATTTGTTGACCAACTTATCATGTTTTTTAGAGTGGACTACCTTATTATGTAGTTCATCTATATTTTACATAATTCTCATTGTTGTAACTATTTTAGACGACCAGTTCCACTAAGAGAAGCATGAAAAATTGTTTACTAATACACACTGACACGAGAAGAGACGCGCTAAATACAAGGCATGCATGTATTGTTTTTGAAGAATATGTAATGTTTTTCTCAGATAAAGTATTGAAATACAACCGAAATATATGCTTAAAATTTAATAGAGTCTTGTTAGAACCAGAGAAAAAATCTTATAGATACAAAAAAAATTTGAATAACAAAAAAATATCTATAAAATGCCGAATATTCATAGCCACACAACCTACATAACTTGGTCTTTACCCATTAACAACATACAATACTACCTATACCTATATATAATGAAACTAATGAAGTCTTATGGAGTGTTGCTATGTGAAACGGGTAGTTCATGTAACTTTTTTTATTTGTTGGATCACAGTTCTCCATGGTGAATTAGATTTTCAAAACAAAGGGAGATAGATGTAAGGCCAAAAATAATAGAAGAATCAAGTATTCCTCATTCATCATTGAATAATACTTGTCCTTGACACACTTATTCATGGATTGTTGATTGCTACCTATTTCATTACAACTCTATTTTTAGAGGGATTGACTCTAACTGTTTATTCTGACAACCTTAGAGTTGAGAGTAGTCATCCTTGAATATAAAGCCCAAAAGATTTCTCCATAAGTTCACCATGATACTAAGTGTCGAGTGTTGTATTTTCCTCCATCTACATTTACATCCTAGATTGCAGCTAGACATCACACCGATCCCGACTTGCAATAGTAAAATAATAAGTGAATTACTTGACAAAGATAAAAGGTATAAGTTGTTAGTAGGAAAGTCACTAGGCCTGATTTGTGCTGGTTATGGACATGGATAGGTTTCATTCATATCCATGAAGAAATGTGGGTGTTATAACCCCAATTTTTGGGTTCATTTGGTGAGAAATGTAATTTCTCATATTAAAGATATTTGAACAAACAATGATATAATTTGCTTCAAATAAATAGATTTTGTTTACAATAGCCTTGATGATTGTGTTGTGGGATTTATTGGCTATTGGGCCCAAATAACAATGAAATTCAATTAATAAATGGATAATTGAATTTTTAAGAAAAGAAATGTGTGGAAAACTCTAGAAGGCAAATCCAAAGAGGATTTTGTGCCTCTTGGGTTTCTTGGGTAACAAGGAGTCCAAAGTTGCATAAAAGTGAAATAAGAAAACAAAAGATTAATTAAGTATTTCTTTATTAAGGAATAAATGGAAAATAATGATAAAATGTGGAAAAGGAGTGGAAAGAGGCATAAATGAGATTTCTTGGGGAAATTTCGTATCCATGAGATTTCTAATGATAAAAGGAATGCCAATGAGGAAAATAAAAGAGAAATAAAAAGAAATCCTCAAAAGGAGGTATTTAAATGAGAAATAAACAAGATAATGTGAAATAATGCATAATGATGCATCTAGAAGGATAATAAGTATCCAATAAAAAGAATTTCGAAATAATGGAGTATCTTAGGATCCAAGGAGTCCCAATAAAGAGGAAACAAAGAGAAAATACTAAAAATGCAAAATAAGAGGATAATGTAATACATTATTAATGAATTTTGTGTTGTTTTTAAAAGGTGGTATTTTCTATTAAAAGGAACCATGATTTTGTGACAAATAACTAAAAGGCATGTTTAAAGAGAGTACGAAAGAGGAATTTCAAATTCCTAAATATCCTTGCAACAAGGAATATCAAAGAAAAAAAAGTTAATGAAGAAAGAGAGAGATGGTTGCTTCACAACCAAGGGAAATGTATTTCCTTTCAAGTTTGGACTTGAGTCCTCATGAGGCATGCCTTAGGGCTTCCAACTCCACCCTATATAAAGGGTAGAACCCTGGTTCAAGTTCTAAAGGGATCCTACATCTTTCTCTCTCTACTCCATTACTTCTTTACGTTTGAAACCCTAACCATGTGAAGTATCACATCTATGGAGTGATGAGGGACCAGAGGACGAACGTGTTTGATGCGGCTTGCTCCCACGACTTTAGGAGGAGTTTTGCCATCAGTTTCACGCACTGGATCGGTTGTGGCCGCAGCAGCATGGCTGAAGGGCCGCCGAGTTGTGCAGGCCCGGACAGTGCGAGCCGACCGCCTTGGCCACATGATAAGGGAGACCCTGGGTTCGTGGGGGAGCTCCAGAGAAGAAGGTGTACTCCCATGGGGTCGGTGGACCCTGGTAAAGAGGGAGAGGCACACCGCGTTTTGGCTGCAGCCGGTGGCCGTGACCTGACGGAGGTTGAAGAAGATCAGGTCATTTTGACGACTTTACCCCTCCGCACCATGCATCGCCAGCCACTTACGCGAGGGTAAGAATGTACATTGGTTATATTTCTTTTAGCTGGTCACCGATAAACATTAAAGCTGATGTGTCAATCTGCGATTGGTCAGAATTTGCATATCTTGCAAAAAGTGTAGAATTTTGCTAGGAAACTCAGTTTAAAACGAACTTTATATGAATTTTGATCAGAAGAACACAAGGAATCCATTAAAAATAGTTGTATAGCCTGAATCTGATCATAGTTTGAAAAGTAGTGTAAATTATCATCTTTGATTAATTAAAGATTAAGAAACCCTATTTTGATATGATTAATGTGGTTAATAGGGTTTAATGGATCTTTAGGGTTGATGTTAACCTGTTAAATGTAAAAAGGTACATAAAATTCAAAAAGGTATAACTTTGCACATGATTAGTCTAATTTAGAGTTTATGTGCTTAAATATGCATGAAATATGAAAAGGGCATAAAGTTATCATCTTTAATGATTTAATTAAGGAAAAACCCTTAGATTTGATGATAAATGGACTTAATGACGTAATTCAAGTTGATATTAACCTGTTGTTAATAAAAGTGAGAATATGATCTAAAAAGATGATATTTTTATATAATTGGTTTAATTTAGGATTTCGTGCATGATTATGCACTAATGAGCTTGAAAACCTTAATTTAGATAAATATGTCTTTTAATTGTTTTAATGGTTCAAATCCATGAATAAATAGGGATGTGATGATCCCAAATCAATTTGGGTATAAAAGACTATTAAAATGAATAGTTGAGCAATTAAGGTTCATTAAAATGAAAAAGGACATTTTAGGGTTTGTTAACTTAAAAAGGATAAAGTTTGAGAAATTGATCTAAGAAACCCTAATGAATATTAATGAAACCTTAATGCGGATTAGAAACCATAGAAAGTGAATCCAAGTTAATAAAGTAGGTTCCTGATAAAGTGTGTAATAAATAGAGTACATATTCTTTTCAGGAATTATGTGACTGTTGAATTACTTGGATTGCATGCTTGGTTGGATTTTCTTAATACTTCTGAAATCATCAAATCAGGTATGTGGTTAATTATGAATAACCGTTTAGTTTCCGATGGATTCCCGAATGTTTAATCGCATTGAATGCAACTAAACTGTTTGGATGTTCATACTGTAGTTATAAAGTGACTATGACTATCACATAATGTATATGCCTTCTAGCTCAGATCATGTTCCCCTCTGTGTCGTAATGGCTGACCTGGTATATGGCTACCTAGAGGGTAGGTCTATGAGGTCATGAATGACTTAGTATATGGCTGCCTAGAGGGTAGGTCCATCAAGTCACCTTTATAGAGGTACCATGTAAGTCCTTACAGGGACAACACAGAGTTGTGGATAGATATGGATTGAGTAGTTTGGCTTAAAACGTAATCTTGATTGTTAAATGATTAATTGAGTGATTATGATGTTAACATAGTTGAACATTATTTGTTTCCTCCACATACCAGCTTCGGATGACCGACGTTTTGTTTGTCGGCGTTTTAGGTACAAATCTCAAAAGTACAAACAGTAAAGCGACACATTGTGAATTCAAGAATTAAAGAACAAGGAGGAATTAGTTAGAATAGTTCAGCTGTGGTTAGAAGTTTAGTTTATTCCAAACTTTTCAAAGGTATGCAAATTTATTTTCTTACAACTTTTCAGTATAGTATGTTAAAATTTGATAATTATTCTTGGTAAATTGCCGAACCTTTGATCCGGAAGTTATGGGTGCGGCTTAGACCTCTCGGTCTCCCTTAATTGGGGGTTATCGGGAGGTGGGGGTCGTAACATTTGGTATCAGAGCATAGGTTCCTCATTTAACCATTAATAATTATTAAATTTTACAAACTCCATAGAACCCAAGGGAGTTATTAGAGGATTATCCGAAAGACGGAGGTGTCTAGAAAAGGATCACGACCGGGGGCTGGAAATATTTTCCTCCACACCGCTAGTCGGAATACGAGGACTCCCGGATCCGTGTGACTGCCTGGCCAAAGTCTTAGGGTATGAATCAAAATAAGATACCTTTAGGACTTCTCATCTTATTCATCCCTTCTCATCACAAAATTCTGATAAGGACCTAAAGGATTAGGGTTTTCTTTCTTCTCCTCACCCTCTTGAGGTATGGGTAAGGTTAATAAGGTTTAAGGAATCCTCCACCAAATTAATGAAAGGCATGTAAATAAGATGTCATGGACATAAGTTTAATAGATTAAGCACAAATTAAAGAATAGATACATGCTTAGGTCATATGACATAAGTTGTCATGTCCTCAGAAGAGACCTGAGGCTATACCTTCTTGTCAGGAGGATAAGTTAGTCTTAGAGATAGAGATCTCCATTACAAGTAGAGACCTGGCACATCCTCTGA
Organism: Alisma plantago-aquatica; assembly: GCA_963693085.1. Classification (NCBI taxonomy): domain Eukaryota; kingdom Viridiplantae; phylum Streptophyta; class Magnoliopsida; order Alismatales; family Alismataceae; genus Alisma; species Alisma plantago-aquatica. The sequence continues at coordinate 268,909,493 of OY856411.1, forward strand.
GGATGATGCTAACCCTAACCCTAAGTGAAGGTTAGAGAGAGATGAGTTGGACCAGGTGTTTGAAAGGGACATGCCTTTGGGATGCCATATGATCCATGGGTGACCTAGCACCTTTGGAAACCCAACCCTGGGAAGGGTCGTGCATGTTAGGGTAAAGGATAGATCCTTAGATGATGATGTTAGTGAGGGACCTTAGAAACCCTATGGGCTTGCGCAAGTAGGGTATAGTTGGCATCTAGGGTACGTCATAGTGCTGACAATAGGATGAAACCCTGGATAAGGAATTATGATGGAGCATAAAGGGTTATGGATGATCTTGAGCATACATAAGTTTGAACCTAGGCTTCACCCATGTAGGGTATGCTTTTGTGTTTGATCCTTCATGAAGAGAGGACCTCTAATGGTGAGGTTGGGTGTAGGGTTAGCTCTAGAGAGAGCAGGAAACCCAACAAGAAGGTTGGGAGCCTAAAACCCTGAGATATGAGGAACAATGGATGATAGTGGTTGCCTCAGGATCGATCACTGGAAGTTGATGATATCTTGGTTTCCTTTAGAGGGACCAAACCCTAGAGAGAGAAGATGAAGATTCTGGTACCTGTGTGCCTATGGTATAGGTGTTTACCTTAAGAGGTAGGAAGAAGAGTTCCTCAGACCTAGAAAGGTTTAGTAACAGGTTATGAGGCCTTGTACCTTGTTGGTTGTCTTTAAGGAGGACCCAACTCTAAGTGTTGCTCGAGTTGAAGGATGACAAGGAGTGCATGTCATGCCTTTTGCATGCTTGGTTCGTAGCTAAGAGATAGAGCATGCAGTTGGACACCTAAAAGTGAACCTGGGGTTCCTAGGCCTAAGAGGGGAAGTGGTATACCTAATGCTCATGATGAGAATTAAGTTGCTATAGTTTCGAGCATGGTACTCCTCATGTATAAAGGAAAAGGGAAGCCCCTTAAGTTTAAAGTATGTTTGATGAACCCCTCAGAGTTAAGTTGATGATAAAGGAAGATATAATCTTGATCCAACATTGAGGAAAGAGGACAAGTATGACCTAGCATGGTTCAATAGGTGATCCGCTCGTGCCTTAATATCTTGCTAGGGTTAAGTAGGCTCATGTAGATGTAAACCCTAGACCCAAGAGATTTTGTGATCTTGTCGTCCAGATATAGTTTTCCTTCCATCCTTGGAGAGGGACCCCTTTGGTATGGTGTATATCAGTTTTGTTGGTTTAAGGTAACCTGAGGAGGTCTCACAGGATCTTGAGAAGCTAAGTGAAAATTACATGATATGATAATGAACCTGTAGACCCATAGATATCCATCTCTAATTGCATATGAATGTGTTACCATGGAGGTAACCGGTATGGGGCTTGACCAAGGTAGGAAGGTTGCCATGATCCCTATGAAAGGATGAAAGCCATCCCATGAATGTAGAAAGAGAGATGATGAAGACTTGGGTAAGGTTCTAAGTGAACTTGTACTATGATGGAAAATCCTAAGTCTATCCTAGGGCCAGGTAGGGATTAGACCGATGAAAGTAGGAGTTGCCTAATTCCCCAGTTGCACATGACCATAGGTTCAGGAGGTAACATCTATCATTGTCTGAGGGCCATGGGTTAGGAGATTGATCACCTTCATGAACTCATGAGACCCAAAGGGCAGATGAGTAGGGCATTCTCTTGATGCATGAGGGAAGAGGGATGACCCCAAAAGAGTCGGTACCCTATAGACCTAGAGCAGATGACCAAGGATATAAACCTCAGTAGGTTCAAGACTATTTTTATATCATGATGTCTGTGATGTAGAGACATATGTGGCACGTTGTAACTTAGATGTAAAGGTGTATTGGTAAGGTGGGATGTACCATCTCTACTCTTGGAACAGGAACAACTTTGTATTTGGACTGCACTCTTTTTGATAAAAGTCCAAATATAAGAAATATTTATACAACCCATTCTATAGCTTAGTTTGACTTCAATTTTTGGGATAATTACTATATTATCATCAACTTCACATGAGCAAGATTTGAAGTACAAACTATCTATGAAAACACTCCAAACATGTCTTTTAAATAAAAACATTATAATTACTAATTTAATTGATAATTGAATTTTTAAGAAAAGAAATGTGTGGAAACCTCTAGAAGGCAAATCCAAAGAGGATTTCATGCCACTTGGGTTCCTTTGGTATCAAGGAGTCCAAAGTTGCATAAAAGTGCAATAAGAAAAGAAAAGATTAATTAAGTATTTCTTTATTAAAGAATAAATGGAAAATAATGATAAAATGTGGAAAAGGAGTGGAAAGAGGCATAAATGAGATTTCTTGGGGAAATTTCGTATCCATGAGATTTCTAAAGATAAAAGGAATGCCAATGAGGAAAATAAAAGAGAAATAAAAAGAAATCCTCAAAAGGAGGTATTTAAATGAGAAATAAACAAGATGATGTGAAATAATGCATAATGATGCATCTAGAAGGATAATAAGTATCCAATAAAAAGAATTTCAAAATAATGGAGTATCATGGGATCCAAGGAGTCCCAATAAAGAGAAAAGATAGAGAAAATACTAAAAAGGCAAAATAAGAGGATAATGTAATACATTATTAATGAATTTTGTGTTGTTTTTATAAGGTGGTATTTTCTATTAAAAGGAACCATGATTTTGTGACAAATAACTAAAAGGCAAGTTTAAAGAGAGTAAGAAAGAGGAATTTCAAATTCCTAAATATCCTTACAACAAGGAATATCAAGGAAATAAATGTTAATGAAGAAAGAGAGAGATGGTTGCTTCACAACCAAGGGAAATGTATTCCCTTTCAAGTTGGTACTTGAGTCCTCATGAGGCACGCCTTAGGGCTTCCAACTCCACCCTATATAAAGGGTAGAACCCTGGTTCGAGTTCTAAAGGGATCCTACATCTTTCTTTCTCTACTCCATTTCTTCTTTATGTTTGAAACCCTAACCATGTGAAGTATCACATCTATGGAGTGATGAGGGACCAGAGGACGAACATGTTTGATGCGGCTTGCTCCCACGACTTCAGGAGGAGTTTTGCCGTCAGTTGCGTACCCTGAATCGGTTGTGGCCGTAGCAGCATGGCTGTAGGACCGCCGAGTTGTGCAGGCCCGGCCAGCGCGAGTCGGCCGCCTTGGCCACAGGATAAGGGCGACCCCGGGTGTGTGGGGGAGCTCCGAAGAAGAATGTGTACTCCCATGGGGTCGGTGGACCCTAGAAAAGAGGGAGAGGCGCGCCGCGTTTTGGCTGCAGCCGGCGGCCGTGAGCTGACGGAGGTTGAAGAAGATCAGGTCGTTTTGACAACTTTACCCCTCCGTGCCATGCATCGCCAGCCACTTACGCGAGGGTAAGAATGTAAATTTGTTATATTTCTTTTAGTTGGTCGCAGATAAACATTAAAGCTGATGTGTCAATCTGTGATTGGTCAGAATTTGCATATCTTGCAAAAAGTGTAGAATTTGCTAGGAAACTCAGTTTAAAACAAACTTTATATGAATTTTGATCAGAAGAACACAAGGAATCCATTAAAAATAGTTTTATAGCCTGAATCTGATCATAGTTCGAAAAGTGGTGTAAATTATCATCTTTGATTAATTAAAGATTAAGAAACCCTATTTTGATATGATTAATGTGTTTAATAGGGTTTAATGGATCTTTAGGGTTGATGTTAACCTATTAAATGTAAAAAGATACATAAAGTTCAAAAAGGAATAACTTTGCACATGATTAGTCTAATTTATAGTTTATGTGCTTAAATATGCATGAAATTTGAAAAGGGCATTAAGTTATCATGTTTAATGATTTAATTAAGGAAAAACCCTTTGATTTGATGATAAATGGACTTAATGACGTAATTCAAGTTGATATTAACATGTTGTTAATAAAAGTGAGACTATGATCTAAAAAGATGATATTTTTATATAATTGGTTTAATTTAGGGTTTCGTGCATGATTATGCACTAATGAGCTTGAAAACCCTAATTTAGATGAATATGTCTTTTAATTGTTTTAATGGTTCAAATCCATGAATAAATAGGGATGTGATGATCCTAAATCAATTTGGGTATAAAAGACTATTAAAATGAATAGTTGAGCAATTAAGGTTCATAAAAATGGAAAAGGATATTTTAGAGTTTGTTAACTTAAAAAGGATAAAGTTTGAGAAATTTATCTAAGAAACCCTAATGAATATTAATGAAACCTTAATGCGGATTAGAAACCATAGAAAGTGAATCCAAGTTAATAAAGTAGGTTCTTGATAAAGTGTGTAATAAATAGAGTACATATTCTTTTCAGGAATTATGTGATTGTTGAATTACTTGGATTGCATTCTTGGTTGGATTTTCTTAATACTTATGAAATCATCAAATCAGGTATGTGGTTAATTATGAATAACCGCTTTAGTTTCCTGATGGATTCTTGGATGTTTAATCGCATTGAATGCAGCTAAACTGTTTGGATGTTCATATTGCAATTATAAAGTGACTATGACTATCACATAATGTATATGCCTTCTAGCTCAGATCATGTTCCCCTCTGTGTCGTAATGGCTGACTTGGTATATGGCTACCTAGAGGGTAGGTCCATCAGGTCATGAATGACTTAGTATATGGCTTCCTAGAGGGTAGGTCCATCAAGTCACCTTTACAGAGGTACCATATAAGTCCTTACAGGGACAACACAGAGTTGTGGATAGGTATGGATTTATTAGTTTGGATTAAAATGTAATCTTGATTGTTAAATGATTAATTGAGTGATTATGTTGTTAACATAGTTGAACATTATCTGTTTCCTCCACATACCAACTTCGGCTGATCGACGTTTTGTTTGTCGGCGTTTTAGGTACAAATCTCAAAAGTACAAACAGTAAAGCGACACATTGTGAATTCAAGAATTAAAGAACAAGGAGGAATTAGTTAGAATAGTTCAGCTGTGGTTAGAAGTTTGGTTTATTCCAAACTTTTCAAAGGTATGCAAATTTATTTTCTTACAGCTTTTGAGTATAGTATGTTAAAATTTGATAATTATTCTTGGTTAATTGCTGAACCTTTGATCCGAAAGTTATGGGTGCGGCTTCGACCTCTCGGTCTCCCTTAATTGGGGGTTATCGGGAGGTGGGGGTCGTAACAGTGGGCATGCTGGGAAAGAGCAAATTGGAAGCATATATTTTATATGCTAAAAGCAGACCAAGTTGTTGCTTCGGTGAAGAAGATGGAGGGTCATGCGAAATGTGAATGTAGAGGGCCAAACAAATTATGAACGTAGGGGGTTGGAATTAAATTTGTTTAGAAAAGGAAAGATAGTTGGGTGGGCCATGGAGGAAATATGGTAGATGGAAACAGAGATTACAATGGAGTGTTAGCCTTTTTTCTTTTGGTATTGACGTATCATAGATCTAGTATCTGCCGCTGAAAATGTGAGTTGTACCAAGAGATTGATACACTGGAGTGTATGGAGTGTATTGTAGCTCAACTCTCTCTCTCTCTCTCTCTCTATATATATATATATATATATATATATATATATATATATATATATATATATATATATATATATATATGATGTGTGTACGCGCACACACATACATGTACAAGTATATTTTGTATCATAAACATGTCATCGCCAAGTCATATTGGTCACTCTAGGCACTCAACTGTAGTAGGCCACTACTAGCCTCCCTTAAAATATGACGTGACTTAATATATGTGTATGATTCTTTTACAACTTTTTATAATCGAAAGTAGAAATATGTGTTTTGTATTTTTCAAAGAAAAAAAAAGAACTATTACTTGTAATTAATCAGACGATTATTATTTAAATCTTTGTATAATTCTATAGAAAATAGTTTTTTTGGTTTCCCTTTATATTATTAATATATGAAAACAAGTAGTAAGGCCTATTTTTTGCTATCATGGTAGTGACTTATTCCTTTGTAAGTATTGGACAACATGCTTAAATTAATATCATAATTTCCTATAACACTAATAATATAAACCAAATTTACTTTGATATGTATTGGTTTTCTCATGAAATTGCAATGTATATGGGAAACGGGGCAAGTAGAGGGGAGGAAAATGATGGGTAAGGGAAATGATCTATGTCTATTCCCCCTTCTCTTGAACAATTAAAGGTGCAAGCAATGGTAACTAGTGGTTGCCTAAAAAACAATGTTTACCTTAAATTTGCTGTGGGAGCTAATGTATAGGTTGATAACTCAATTTCTACCTCTTGTTTGTTCATGGGGTTGGCTATGCAAATTCACAATTAATTTGTCATATTTCATTACATTTTATTTTTAATTATAAGATTATTTTTAGTCAATATGAGAAACTTTGAAATATTTTTCTCCATTTTACTTTTAAACAATGGACTTCTTAAAATAGATAAGAATTGGTTTGAACAACCAGTTGGTTCTCAAGCATATATGGTGGAATTTTTCAATTTCTTAAACGTGCTAAGACTGGAATAAAGGATGGAAAGATTGTTTGTCCATGTAAGAAATGCAAAGTGAATAGAAAAAATAAGTTTTTTATTGAGGAGGTGGAAATGTTGGGTTTTAGGGGAGGCAGAGAAGGCAGCGAAAACAAAAATTTTCTCCCCCAAACCCGGAACAAGGAAACGCGTCAACGTCTATACAATAGAAAAGGATGGTTTGTGGAATCATACCTTGTCCTGAGGCTTGCTCGGCGACAATACCTCACGGCTTGCACGATCTTCACCTCCGGTCTTGGACAGTGTCTGTGCAGCTCCTGGTCACATTGGGACTGACGAAGCCTGGTCTCACCGAGACTGTCTGGATTGACAACTGTCCTTTGAGTGGCAGAAACCTCCCGCCTCTGAAGTAGTCCACACAGACCACCTGGAACTCCAATCTTCTTATCCCACAAGGAATTGGAAGGAGTCACACCCTCCTGTCAGCGTACTAGTCATTGACACACTCTCCTGCCACCAGTCGCTTTCTACAGTTGTCTTTCCCTTGCTGTGCCTCCCTTATCATGTAGCAATTGCTCGGTCTCTCTCGGTTACCAAAACCAGAGAGAATGACAACTTTACAGAGCAACTGGTTGCACTGTGTTTTACTTTGAGAGGCCCCAATTACCCCTATAAATAGGGGGGTCATGGGACAAGGTTCTCCATCCCGGGCAATGCGGGACTAAAGCAGGAGTAGAAGGGTTCGAGATTTTCCACAAAAAACAACCAACTTGCAACCTGAACCGATCGTTTCACAACTGAAACGGTCGGTTGGGGACCTGAGCCTGTCGGTTGACACCTCAACCGATCGGTTGGGACCCATGAAACGGTCGGTTCACTTCTGAACCGATCGGTTCATGGTCTTCATCAGTTCCCGATTGACTTTCCCTCTTTTGTTTCTAATTGGTATCAAATACCAATCCTTTTCCCAATCAAATTGGGCAAGTGAAATGAAAGGAAAATTCTCACCAATCCTACTTTCCCAACTTTCTCGGTTGCACCAGTTGAATCGATCATTTCAACACTTGAAGCAATCGTTTCACCCTATCCATGAGTCGATCGACTCACCACTTGAGCCGATCGGTTCACCAAGTTGAGCCGATCGGTTCATCTCATGAGCCGATCGTTTGGGAGTGCAGATTGTGCAGAATCAGTCAATTGCAGTTTCAATCAATCCGATACTCCAATCAATCAGTCCAACACCTTGAACATTATGATACTGAGCTATCAATTGATCAAGTGTTTAATTGAACTACTAAACTCCTTTAGTAATCAATCTAAACATTGATTGTGGACAAAACTCCTCTTCCATATTAAATCCTATGTGTGTGACCCTGCAGGTCCATTTCACGTTGGTAGTGAAAGTCCATAACACTTATGACTTCACAAGCAAAGAGTGGTGCCTAGTCACTCATCAGTGCTACCCAAGTGAAAAAGAAAGTTGTAGAACAACTTTCAATCCTACAATCCATGAATGGTGTTACAGTGAATGTATAATTCCTTTGTCATTGATATCCCGAATGAACTCGAGGCATGGAACTGTCATCCTGTCAACGTTCATTCACTTTCTTGATCTCAAAGTAGAGCGGAGGAGATATGTATGACATGAATATCACATACTGATTCACACATGCGTGCACGCCTTTCTCAATCCTACTCATCAAGTGGCCATGGATATCAAACTCCCTTAGGAGGGACAAATCCCATATCTATCACTCATCCCTCAAAAGCCCAATGTGTCAAAGCCACCCAATCATCACCTTTATAACAACCCATGTTTGAGGAATACGTCTGATGATGTCAAAGTGTGCCCAACGACATGTGTTGAGTGAAGTGATTTCAGGTCAGAGAATCACACTCACCACCATCACTATGAGTACTGACTATGACTACCATGTCATGGTTCCATGTGTCAAACTCAGGGTGGGTCTGTTCGGTACACTTGTTCTCTAACAAGTACCTATGTGTTTAGTTTGATATATCTATATCATGACTAATGATATCTCAACCTATAAGCATACGTCATTGAGTATTGTCATTCTCTAGACATTCAATCTGTTCTATCACTATCTCATATGACTAAACTAGAAAGAATTGGAAGCTTGCCTTTGATGTTTATCAAATCAATCTTAATGTATCCCACCAATCATCCCATGATTGGATCTGAGGGCATACATACCAACAGACTCCCACTTGCACTGCGAGCCAATCACCCTTGAATCATATTCATAGTGATCTTCAAACATGTCCCACATGTTACTCTGCTCTAGTGCGAACATAGTGAGTTATGGCAACACCTTGCCAAAGTCAGTATAAATTGCATGTCTCTCATCTCTTCACTGTACGTCACACGTATGAGATGGAGTTGCCGTAATATGCGATCTAGTATTCCTTTGCTAACCTTTAGCCACATTGCATGATCAAGTATTCCATACTTGTCATCAATGAGCGGAATATCTATAAGTTCATATCATGAACTTCCATATCCATATAGTATCCACTGTTGTTCTCTAACACATAGATACTCATCATTTCCCTTTTTAAATGGTTTTATTAGAAAACTTCCAATTATCAACAAACTTTCACTTTTATATATCCTATATATATATTTTGCGATTAATTTTCTGTTCTTTCGGAAGTTCGCATCAATGTAACTCTTTACATTGAACTTGTCCTTATCTCCATAGAACTAGTACTTCTCAAGTACTTATCAAGTTCTCATGGTATTCCAGTAACCCTTACTGGAAGTAGACAGACATCCACTCGTCATGTCCCACGTACAAGTTTTTAGGATGAGGACATCATATTGCCATGTCCTACATACAAGATGATGAATGCATTTTGTTCTTTCCATGCAAGATAATGGGATGATTATGTCACGGAACCGGAATCCCAGTCCCATGAACCAAACGAATACCAAAGGCGACATGCGGAAGCGTAAGGCTTAGCACACATGAACAAGTAACAAGAGAAAGGCACCAACATAGTCTCAACATTCAATAAGTATAAATTATACAAAATGCATTATATTCATGAATTCAATTACATATTTCCATAGTCAAGGTACAAGTAATTCATGTGCACTAAAAATTGGATCTTACAACAAGTGCACCTAGCATAGCTCACCAAGCCCATCAACCTTCTAACCATCTCTGAACCTAAAAAAAACATACGAGAAATGGGTCAACACACGAGGTGTTGAGTATGGGGCAGAAAGATACATATATGTATAAGCTTTGCATAATTTTGAAAAGATTTCAAGAATAAATGAACAAGAATAAACATGTTAATTATTTAACAAATGTGAAACCATATTTTATGTCATTTCACTCCATTATACCAACAATATCAAGCATGTTTAAGGCCTTTGAGCATCTTCCCGTCGGAAGGGTCCGTAAGGGTGCTCAAGCTTAGCTAACCCTTTTATACGAGAGAGACCTCAACGACGTAACCAAGAGTTAACCCTTTATCAACAATATTATAATGGAGTTTTATATATATATGTGTGTTCAAGTTATAAAACTGACGAGGCAAACATCGAGTAACACATAGCAATACTACATGGCAATATTTGAGAAAATAGACAAACAAGCATACAATATATGTGTTTTCAAGCAAGAAAGTTGTAGTCATATAACTAGATAAGACCCATACCTGATTCAGAGATTCCATAAGCTAACATATCCTTCACCATCTAGCCATATGCCAGACCTGATTAAGAACAAGATTGCATATACACATTAGATTCTTATCATTACCCTAATTAGGTGCATTTTAGGGTTTTGGCCAAGGTGAGTTCCAAGTTGCTTATTGGTTCATTATATGATATTGTACTGATCTAGAGGTCATTATGATCTAGTTTTATATCATTCTAAAGTTCCACGAATTACATATGACCATTTCAAGGTTCAAGTTCCTTAAGTATATTAAAGGGTCAAAGACTCATAATAGAGTAATCAAGGTCAAAGATAATCAATGAATAAGAGCCCAACATAAGGGATTGTTTAGATTAGTAATAATAGACACATTCAAAGTAAGGGGATGTCCACCGGTGTCTAGGCGCTATAATCCAACATGGGGTAGTAATACTCAATCATACATGCAATTATGTGTCAAAAGAATCAACCATATCAAGGGGCATATTATGGACTGACATTAGAGTCAAAGAGAGACATATATTACTGATTTGAAGTTGATTCGGCATTGTTCCATCATTAAGTAGCAAAATTAGCATCAAAAGGGAAATGTACATCATTATAGTCCAATGTGGTCAAATATGTACAAAAGTAGTCATGTATAAGAATTAAGGGGAGTATGACCTTCATTTAGTTCAAGGGTGCATAAAAGATACTAATTTAAGGATCGGGGGTAGATTGAGCATCAAGATCCAATCATTAATCATAATCATGTCTTAAGCATATTCAAAGTAGTCAAAGGTTACATCATTAGCAATATAAGGAAACTAGAAGAAGATACAGGTTCTGGAAATAATCTCATGTTGTAGGTCTTTTTGAGAGGATCAGTTTGATATATAATTTTGCTATATTTGGCCTTAAGATGAGGAAGATATCAATTTTAGAAGATTAAGCCCATAACTATAGAGAAAAAGGATGAGATGTTACCAAATCATTAATCAAAGGATTCCATCCGTTCGATGCGAGCCCATCATGGATTCATCTATCCTGTGGTCCGTGTCACCCAGCTCCTCCAGGTAATCATCGTCTGATCCATCAGACTCCAAGGCTGATCGACGGCCCACAACGAAGCCCACTTCAGACGCTTGCCCCTCTCACAGAAATGCTCTGTTCCACCACTAGGAACAGAGTCGGAATAGGGGATCCGCCCCCTTCATGTCCGACGAGCAAGTCACCTCCAGAATCCCAATAGGGGAGTGTCGAGTCTCGGGGGGGGGGGGTCTAGGGCACGCCAGTGAGGACCCGACTATTTGGTGTTGTCATCCCCAACCTTGCTCCTCCCCAAGGCGGCTGGGTAGGAGGGGTCCGATGCTGGGTGTGCCCACATGTATCTGAGGGAGGCGGGGAAGAGAAGGAGCTTTGGCGGCCGACTTGAGCGTGGAGACAACTGGCAAGCCGTGTGTTGTGGACGACTAGGGACGACGACACCCTGGATGTGTGAGTAGCGGTCGTTCATCGGCTGCGGAAGCACTCTGTCTGTGAGAAGGATAAAGAACAAAGGAGGGAGAAGGAAAGTTAGTGGCACGAGAAGGCTAGGGAAAACGGGAGTAGGGCAATCCAGGGAGGGGGTATATAAGGAGCAAACTAGGGTTTGCCGTCCGTTACCCGGTCTGGGTGGAGGCGGGGAAACTCTCTCCCTGCTGTTCGCTGGTTTCCTGAAGAGGAAGGGAGGAGGGGGGACAAGTAACTGGGCCCCGATTTGTATTTGGGCCCAAACAGGTTCCAAAATCCAAATAACATAATACATTAGATGGAGGCATTCAAATAGCCATATCTAATGATTTATAATCCTGATTTAGGTGATTTTTGGGCCACTAGATTTGTATTCGAGTCCTCTAGAACATGATATACAACTTGTGTCGAGGAGAGTTTATTGAAGTAGGATCAACATATATAATAATGTGGTGACACATTGAAGTGTGGAACTTAGCTCGAAAAGGCCAATTAATGTCAAACATCTCAAATGATCATTGGTGCGACTAAAAGGAAGTATAACCATACCCAAACTATGTAATTGATATTCAATTGAGTATAAGTCACTTGATGAGAGAGGAAGAGTACAATAAAGGAGAGAGAAAATCAAGGTTGTCACATCCTTCCCTCCTTACAAGGATTTTTTTCCCCAAAATTCAACCAAGATTATAGTTAAGAGTCAAGCCAATATCCATCGAGTCCAGGTAGCCAACCATGGTTATCAAGGCATTTCGCATGATGGAGGCACACTAGGATATCCTCATCAAGGGTGTACTCATCTCGACTATATACACATTACTTATTGTTCCATCGTAATGTGACGTCATCATGGAATTAGGGTTTACCCATCCTTTAGTATCCATATATTAGGGTTTTTGTACTAATCTTCATACACAACCAGGGTGTAATATCAAAATATATGTTATCACTTCTCAAAAGAATCATGTTTATGGACATAACTTCAATCAAGACTATCATCAAGTGTGTATCTCATATTTACTCTAGATTTCATGTATGGTTTTGTTTTCCCCAAAATTTCCACCAACTCTAATCAATTATATTCATCTAAGTTATGACTCCAAGAGTATTGTCATATCAAGTTGATCATTTGAGTATGAGATTAGGCATGTTATCCCTAATTATTCATGCTAAGTTTTCATGACATCATCATATTATTTTCATTATTTCAAGGCTACATCTTTATGTATAGTATGATTTCATATTAGGTCTAGCTTATGAGAGTGACTATTGCACATTTACCAAAATTTTAACTTAAATGAGATTCTTTCATGTATCGAGCATTATTTGAGGAACAACATTATCATCAACGTCAAGGTTTTGAAACTTTCTCACTTGTATCTAGAAAGAGCTCCACCTTCTAAAGACACTCAAGCTAAGACATATATGTGTCCAACAAGACATGTTAACCACAACCTTATACGTGTAACAAAATTTCTACCCATCTTTCGAAAAACTAGGATAACCTCTAGATTCCTTTATATACAACTACTAACCCAAGTATGAGGATCATCATGGATATCACTCATCATATACATCATCTTAGGTCTTGGGACATCTACCTCACATATATATATCAAGCATCCAATTTTCAATTTCCTCTTTCTCTAGAGTTAGATATTTTGGTAGGAAATCTAGGGTTCAACATTTTTAAGGAAACCACACGTCAGGTCACTCAACTCATATACTTAGAAGTATTCTAGATAGGGACTCATCATCAAGTATTTCATCATTCCTATTTTTCAACATTTAAAATATTTTGGAGTTTAGGTACTCTAACCTTCTCCCGATACGGGTCAACTCATATCAACAGGTCACCCTATTCATATGTCCCATGCTAGAGGTCTTCCTTTGTAAAGAGATTGAGGCCCGTGTTGGTCTCGAACCATATATCATATCTCCACCATACAAGACTAGGTACAAGCAAGTATGTCAACCCACTAGCTATGTTTAGCACATCAACCAAGCAAAAAGTATCATACAAGGTGTTAGGTTTAGCTAGGGTTGCATGGTCCAACTCATTCCATATTGTTAAACATACTCGACCTTCCTCAAACAACTTGGGTCTTATCAACATCGACATCATCATCTTAGGTTTCTAGGTTATTCACTTGCCTAACCTATATCATGGATCTAGACAACTCTAGAGATTATCACTATCATCTAAACTCTCTCATCTAGACTTGATGTTACATCTCTTTCTCCTAGGTTGCATGGAAACTCACTGCCTTTCTGTGTGTGGTAACATTTTTCATATGTACATATAATAATACTTAAAATATGTTTTCTCCAATGTTTAAACAGGCGATGAAAACCACCATACTCCATCCGAATAAAACCAAAACTAAAACGAGTTACCACACTCATTAGGCAGTCTAGTATCATGACACCTAGAGAACTAGCAAGAACATGGTGCACACTTGTGTAGACATCCTAAGTACATGTTGCGAATCATGTCTAGGGAGGTAACTTACACAAGTCTACACCTAGTTCTAGAACATCTAGGTTCTAACCTAGAGGCTAAGTCAACATAGTCCACAAAGGACATCTTATTAGGTTTCTAGGGTTGAGATGTAAAGTGAGTTTAGTTTGTGTTTCATGTGAGCAATGTTTGGTGTAGTTATTGTTCATTCTCTGATACCATCTGTCACGTAATCGGAATCCCAGTCCCATGAACCAAATGAATACCAAAGGCGACATGCAGAAGCGTAAGGCTTAGCACACATGAACAAGTAACAAGAGAAAGGCACCAACATAGTCTCAACATTCAACAAGTATAAATTATACAAAATGCATTATATTCATGAATTCAATTACATATTTCCATAGTCAAGGTACAAGTCATTCATGTGCACTAAAATTTGGATCTTACAACAAGTACACCTAGCATAGCTCACCAAGCCCATCAACCTTCTAGCCATCTCTGAACCTAAAAACAACATACGAGAAATGGGTCAACACACGAGGTGTTGAGTATGGGGCAGAAAGATACATATATGTATAAGCTTTGCATAATTTTGAAAAGATTTCAAGAATAAATGAACAAGAATAAACATGTTAATTATTTAAAAAATGTGAAACCATATTTTATGTCATTTCACTCCATTATACCAACAGTATCAACCATGTTTAAGGCCTTTGAGCATCTTCCCGTCGGAAGGGTCCGTAAGGGTGCTCAAGCTTAGCTAACCCTTTTATACGAGAGGGACCTCAAGGACGTAACTAAGAGTTAACCCTTTCTTAACAATTTTATAATGGAGTTTTATATATATATATGTGTTCAAGTTATAAAACTGACGAGGCAAACATTGAGTAACACATAGCAATACTACATGGCAATATTTGAGAAAATAGACAAACAAGCATACAATATATGTCTTTTCAAGCAAGAAAGCGGTAGTTATATAACTAGATAAGACCCATACCTAATTTAGAGATTACATAACCTAACATATCCTTCACCATCTAGACATATGCCAGACCTGATTAACAACAAGATTGCATATAAATTAGATTCTTATCATTACCCTAATTAGGTGCATTTTAGGGTTTTGGCCAAGGTGAGTTCCAAGTTGCTTATTGGTTCATTATATAATATTGTACTGATCTAGAGGTCATTATGATCTAGTTTCATATCATTCTAAGGTTCCATGAATTACATATGACCATTTCAAGGTTCAAGTTCCTTAAGTATATTAAAGGGTCAAAGACTCATAATAGAGTAATCAAGGCTAAAGATAATCAATGAATAAGAGCCCAGAATACGAGATTGTTAAGATTAGCAATAATAGACACATTCAAAGTAAGGGGATGTCCACCAGTGTCTAGGCTCTATAATCCAACATGGGGTAGTAATACTCAATCATACATGCAATTATGTGTCAAAAGAATCAACCATATCAAGGGGCATATTATGTACTGACATTAGTGTCAAAGAGAGACATATATTACAGATTTGAAGTTGATTAGGCATTGTTCTATCATTAAGAAGCAAGATTAGCATCAAAAGGGCAATGTACATCATTATAGTCCAATGTGGTCAAATATGTACAAAAGGAGTCATGTATAAGCATTAGGGGGAGTATGACCTTCATTTAGTTCAAGGGTGCATAAAAGATACTAATTCAAGGATTGGGGGTATATTGAGCATCAAGATCCAATCATTAATCATAATCATGTGTTAAGCATGTCCAAAGTAGTCAAAGGTTACATATTTATCAATATAAGGAAACTAAAATAAGATTCAGGTTCTAGAAATAATCTCATGCTGTAGGTCTTTTCGAGAGGATCAGTTTGATATATAATTTTGCTATATTTGGCCTTAAGATGAGGAAGATATCAATTTTAGAAGATTAAGCCCAGAACTATAGAGAAAAAGGACGAGATGTTACCAAATCATTAATCAAAGGATTCCATCCATTCGATGCGAGCCCATCATGGATTCATCTATCCTGTGGTCCGCGTCACCCAACTCCTCCAGGTAATCATCGTCCGATCCATCACGCTCCAAGGCTGATCGACGGCCCACAACGGAGCCCACTTTAGACGCTCACCCCTCTCACAGAAATGCTCTGTTCGACCACTAGGAACAGAGTCGGAACAGGGGATCCGCCCCCTTCATTTCCGACGAGCAAGGCACCTCCAGAAGCCCGATAGGGGAGTGTCGAGTCTCGGGGGGGGGGTCTAGTGCACGCTGATGAGGACCCGACTATTTGGTGTTGTCGTCCCCAACCTTGCTCCTCCCCAAGGAGGCTGGGTAGGAGGGGTTTGTTGCTGGGTGCGCCCACATGTATATGAGGGAGGCGGGGAAGAGAAGGAGCTTTGGCGGCCGACCTGAGCATGGAGACAAGTGGCAAGCCATGTGTTGTGGACGACTAGGGCCGACGATGCCCTGGATGTGCGAGTAGCGGCCGTTCATCGGCTGCGGAAGCACTCTGTCCGTGAGCAGGATAATTAACAAAGGAGGGATAAGGAAAGTTGGCGGCACGAGAAGGCTATGGAAAATGGGAGATGGACAATCCAGGGAGGGGGTATATAAGGAGCAAACTAGGGTTTGCCATCCGTTACCCAGTCTGGGTGGAGGCGGGGAAACTTTCTCCCTGCTGTTCACTGGTTTCCTGAAAAGGAAGGGAGGAGGGGGGACAAGCAACTTGCCCCGATTTGTATTTGAACCCAAAAAGGTTCCAAAATCCAAATAACATAATACATTAGATGGAGGCATTCAAATAGCCATATCTAATGATTTATAATCCTGATTTAGGTGAATTTTGGGCCTCTAGATTTGTATTCGAGTCCTCTAGAACATGATACACAATTTGTCTCGAGGAGAGTTTATTGAAGTAGGTTCAACATATATAATAATATGGTGACACATTGAAGTGTGGAACTTAGCTCAAAAAGGCCAATTCATGTCAAACATCTTAAATGATCATTGGTACGACTAAACGGAAGTATAACCATACCCAAACTATGTAATTGATATTCAATTGAGTATAAGTCACTTGATGAGAGAGGAAGAGTACAATAAAGTAGAGAGAAAATTGAGGTTGTCACATATTACATACATGATAGATCCACATCTATTCTTAGTGTTCCCATTCTTCATAAGAATTGGACACTTGGCCTTGGGATACTGACTCCATGTAACATGGACAAGTTTTCTCCCACTGAATCTTTGCATACTGAACCCTTCAGTACATATTGCCATTGTATGCTTTCTCTTTTCAGGTCAAGAGGTTTTCGAGAACTATCTCTATAAATCGCTATTCCTATCACATAGGAAACATCTCTATCTTCCTTAAAGATAATTTCCACTTTTGGATTTCCATTCTAGAACATTTCCATTTCACATCAACATGTGGAATGTGAACACGCTCCCACTAAATCACATATCCCTTCTTTATCTTTGACATATCAGTCAAACCCTTTGACTATATCATCAAAGTAAAGATCCAATTCTGAGTTGCTTGTACTCAATCAATCACATTGATTAGTCCATTGTAACTTATAGACTTCATTTGCATTAGTAGATTCATAAACCTTATAGGTTGTGTCACGTACACATCCTTTTTTTATTCCTCATAGGAATGCGGTTTTAGTATCCATATGCCAAATGCCTTACTCATTAAGTTGCAATCAACAAGACTCATCCTTCTCAAAATGTTATCCATGTATCTTAACACTTAAGATTCATTTGCACTTATAGATTTTATCCAATGGGTACTACCATCAAGGTCATACCTTATGGTTCACATGGATGTCATTTAGAATGTAATGGTCATAAAACATAACTCAAAATTCGGTTCCTCATTTTCATCTAGATATTTGACTCATCACATAGATAAACGAGGTGTATCCGTCAAGGATATAAGAACTCACAACTCGTGATTCTTAATGTCCTTTATTAGTGTGGGGTATTCTTTATTAAGAAGAATTCAATTATTTGATAATTATTCTTTAACTCCTTAGAGTATGATTCCTTCTCGATTTAGACATCACCATGCCTTAATCATGAGTTAACTATGATACACTATCATAATCACTCATAAGGATCTCAAACATTTGGTCCAAGTATTTCATTCATTGATCTCATCAAGAATTAACATTTTACCAAATTTGCACTTCATCTATGATAATCTTGAACACTTCAAGACATTCATAAACACCATTTGAAGTATTAGCATTTGTTCCAATAGGTATGTAAATACATCACATGTATCATACCTAATAGAATAATCATTCTCCCACTACCTTTAGTGAAGATTGATTAATCATGTTCAAGATATTCATGTCTCTTACTGGTTCCCTAACCAAAAGAGTCTAGATTTATCCATCACATGGAAACTAGAAATGAATTTCTCATGATTGATGCTAATTTGATTGTTTGAGTTATCTATAACTTTTAGGTATCATTTTATCTTATCCATATCGAATAACAAAAGATGAACAAGGCATTGCCACAAAGATCATATCTTTAGAAATTGAAACATCTCTTTATTGATTGCCATCATTGTCATACAATATGAAAAAATAAAGTGTTTCTATCTATTGGAAAATATGAAATAGCAGTTCATAACTGTATTACATGCCTTTTAGGCTGAAAATAAACTAAAGTGATCATATCTATGGCGGCAACACTTGCCCCATTTATTGAGTGCTTTACACTTTACATCTTGGTATCATATACCTCAGAAGTGTTACAAGTTTACTTTCATGACACCTTTAAGTAGAGACGTATGTCGCCTCCTTCTTCTTTTGTTCTTCCAGATAGAGAGGACAATTCCTTTTCCAATGTCCTGGCTTTTGACAATGGTGGCAATTTCCTTTCTTGGTCACGCCTCCCTTGGCCTTGAGAGCTGAAGACAACTTGGGCTCCTGGCTAGCATCAAAACATTTCTTAGCTTTGCCCTTGCCCTTGCGCTTGGACTTGCCTTTCTTGCTCATGATCACCATCACAGACTTAGGCTTGTCCTTCTTCATCTGTATCTCGGCTATCCTCAACATGCCCAACAACTCTGACAGTGGCCTATCAAAGTTGTTCATGTTGTAGTTCATCACAAACTGACTATATGATTCTGGCAACGATTGCAGTATCACGTCAGTAGTCAACTCTTGGCTCAGTGGAAATCCCAGTCTTGTCAGGTTCTCAACATACCCAATCATCTTGAGTGTGTGAGGACCAACTGGATCTCCTTCTGTCATGACGCACTTGAAAAGTGCCCTTGAGACATTATATCTCTCTTGTCGTGCTTGATCGTCATACATGTTCCTGAGATGATGAATCATCTCAATGACACCCATGTTCTCATGTTGTCTCTGCAACTCATGGTTCATATAGCACAACATCAAGAACTTTGCATCAATGGCATCATCAGAATACTTCTTGTAAGCATCCCTTTTTGTCCTTGGTGCATTAGGAGCAGGTTCCTCTGGAATTGGAGTATCCAGGACATAGAGCTTTCACTCTTGAGTGAGAACAATTCTCAATGTCCTATACCAGTTGTGGAAGTTTGTCCCATTCAACTTTTCCTTTTCAAGGACCGATCACAAAGAAAAGTGGTTGTTGTTTGTTGTCATTTGTACTACAAAAGGAAATATGCAATTTTAGTCCAAAAACTCAGTTTTTTTACTTATTTGATTGATTTGAAAAGTTGACGATATAATTATGCATTTAATTAATTATCGCTCCCACTATTTTACTTTAAATTGATAGCCATCACCATCAATTTGGAAGATTGCAGCGTACAACCTTCTAGTGGGCAAGATCCTGAAATCCTCTAAGTCATGGACTAGCTAGGGCTGTCACCCACAACTTAGATCTCTCATGTAAACAACTCTTGCCAATTGCATCATATGTCACTCTTGATAAGATGTCATATGCAACTCCTTGCCATGATCATATCCATGCCTCAAGGTACTAGATCCCATCTAGATCACCTTGTTAAGTCTGACCCAAAGCAAACACGATGAATATGCACCCTACTAAGACAGACCCACATATCCATCCTCATTCTTCCATGAGATAGACAGTGCACCACGCTAGGGCGTGCCCATACTTGGTCGATCAAGCTTTACACGTGTGTCGCATTTAGAAGGCATCTAAAACTTAATATTTAATAAGGGATTTGGTTTTTATATACATATACATATCCAATCACCACATTACATAGTACGTATCATATACATGCTATATCCCACAGAAAACATGTAAAATGATAAAAGCGATGATTATGGCCATCCTAATGTGATTCCTCGAGCCAAGAGGAATCACGGTCATCTAGGTCTACATCATATGCAACCTGTACAAGATGAGCTTTGTGCTTTGCCTTTCTGGGTTTGATCAACTCATCACATGATTGATCGGCTCGCCATCAGGCCAGTCGGATGGGTGCCACCAGCCAATCGATTGGCTCCTCCAACCGATCAGTTCGTCTGGTCGTCGTGCATCTCATCATGGCCGCCACCCGCTCGTCTCCCTCCTCGAAACAGTCATCAACTGATCAGTTCACGCCTTGAACCAATCGTCTCAGCTGTCGTCAGGATGTCCTCCGTTATTTGACATAACCGGAAATAAAACTCTATCCTATTTTACATTGTAAAAGGAGAAACCTCGAGTTACATTCAAGGGGAGCAAAGGTAGGAAAGAAATATCGAATTATTTCAAGTTACATCAGGAATACGAGAAAGGGAATCGGTGCACAGACTGAGATGCAAGCAACCACATATAACCATACATAGATAGGGTTTATTGGCCATAACCACGCTATACATCCACCGAAAAACTCGTTTAAGGGCGACGTGTATCGATTGCATTAATAATACATATCATATATGTAATTTGGGATTTTTGGATTTAGGATTGGACATGCATAAAGCCAATTTTATTTGCATCGTATGCAACAAATAAAGGAGACAAACCAAAATCGATCATACCGATAATCCTAAAATATAGAGCAGTTGACGTGGCTCTGATACCACTGTTGGGTTTTAGGGGAGGTAGAGAAGGCAGCGGAAACAAAAATTTTCTCCCCCAAACCCAGAACAAGAAAACATGTCAACGTCTATACAATAGGAAATGATGGTTTGTGGAATAATACCTTATCCCGAGGCTTGCTCGGTGACAATACCTCGCGGCTTGCACGGTCTTCACCTCCGGTCTTGGACGGTGTCTGTACAGATCCTGGTCGCACCAGGACTGACGACTCCTAGTCTCACCGGGACTGTCGGGATTGACAGCTGTCCTCCAAGCGGCAGAAACCTCCCGCCTCGGAAGTAGTCCACAAAGACCACCTGGAACTCCAATCTCCTTGTCCCATAAGGAATTAGAAGGAGTCACACCCTCCTATCAGCGTACTAGTCACTGACACACTCTCCTACCACCAGTCGCTTTCTACAGTTGTCTTTCCCTTGTTGTTCCTCCCTTATCAGGTAGCACTTGCTCGGGCTCTCTCGGTTACCAAAACCAGAGAGAACGACAACTTTACAGAGCAACTGGTTGCACTGTGTTGTACTTTGAGAAGCCCCCAATACCCCTATATATATAGGAGGGTCATGGGACAGGGTTCTCCATCCCGACCAATGTGGGACTAAAGCAGGAGTAGAAGGGTTCGAGATTTTCCACAAAAACAACCAACTCACAACCTGAACCGATCGTTTCACAATTGAAACGGTCAGTTGGGGACCTGAGCCGGTCAGTTGACACCTAAACCAATCGGTTGGGACCCATGAAACGGTCGGTTCACTTCTGAACTGATCGGTTCATGGTCCTAATTAGTTCCCGATTGACTTTCCCTCTTTTGTTTCTAATTGGTATCAAATACAAATCCTTTTCCCAATCAAATTGGGCAAGTGAAACGAAAGGAAAATTCTCACAAATCCTACTTTCCCAACTTGCTCAGTTGCACCAGTTGAATCGATCGTTTCAACACTTGAAGCAATCGTTTCACCCTGTCCATGAGCCGATCGACTCACCATCTGAGCCGATCAGTTCACCAAGCTATGCCGATCGGTTCATCTCATGAGCCGATTGGTTGGGAGTGCAGATTGTGCAGAATCAGTTAATTGCAGTTTCAATCAATCTGATACTCCAATCAATCAGCCCAACACCTTGAACATTATGATACTGAGCTATCAATTGATCGAGTGTTTAATTGAGATACTAAACTCCTTTAGTAATCCATCTAAACATTGTTTGTGGACAAAACTCCTCTTCTAGGTTAAATCCTATGTGTGTGACCCTGCATGTCCATTTCACATTGGCAGGGAAAGTCCATAACACTTATGACTTCACAAGCAAAGAGCGGTGCCTAGTCACACATCAGTGCTACCCAAGTGAAAAAGAAAGTTGGAGAACAACTTTCAATCCTACAATCCGTGAATGGTGTTACAGTTAATGTATATTTCCTTTGTTACTGATATCGCGA
Organism: Alisma plantago-aquatica; assembly: GCA_963693085.1. NCBI lineage: Eukaryota > Viridiplantae > Streptophyta > Magnoliopsida > Alismatales > Alismataceae > Alisma > Alisma plantago-aquatica. Next base: position 268,932,076 of record OY856411.1, read on the forward strand.
ATGAACTCGAGGCATGGAACAGTCATCATGTCAACATTCATTCACTTTCTTGATCTCAGTGTAGATTGGAGGAGATATGCATGACATCAATATCACATACTAATTCACACATGCATGCACACCTTTCTCAATCCTACTCATCAAGTGGCCATGGATATCAAACTCCCTCAGGAGGGAAAAATCCCATATCTATCACTCACCCCTCGAAAGCCCCATGTGTCAAAACCACCCAATCATCACCATTATAACAACCCATGTTTTAGGACTGCGTTTGATGATGTCAAAGTGTGCCCAACGACATGTGTTGAGTGCAGTGATTTTAGGTCAGAGAATCACACTCACCACCATCACTGTGAGTACTGACTGTAACTACCATATCATGGTTCCATGTGTCAAACTCACGGTGGGAATGTCCGGTACACTAGTTCTCTAACAAGTACCTATGTGTTTGATTTGATATCTCTATATCATGACTAATGAGATTTTGTCATCAACCAACACCACAATCTAGTCTTGTGTGTCATTACTGTCTATCTACCTTCCACAATGACATACGTCTAGGGACATAACAAGAATGTACAAACTCTTAGCATACGTATGATCTCATCGTTCAGGTCCTCTACCTGAAAGCATACGTCATTGACTATTGTCATTCTCTTGACATTCAATCTGTTCTATCACTATCTCATATGACTGAACCAGAAAGAATTGGAAGCTTGCCTTTGATGTTTATCAAATCAATCTTAATGTATCCCACCAATCATCCCATGATTGTCTCTCAGGGCATACATACCAACAGGAAAGACATATTTTGTTCGATGGATTTTTTAGAGAATATAGAAATTGGGTTCTCCATGGTCTGAAGAGTCTTTTTGAGAATCTCCTTGCAAGCCAACAAGATGAACAAGGTGAACAATCTACTAATCATGAAGTTAATTTAGTTGGCCAAGATAATATGGAAGGGTTGTTGAGAGAGGTCCTGGCACAAAAAACGACTGTGGGGGATTCAACATATAGTGATCCTAATGTACAGGACACATCACATGAAAATCATCATGTTGGTGACACATACTCTCAATAAGCCAGTAGTCCTCACATTATTGAAGATGATATGAAATACAAGAAGTTAGTAGAGCTTTCTAATAATGAGCTTTACCCTGGTTACAAGAATTTCTCAACACTGTCATTTCCTCGACGACTATTTAACTTAAAATGTATGTTTCACTGGACAAACAACTAGCTTTTAGTCCCTGACCAAGGGAAATGATCATCCAAAGTGTAATAGGCTGATACATCTCAAACTGAAAAACTAGTAGTTAGTTAAGAAGGAAGCAAAAAGTCATACTACAACAATCTCGAACAAAACTTCCATCCCATGTCTACCAGCCAAAGGATAAGAGAGGTAGGCTTCATCAAACAAAGACACTTAACTCCAACACACCAATTAGCTAGACAAAGGCTTAAAAGTTCCCATTTTTATCTCCCATAATACAGTAGTAATCCTTCTCATCCTTCACAGGCATCACATAATATCAACACTTTATCTCTAAGACCAAGTAACGTTATTATCCAAGGAATAAGAGGCAAGTACCTCTCAAATTGAAAATCAAACCTAGCTATTAAGGCCTTAAGTAGAAAAACATAGTTTTTCTACATTAATCTGCCATCCACATAAACAAAATTTGCAACACAAATAGAAGACCCACAAGCTTCCTGAACATATGGAAATAAGAACAAAATTGAATAGAAGCAAATAGTTAGGCAAGCACCAACGAATAAATCCAACACTAAGATTATTACTACAGAGTCATTCTTGGAAAAGTTTGAGTATTTTTCTATTTTTATTTACTTTAGTGATATTAATCTTTTGATAATCTTGTAGATCTTGATGGAAAAATTGGAACAAAGAAAGGTCAGGTTCAGTTATCACAATGGGTTCTAGAGTAATTGAGATTCATCGTCATATTTAACAAGTATAAACAACCCATTAGAAAAGCGGGACACTTGTTGGTTAGATTCTTGGGAGAGGTGGAAACCGATGAAACTCTTTGTCCAATTTGTGAGATAAGTTGTAGAAATTTGACAAGTCCTATAAATTAGATATTGTGAGGTTAAATAGAGTCAGATTCAAATTTTGTATTCTAGTATATATAATAAATGTATGATTTATTTCAATGATATTTTTATTTGTGAAATTAAAGAAATTTTCATATGCCAAATGACTTTGACCTCGATCATAGGATCCTATCACTTGTTAATAGGAAATGGAAAACATATAGGAATAAATTGAAAGGTCTCTACTTGGATCACAAAAAAATAGAAGAACAAATTGCAAGAAATGTGCCAAAGGATGTAAACAGAGAGTAATGGCTCCCTTTGGTGAGTTTTTGATTTTCTTTTATAGGGAAGGTAGGTGTGACTCCTTGGCTATTTTGATTGGCATATTGTTATTCTTGAATTACTATATAAACCAATGTGTTTTTATATTTTGCAGCATCTTTCAGCAATAGGTAAGAGAGCACATGCTTAAAAGGCTAACTGTCATACCACATGGTCAAAAAGGTTTTCCCAAAAGAATTTTTAATTTGTGAGATATGCTATTATAGTCTTGCATCCTTATAATTTTATTGATTTTTTTAATTCAATTTGACTGTAATTTGTTGTGTATTTTGATAGGCAAAAACTAAAAATAGGGAGCCTAGTATCTTTAAAGTTTGGAAGATTACCCACCAGTGAAAAGATGGAAGATATGTCCATGATACATACACTAAAGAATTTTCGGTTTGTTAAATTACTTATATTTATTAATTGACCTTAAAAGTAATTGGTATATCAGATGCATACTCTTAAGATATATGTTGGCTTTAATTCAGGAAAGTAATGGCAAGTTGGTGGATGAATACATTGTAGAGCACTGTGAAGGGCCCAAAGAAGCTATACAAGATGAAGTATTTAATGAACTCATGTATGTTGAAGAGATAACTAAACTAAAAGTGTTCGGTTATGGCCATGGAGTTTCTTAAAGTCATGTATTTGGACTGAAAGTTGACTTGACAAAATATAGTTATGTAGAAGATTTCACTAATGTCAAAGAAAAACTTTATTCCATAGAGAAAGATAATGAAGAACTGAAGAATGCACATGCTTGAATAGTGAAAGAGAATAAAGAATTGAATATTTCACATGCAAATCTGCAATCTCAACTATGATGTATCACTTCTACACTTGCCAAGAATGGCATAGTGCTTGGTGATCCTATTGCAAGGGACGGTAATGAAAGAAACACACATAGTGAACAAGTAAGTATTAGAAACATTGTGACCCTCCTCTCAACCCAATCCCTTACTTGACCCTATTGATTAATAATTTTTCCATATTTTGTCTTTGGTGGTAAATGAAATCATTATTCATATCCAAATTACATGTATCATTCTCTAAACAAACAACCTAAACACACTACTAGATCATTATCACTATATGACCTTAAGAAGATGCAATTGAGTAGATGGGACCTCAACAAACATGTGGATTGAATCTTCAAACCAACATTTATATTGATAGTTTCTAGATTCTTTTAATATTTATACTTCTCCCTATGCCAAATCTAAAATTTAAATTGTGTTGTCTAGTATTGGCCATACCCTTTTCTATCTATTAAGAGTTACTAAATGATATAGTAGCACACATGGTTTTAAATACTAAGCCACTTGTAATGTGGAAATTAGAAGTGTCATATTTGTTACTAATATGACTTGCTGGACATTTTAAGTTGTTGTGCATGCTTCAAGTGCTCAAGGAATTCAGGATGGGACTTGTTGCAGACCAAGAACTAGAGTCTAAGTTCAAAAGAGAATTTATATTTCATTTATCTTTGATTTATAGTAGAAAGTGTTGTCATTAGTTGTTATCTTCATGTAAACTGGAGACGGAGTTCAATAGGACTTTATATTTCATATGCAAATGTTTTTATGAACAATTTGTCATTGTTAATAGGCTAAATGTGTCGAATGTATTTACATGTTGGATGTTTGCATCTCTCTTTGCTATCCCTCTCTGTCTCTATGATTGTATGATCCATGACATTAGACAACTTTTAAAGGAGACAACGTCCTAATATTTCAAGTTCCAGTATGAAATTTTCTTTTAGCAGATGATGATGCTAATACAGAAGTTGAATAAGGTGAGACTGATATGAAAGGTTGTTGTTACTACTTTACGTATTGTAAACATTTTATACTAGAATATGGAGGTTGTTTTTATCTTAGAAAACTTTACTTGTCATATTCTTATTATTTGATTCATTTGTAAGTTCACAAAATATTATACTATGGATTCTTTGCATCTAAGCATATACAAGAATGGTAGATTTAGCTTTACTTGGTGACGTCATGAGTAACGACTTTCTTTTTCATAATGAGGTAATCCACATTCTCATTTTGATGTTTCTTTATAGTTATATAAAACTATGAATTGAACATACTAAAGTGTTTTGAATATGAAGCGGGTCAAACTTACACTCAAACTAAAGCCTTGATGGAGTGACAGGTCCAACTTATCTATCCTTTTGATGGAAGTTTCAAATATTTACCCCACTTCACATATATCATATGAATTGTTATCATGATATATGTAATAGACACCTTTGTATTTAGTAAATTTGCAAAAATAAATATTTAGTTGGGATTTTATAGAGATTTGGCTTTCATCCATTGGTTGAACATCAAATTATTAGTTGAGAAGTGTAAGGGAATTGTTTTAAATACAATTTACAAGCAACTTTCCTTGAATTTATCTAGTTTCAATAAGTATATTACATCTGTATAGACTATATCAAATTTTGTGAGAAATAATATTGTTTTATCTGGGCTAATTAATCTATCTATTTTTGTTCAACAAATGGATTTTGGTGATGCAGGTATGACCTCAATGATTATCAAATTTGTTAGTACATATGGGGTTGGTATTTTCATCATTGTACAACTAATATAACTTGTTGTAGAGGGTTTACCTAGAGATAATGAGAGAGGCCAAATTGCAAGATATGAGCTTTTCAGACATCAGGTGAAGCCACCATCTCAAACTTCCACTATATAGACTCAGCCATGCCTGGACTTAATGTTGAGGTATGAATCTCTTACTATTGAGATGAGTGTATCTTTTTGCATGCCTTTTCATAATAGTTACTCATTTTCCCTTGTTCAATATCTATCAAGGATGGTATACAAATATGAGTGGTATTTTCAAACCCTTGTTTGGTGACTAGTACTTTAGGTAGATGAGCAAAGCACTTGTAGTGTTTCTTGGACCTGGATTTTGTGTTGTTGTAACATGGGGTTTTTCCTTAGCTATAGGGACAAAATGTCTTAACACACATATATGCACATCATATATGCGGCATGCATTTATAATTATAAAAAATTGTGCCACTCCTCATTGATTACATGAACCTACTACAATTGACTATATACTGGAATCCATCAAGGAAATGTCATGTCCATTGACCTGCTCCTTTGCCCATAATCTTCCCTAAAAAGACTTTATTCATGGATTTCTTCACGATGATCATGACCACATCGTCCAACATGAACTTTCATCCACCATTGGTATGTTTCTAGGAACACTCACTATTAGCATGGCTTACTGATGTTCTTGTAAGCTGCCTTAATTCTAATAGAAAATTAAGACATAAAATTAAGGTAACACATACAACTACAAGATAAAGGTTCATGTGTTGTATGAGTACAAGACACCCATTGATAGCCATCAATAATAGAGCTAAGAAGCAAGAAGTTCATTTATTTGGTAAAATTGAAAAATAAAATATAGAAATAAAACACCATAAGTATAGAAAAAAATCAACATCAGATGACTCTACAACTTTCATGTTGTCTGTGTTACCAATTTGTGCATCCATTATCATTTTTCTTTTACAAGTTCTATAGTAACGTTCTTTATCTATTTTCAATCAGGATCATGATCATGCATTCTTTGTGCACTATTGCGGTGATAACCACCTTCAATAATCAATGTAAGAATGTAAACTACTTGTATTCTATAGAAACATATGGTAACTACTTTGAGAGTTAATCCAATGAATAATTAGAATATAACAACTTCATTTCCAGCTGGTTGGTAATGAGCTCCCTAGGAGTAACATGAGAATATGAGTCCTACGCTAAATTAGTAGTTGCACTCTGAATCAGATAAAGACCATGTGCTCCACGAGATGCAGGATGATTATGAAACCCAAGAGGATAATTTTTGGGCATATCTTAACTTCAATCACCACACATTGAAGGATGACCAAATCCAGTAGAATAATCTGATGGAGCACTCAAATTCTTGTATATAGCAGGATTTAACATTGACAATATATTTAGAACATAGGTTTCATTAGATAATATACCCTAAGCATGGTTCCTTAGTGTGCATATGGCTTGAAACTCGTACGATACATATACGTACAATTATTCAAACAATACAAATGAGAGTTATTTAGGGGTCTTTATATATGAAAACATGTCTTCTTTTGATGAGAATTTTGCACTTATTTGTTTGGTCTTTTTATTCAAATTATTTAGATGGTTGGCTCTGTATTCTGAATGAAGATTATGCTTTGAGATTTTGGGACATGATTCAGTGCCTATTGTCCCAAATGAGAAGGATAGGAAATTTACAATTGATTGAATTGGTAGATAGATTTCTTCTATGGGCTTAACATTCTACATCTATTGAACATGCTAGAAGTAGTTAGGTCATTGTCTAGAAAGGGCAGAAATGAGAAAAGATCAAATCCTAGGGGATATAATAATGGTGAAGTCATGGACATGAATGTTGACCACCAAATACAATGTGATGCCTAAGAGAAAGATCAAGAGCTATGTCTAGTCCTCATAATGTTTTTTTTCCTATAGAAGTATCTAAAATTTTTATGCAGAAATATACGGGTTGGTGACATTTTCAATAAGAAACAAATATACATGAGTTCTGGATGCTCCTTGTTTTAAGTATATATATTATAGTGCTATTTAGTGGTATCACATAATTTGACACACTTCTCAAGGAAGTATGTCATAGTTGTGGAAAGTACACAATTATGCACGTTTTGGACTTTGAACTATAGCTCTTTCCCATCATCTATACTACCCTTAACTTGTAGGATTTCTATCCGTGCACACAGTAGAGTTGCATATCTGGAAATAGTTGATGCTCTTTCTCTTGACTGTGATGTAGGGTGGGGTTTGTGCCACACAATAGTAGTAGGTTCAACATGATTACTCATCCTTATTATGTTGTTCTTTTATTTTTTTAAAATGCTGAATAATATGTAACTCCTTGTAAATCCTATGAGAATTTTTCATCCATGTCTTATATATCTGAAAGGTGTGTATTTTGTTGTTGTTGGACTTTCCAATCAAATGAAAGTTCTAAAATTGCCCTTATCTAGATCAATTACATACGGCTTATGCAATGACTAGTAGTGTTCTCTTTTCTATAGAAACAATTTTGTATATAATGTATAGGTGGATTAGGAAACTCTTTGTTCTCAAGCTTATCTTTTATCATTGAACTATGTTATTCTTTTATTATCTTAAGAAGTTCCATATATGTAGAAAAAATGTCAGTGCATTTGTCCTTCTCTACTTGCTATATTTCACATTATATATCGTGGTTCACATAATGAATTAGAAAAGGCAACATCTTTTTACTTTGAGGAGTTGATGTAGGATGGGATTTTTATAAATGAAATGGTAGAAAATGTATACACTCTTGGGAAAGTGACGTGTTGAAGTTATATACTTAGGAAAATATTAACATGGATCATATCCAGTAATTTCTTAAGAATAGATGAATAGTTTAGTGTTTGGTCTATTGATCTACATGTATTAATGGTCAAGTATCTTAAATGAAGGTTGGACTATTGGAGTTTACATATTAACTCATTTTTACTATGTGATGGGAACTGTTGGTTAATTGGATGTTTACATGATATCGCAATGTGTTAAGAACTACTGGTTAATTAAGTAGTTGGACTTTTCTTTGGATATATATTGATTAGTGTTATTGGTTGGTCAAGAACACTGTTATCATTTGCTTTGGAAGTGTTCAATTATGTTTGTTGAAACTAGTGGTTTTGTTGAATTATTAAGTAGTTTTTTCTTTATAATCTACTGGCTTGCATTAATGGTTCAAGATTATAGGGGTGTTGATACTTGTAGTTCTTTTAATTATGTTCCTGATGCTATTTATGTTCTACAAATCATCCTTTAAAGTGCATTCTTTTCATATTATATTACTTGTTTGATTAAGCATTCTACTGATTCTCTTTGGTCCTAGCTGAATGTCCAATTCAGATGCTCTTTTTAGCTTGTTCTAACTCACGGGATTCAAGTTTTGTTTTCTAAAATTATAGTGTGGTTGATACTAATTTTCAAGGGTTGATACTTACAATTCTATTTAGTTCCTGATGCTATTTGTACATTGGGATTGTGCATCAAAGTCGATTCTTTTCAAATTTTAGTACATGTTTGTGTTTCCTGACTGAGGACACTAAACAAAACATGCATCTGTATTTGTCGAGTGCCTTGGTCTACTATACGAATGCACACAAACAAGCCTAGTTGGAATATTTGTCACTTACTTTTGTCTCCAACATCTTATAAGCCAAACATTCTTTATTTCAAGTGGGTCATGTAATAAGTCAAGCAACTCTACCATATCCTCAATTCTCCTAGCCCATACTTATTGTTTTATTACTAATCATTTTAGTAGGATATTAATTCTGACATATAATAGAAACAATGCTCTTTGTCTCACATGCATGCGACTTGGATAGGCATGTGTAGCTAGTGTTAAATGACCGAACACACACACAATTAAAGAATGACAGAAATCATGCATAGTCACAAGTAAAGATATGACATAGATTACAATCCATTCATGCAAACTTGACTAGCTATGTTGTAAAACATGAAAAATTAGAAGGTAATTTTTGGTATCCCAACACACAAGAAAAATAAAAATAATTACCACAATACATGTGTTTGTATTTAGAAGGTCTTCATGGATGGATGCATGCATCAATATTCAAACTTTACACAAGGATCATTCACCCTCCCTCGCATAATCCAGGCTTTGTGTCGGTATTTGGACTGAGAGAAATGTTTACTTTACATTAGACAAGAAAGAGAATGAGATTGGCAGAAGATGGATGGAATCATTGGAAGTAAAAAAAATGAATTCATATGGGGTTATCTCAAAACATACATCGCTTCAAGCACTACTTGAGTGTTTTGCTCCCCACAATTAACAGTGGCACCAACACCAAAATGTTCCTTCTTTTGTTTATATTTTACTTAGAGGCTACTTAGTTTTATTTTTCTAGCTAGATTGTGGAATAACTCCATCACGTTTGTTATAGTTTCTTATGTAAAAGTATGTCATGTTATTATAATAATTATGTCTGCAAGGATGGGATCTATGTTAAGTTTGTTTATTGGTTGTTGATATCAAAAAGAAATGCATGGCCATGGCTTGATTACTTCATTGAAAGTGGGACTGTAACATATAAATTATTCCACTTTGTTACTCTGAAAGTGGGACTATAACATATAAATTATGTTGTAGGTTGTGATGAGATATTTTACACAAAAAACTCTCTTCAATCAAGATTAGATTTTTCTTATAAACTATAGTTTCTTAGTGATCTTGAATCTTTAAATTCACTTTCTCTTTCTTACGTGTGGTCTTTTTATTTGTAGGATAAGAAGCTCAAATAGAAACTTCTTATAGATATGATTGGGGTCAGAAGATTTTCTCATAGACAACTTTGATAGAATATTCTTCTTGAAGCTATTTGCATATTTTTGTTGGTTCTATTCAAGTAGTTGTTGGGGGATACTAGGGTACTGGCGAAAATCTCAACAAGGTTATAATAAGAAAATGGATGTGGCCATGTATGTTGGTGTTTGTTCAAGTTGTATAGATAGTCAACAATGTAAAATACATTTGGATTTTTAATATATTGGAAGACAATGTTTTTGATATATCTAATCTAGTAAAACAATGTGTGTTGACATATATATATGTATATATAACATACTTTTGAAAGTTTATGTTTATCATTTACACTCATTTTTTTACTTTTCCAATCTTTTTAGGGTGGAGAAATATTCCCGCCAAAAATTAGGGAGAATAGGAAAAAGATTTTTGCTACTCTAATAAGTGTGAATACGTAGATGTCATAAAAAAAGAGGGAAGAAAAGTCTACATCAGAATGTGCGAATAACTTGTGTCATACGAAAGAAAGAGAAGAAAATTTCACATTAAAAAGCATGGATAACCAGATGTCACATAAGAAATAGGGAAGAAAAATCTACTATGAAATTAGTGGATAAACTTCAACTTTGCATACTGTCACAATTTTAGTTGGTGTGGAAATCATATTTTTTCATGCTTAAAAGAATGGAAAAACCTTAAAAAAAGTGTGGATAAACACATTCATTTTTTGTAGAGTAGGATGAGTGACAATTCAAGAAGTTTATCCTGGCTTACGTGTGAGTGAGGACAAAGTGCAAAGTTAAGTTGAATGGTGGTCTGGGGGCAATCACCATTCCTAAAACCCTACTAGAGCATTGGGAAGTGGCCCAGGTGTAATATTTCCTTCTTCTATTTAACAAATATATTCGTACATGTGTTTTTCTAGTTTTATTAGCTACCTTCTTGTGATTATTGATCTGGATTTATTCAAAAAAATGATTTTAGTAAAATCTAGATTATGGATTAATAATGAGACATGAGAGTGAGGATGTTACCACAACAAAAATCATATGGTTATTCTTGATCTTTTGGTTATCATATCTAGAGAGAGATTTCTTTGGATAGAAATCTACCCATATCTTGAGAGAAAAAATGAGGGGATGTCTTTTATGATTGTTTGCAAAAAATGTCCAACATATATATAAATTGGAATAGAAGATTTTGCATGGTTGAGGTCGGTCTAGTTGGTGAAATTCAATCCAAGTTTTCCCTTTAACACTTCAAATTTGTTTTAGTTTCTAAATTATCCTTGATAGCTTAGATTTAATGATTGATTATAATAGTGTGTCCCTTGACTAGAATACTAACTTAATCTTTTGGATTGACTAAACTATGCCAAGACTTCTCATTCTTAGTTTGTTGTCCTTTTATCCATGTGTTGGACCTTGTATTACTACAATAGAGTTTGTATTGAGTTGTAGATGTCTCTTGTAGTCAAGTGTAAATTTATAGTCTAATAACTTTGAGTGGGCAAAAGTGTTTACAATTTTGACCCACAAAAAAGATTCGATAACACTTTAGGGTTGTCCATACATTTAGATTGGGATTTGATGATTGGATTGCACAAAGTGGTTGAAATATGTTTTCATGGATTCCCCATGAAGAAAGTACGCGGTTATTTATGAATAATTGCATTATCAAATTCCAAACTTTTTTCAGATGATTTCTGAGTATAGATTTGATGAGTAAATTATTAGATGTTTATTTACTTCCTTCTCAATTATAATGCCAATATGAGTATCAGATAATAAACTAGAATGTTCTAAACCCTAGGGTACACTGATAAAGGGGTGATATAGACAAGACCATATAGGGGCATGGGTTACACCTCAAATGGTAGACCAAGAATGATCAAATATGTAATTAAAATTCTTATTATTATTTGCAAGTAATTCATGCATTATATATTGTTATCTTAGTTGCACACATTTTGATCACCATGTACATAATATAAAAATATGTTGACCACATTTTGGATTGTTGACGTTTTAGGTGAAGATATCAAGACATGGTGAACAAGACAAAATCAACTGTAGACATTAAAGTTAAGTCAATGAGGATTAGGTGCATACTTATCCTCATATGTTTATCATGTCAAGTTCATGTAACTCAGTAGAGGAGCGTTATTATACATTTTGTAAGCACTATCTATAAAATAATAGAAATTATTTTCTAATATTTATTATTAGTTGAATCTAGATCCTAGAAGTTTAGGTGATGACTCACAACATCGATGTCCTTTCTCAACTGGGCGACACTGAAAAGTGTGGCCATACAATTGTGAATCCTAAGGTAAACTAGAAGAAATAGCAAGCAAAGGGAAATAAAATGGATTTTTAACATTTGAATACTTTTCCAGAGGATGGTATATATATATATATATATTGCATTCTGTACAATCACTAGAGAAAGGTACCCTTTTGACTACTAGTTGTATATTTAACTATGGGGATCATTTATAGTGGACTACCAATGTAAAGAGGGCGCTTTTCCATATCTATTATGTGATTGGCCTATTCAATTTTTGTCTCATCTTAGTCCCCAAATAAATTGGTGAGTGACTTCTCCAAATACCATCTACGACTGTCAACCAAACAGCATTGTCCCATCCCTTATTTTTCCACTCCCAGCGTCCACCGCCCTACAGTGCATGCCCTCTATCCCTCTTTGTCCATCAACGCCCCCAACCTCGGCCATCTCTGAAATCATCCTGGTCCCATGATTTCTTGTCCATCTGTCCCTATTTCTCCACCAACAATTCCCCCTTCATTGCTCACCCCTCTTTCACTCTCTATCTGTTGACAACCCAACTTGGTCCTATGCAAATTGGTCCCTGTTGGAGCCATGACTGCCTGCTCCTCTCTTCCTATTTCTCCACGACCTGCATGACCTTGAACCTCTGCAAAATTGGCCCCTGCTGAAGCTAGGACATCACCCCTGTCGAAGCCAGGATGTCACCCTTTCAATGTTGAGGTTGTGGCTGCAATCCTGTTGAAGACCAGACCTTGCTGCCTGGGCCTCTTAATTATGGACTACGAGTAAGTAAAATTTTACTTTGTAAGCTCATTCTCTAGGGAAGAAACAACTATATCTATAACCAGGTATAGATGAAAAAAACGAACCTTATTTGGTGTCCTAGAATCTCATTATCTATCGTAATGCATCAACATTTTGTTGAGGATTCTTGTAATGTTTAGTGGGGGTAACAAGAAGAGAATGATTCATCATCTTATATAAGTATTATTGGTTTTCAGTTTGATTTGGGGATCTATATCAGAGAGAAAAGGAAAAAAATTCTCACCTTTGACTATTGAACCCACCCAAAATCAAATCCTCTTGCTTATAGCATCACTGGATTTTTCATTCCGGTGTTTTCATATTACTTCTTAATTCTTGGGTTGGTCCCTTTCCTTTATCAAAGATTGATTTCATGTCAATGTTGTTGAGTTCCACTGAATAATGATACTAGATGAAATATAGTAACGAGTCTTCTTCTTCCTCATCAACTATTGTCATAAATGTGTAAAATTACCAAAACCAATTGACTTCAGCTGAAATCTAAATATATTGATTATACAACATAGACTAAGTGGTTGGGATGATCCACCATCATGCAAGTTTGAAGAACCTAAGTTCTGTCAGTGTTCATTTATGATTTTCCGATTTTTGTTGTTAGTTTCTTTGTTAAATGAATTCAATAAATGAAAACACTCATTTTTCAAATATATAAACACTATGTTTTATCTACTAAATGTTTCATGGATGGTTTACCTATGTTAGGATAAGCACGAAAATGTAAGCTTGGATTTTAAAAGGCTACACAAAAAGCACAAATTTATCGGTGTAGGTATTAGCTTATTTGACACTTTTCCTTTGTATTTATTAATTTCACTTGCTATGTACATTAATTCACTTTTTCTTTGTAATTTTAAAATTTATATTCATTAAACTACTCAATGTATTGTAATGATCATAGTCTAATTGGTATGTTTTGTTGGTATTCTTTGTAAACTTTGTTAGTGATTAAAATATCTTGTGCAAACATTTATTTCATCATGGTTCCTTACATTTTACTCATTGTTGCAACTTAGATAGGTATGCTTCAGTACATTCGTGTATAATATAATGGAACATATAGTATATTTGTTTTTATTAGGTGTTTCTTGTATCTTTATAATCTTCTACACTTTAAATCTTTTTATATATCAAATATTTTTGGAATTTCATATATACATTTACTACTTGACACTCTAAAATACTATAAATTCCATTTATATTACCATATGCATGCACCCCCCTACAATACAATATTGAAGTAAATTACAAGACTAAATCATGTTGCAAACATGTAAATATGTAAAACGAGTTAGATACAAGTTGTAAAAAATTATTTCAAAACAAATAAAACTTTCAACACATGATTTAGGAGAAATAAGTACAATCATATATGTCTGGATTTGTAAACTTCATACAAAGACAAGCTAATGGAGCAAAATATGATTGAGCAGTGTATTTTTACCAATATTTAAATTATAGTATAAAGAGTTTCTCATCTTCCAAAACACTAGATAGATACTACAAACTATCATTATATTTTACATATACATAATACAATATGATTTTCAACTCCACAACTCAAGAAAAATAGTCTAGACATTTTGATCCTCATAATACATAATAGTACACAATACTACAACTCAATGAATCATTAGAGATCTCTAAAGATGTATCCTCATGATCAGAGGACATGGGAATCACGTGGCACACCATTTCAACCAAAGTTAACTCCCAACTAGCATTAATCATTGAGGAGATAGCATGGGCTAAAATAGTTGTGGGTTGATGTATACTTTTCCACAAATATTTGTGTCATATGGTTCAAAGTGTGGTAAATTAAGGGTGTTAGTATACCCCTTTTGTCATTGTGTAGATGCTATTGCATCATAAGAGATATCCACCTCCTTGTGTTTCCTCCTAGTTATGGGATTTGGTGAAAAGTGTTGATGAATACAATTTATTGATTGTTGGTATTGAGGGGTCGAGTCGATATGATAAGTGGTGTACAAGTGGAGAAGTGACTTTATAGAGAATAAGATTCACCGCCACATCCTGCTGAGAATAAGAGACGTGATGGTCTCCTAGTTGTCATAAGCTTAAGCAGTGAAGGGGGTTCTTCACCCTAGCAGGCTGGGAGAAAATGGTTGTATGAATATAAGCTTTTGGGTGTCAGGGTATTGCAGTCAGGGTTCAGGGTTTTAGGGCTTTTCCCTCTCCAATTTGGGTTGAGATAATAAGTGGATCATCTAAGAATCATTATCCAATAAACCTTATAAGAGGATATGAGACAACATATCAACCAAAGAAATAGAAGTATCACATATATGCATACATAAAAAATGCAACATCTATTAGCATTACACCCCTAGGATCAATTAAGGGCACCACACAAGGTCCTGTTATGGGACCTAGAAAGGGGGTTAGATGAAAAGGACATTGAAACAATTAAATCCTTCATACACCTATGAGTGATAAAGTGTCTTCAAACTTCATGATATTGGATTGCTTAACCTGAATGGTGATAGAGTACCTCAAATAATTAAATCCTCCATACACCATCTTATGTTTGCATCCTCGTCCAATTGTATGTAGGCCATTTTCTAAGGGGGTTTTGGTCTAGAAGTGGAAGAGAATCGATGAGGGGGATCATGGGTGGTTTGGTAGGTAGAAGCTAGATCTTCGGGACATCAAAACTATCAACCCTTTAAATTTGACATTATAATTTCCAATATCCTCAAGCGCTTCTACCATCTCCAAAATATCCTAGGTAGCCACACTGAGTGTTGTTGGAGAAAGAGAGGTTGGGATGGACTCATGCTGAGGATTATGAGAGAAAGGTTACATGTCTTTCATGTTGACATTGTCCTCATAAACATCACTAATTAGCACATCAAATGCAAGTGTTCTCCCTCTTCCTTGAGAGGAGTATCCAAAAGGGTATGGTTTAAGATGAGAATCATCTAATCATCTAAAATGGTGTGCCTATATTATACACTAGCTAATTGATAGTAATTTTCCTTAATGGGCTTACCATTTAAATACTTATATATACATATAAGCTATTTCATTTATTAATTTT
Organism: Alisma plantago-aquatica; assembly: GCA_963693085.1. NCBI lineage: Eukaryota > Viridiplantae > Streptophyta > Magnoliopsida > Alismatales > Alismataceae > Alisma > Alisma plantago-aquatica. Next base: position 268,948,031 of record OY856411.1, read on the forward strand.
AATCGATGACTTATTTAGAACAATAGATCTTCCCAAAAGGCCGACCATGTTCATAATTTTGTGAAACAGGAGACCCTTGTCAGCACTAAATTTCTTAAAGATAGTTAAAAATGCACCTTTATGCTCAAGGATAATAGTGGGCATAACAAAAGTTGTGGTTCATCTAATCCCATCCCAGTAAGTACATCTCTATATCTATATCCTCACACATTTTCATTTCTCTTTTTTTTTCTAGATTAAAATATACTCAAACTTTTGATGCTTCAAATCTAGTTAACCCAAGCTCTTAGCTCCTATCTTGTCTCATGTTGGCAAAGTGTCTTGATGTGAACTGGGCATGAGGTTTGTTTCCATTAAATGAATCCAATTGAATCAATACTTAACATGGTAAAACAATGACATACACACACACATATATATATACATATAAATATATATATATATATATATATATATTATGAGAACCCATTACACTAAATGAGATTACTTGAAACACAAAACATGATATTTCCTTAATTAAAGACAAACCCAATAAAATAGTGTAAATTAAAACTGATTTCAACATTTCCCCATTGCTCAGAAACATTTACATAAAATCCCAACAACAAGTTAGTTTCATATAATGCTCAAACTCTCTTACAATTGTTCCATGGCCTCAACAACCACATATACATATTACACATGAAAAAATTTCACATTTATCACTTGAACAAGCATATAACATACTAAAAAACCTAAGTCGATTGAAACACGGTTTACAAACTTTCTCTCCTAGATGTGAGAGTACAAGGACGAATCTAAGACATGTTGGACAACTATCAAATATCTCTAGGGTTTATCACATGAGTTTCTCCTTGTTGTCATGGTTCTTCTTCTGCGGTTTTCGATCACATGAAAAAAGGGGAGACCCATGAGGTGAGACCCAGTCCAACGAGAGATATAACTCTCTCCAACAAATATTGATTACATAGTATTAAATAGTAAATAATTGAGCAGTTAAAATATTTAAGCTGATTGAATAGTTCAATCATGCTAATTAGATTAAGAAATGAAGCTTAACAATAATTATGATTATCAATGTATATACCATGCTAACAGTATAAGCAAACTAGTAGCTAACATCATGTATATGTCTTGTATTATAAAATGGCTAACAACATTAACATGTTTAATAAAGTGAACTGATCTACATCATAAGTAGATCTAAGATCATAAACACACATAACTGCATAAGCATGTTTAGCAGTTTAAGCATTTATAATTATAAAGGCATGGCTAGCAATATTTTACATAGCTAGCAACATCTACTTAATTATAAGGGTTCGTATATCTGACCACATAAGCATTATTTATAGCATAAGCATATCTATCATCTCTTAATTGGACTAAGCATCAACTTTAGTAAAGAGAACAAATAAGGGTTATCATTCATTGTGTATAACCCTAAACAAATATGCTACTCATATGTATTGTATCTTTTAGTACGCCCGGGGGAGTTTGAGTCGTACCACCCAAAGTCCAACTGCCTCGGCAAAGGGCCATTGACAGTTCTGTACAAGACCTAGGAGAGTCGATATCCTAAGTTCCCTTCCCCTCTGTCAATACGAGTAAAAAGGCTATGACATATCAGTCAATGCTGCCACTACAATGACACATAGTCAAGCTAATAACAACTAGTCTGCCCTTGGTACAAGTCGTGACACTAGAGAACATGCTCACTCATGGTTGTTCTATAAAAGGCACCTACAGTTACATTGCTACCTTTCACATTTCACAACATCTGAGACATGATCACAGTCATCCTCCATAGTCCGCAATTGTGGATGACAAGGATATTCCCTTAACTTGTCACCCCTACATATTCAACAATATGCACTCTGAGGTTCTCTTAGGAATACTCGTATCACCATCCAACATGTTCTGACATTGAAGATGGTTCTACAACACATGGCACTACATGATTAGAATTTCATTGGATTGGTTACTTCGAATTGGGTGAATTAAGGCTTCATCAAACAAATGGACATACAAACCATAATATATCTCTGACATGCATTAATATCTAACAAGTTCAAAATATATAATGAGACTTATTGTTCCGTATCTCAACATGAGATGGTACTATTAACTTGCCATTTGTCAGAATGTACTTGTCATCATATTATCATAGGATATACATGATTATCAAAATATCATAGGGTATCAACAATTGTCAAATTAAGAGGGTTACACCTCATTCATGGCTCAACCATGTCCAAAGGTCATTAAGACCATCATATTGTTTCCTTCAAGTTCATCATTACCTTTCTATGTCTTATTGCAAGGCTCAACATACATCACCATTCATGTGATACACAAACTTATTATGATATTGCATTAGAGATCTAACACATGTTCACAAGATAACATTTTAGGGATATCTTAGCATTTAAGATCATTCCTTTATTACATCACATATAGGGAGGCTATATGATTGACCATCATCATACTTATAGTATGCAAGTTTACCATAGGAAACCATAGATCATGAAATTATAATAACCATTAGTTAACCCATTAGAATTTCAAACAATCATTAGGAGGGATATTCGATCAATATATTAATCATTCAAGAAAAGGTAACAAGATTAACCACCATTCTCTACTTGAATTAGGGCTAGGTTTATCAAGGTAGGTTACATTAAAATTATAGTTCAATATTCATTCACAAAGCCTAACCCATATCATCCCCATATAATTTTGGATGCATCAGGAACATAATCATCATCACATTCCATACCATTCTCAAGTATGGATCTGTTACAACCTCAATTTTGCATATGTTTTCATGATTGAATTGTAAAGATTTTGTGTATATGGACTTAATTGAAAAGGTTATATGCTTTGCTTCAAAAGATGGATTTCTTTGCAAATCTCCCTTTTGATAGGAATTTCATCATTTCTATTATTAGATTAATCCAAGAAAATAAGAAAAGTCCAAATTAAAAGGAAAAGATACAAGATAATGGATATTAAGCAAAGTAATTATGAAAAATACATAGAAATCTCTAGAAAGTGGAATTAATGGCCACAATTAAATAAATTTCATTTCTTTGTGATTTCCAATAACAAGAAAAAGGAAATAAAAAGGAAAAAAGAATCAATTAATAAAGGAATAACTAAGATAATGAGAAAAGATAGATTGAAAGAAATCTAATAATAATAAAAGGGAAAAGAGATATAAGAAATCTTATAATAAGTTAAAAAAAAATATACCATGAGTAATGGTATTGCTTAAATTAATGTTTCAAAGGACCCACTTGTATGGGAAGGATCTTCCAATAAATCATAATTACTAAATTTGCAGTGAAAAGACATCGTGGGTTTCCTTAAAGAAAAGATAATTAACTTAAGGAATTATAACGTTGGAGAAAAGACAAAGAATAATCTAGAAGAAGTATTTCCCCTGTATACACCTCCCTTACTATATGTAGGTTGCGAACCAAGTGCGTTTATCGAGTTGATTTCCTAAAGAGGAAGGAATACCCTTAATAGTATTGCCTTGTGTACCTTGACAATATCGTATTGGAAACTTTCCCTTTTAATCGGAAAGGAAGGAGGCAATGGAAATAGATGAGGATGTGATTAATGGATTTTATTCTGGAAAGATGTGAGAACAGCATATATATATATATATATATATATATATACATATATATATATATATATATATATATATATGGGTGTCCATTCATTACCCGCGCATAGCCTAGAATTTCACTACTCGACAGCCAAAAAAGTAACTCTTCTAACCACTGAAGTAACTCTGTTGTCAAAAAAGTAACTATGGTGATAAGAAAGTAACTACACGAATAAAAGAGTAACTATGTACAAAATATACAACAGATATATATATAAGGACGGGTTTTTTTTATTTTGGTGGGGCAAATGATATTATTTTTGGATTAAATGTTTTGGAGATCTTGACAAAATGGTCCTCTGCAATTGCGAATTTTTTTTTGAAAAAAGATGGTCGGAAGGGTGGGCGGGTAGCTACCCATGAGGGCAATATATATATATATATATATATATATATATATATATATATATATATATATATATATATATATATATATATATATATATATATATATATATATATATATATATATATATATATATATATATATATATATATATATATATATATATATATATATATATATATATATATATATATATGCAGTTAGACCTCACATAGGGGATACACTCTCCTCTCTCAACCTTTTTGCCTCCACAGGGCATACAATTGCATCCCAAGAAAAAGCCTAAGATTGCTCAGGCCATCTTGCTTCTAAAAGCCTACGAGACGGTAGTTGCAAGCGATTACTCAAGTCCTACCCAGGAACTATGGGTGGCGCTGCACTACCCATCGTAAAGGAGCCAAGGTGATCCACCTGAGGCCATCCAGGCCATGCTAGAGGGAGGCCACGCTAGGAGAGAAGAACAACTTTGAGGAAGACAACATTGGTTTGCAGTAGAGAAGGACCACGACAGCCGTTCTGGTTGTCAATACGTTGGGCAGAGTGAGGACGACGCTTCTCGATGAAGGTGGCACCCTGACCAAAGGAACTGAAGTTGTGTTGACCAAACGCCATCGACGACGTTGCGTATGACGACGAGAACACAGTGTAGGGTCGTGGCGGCATAGGTTGAGGCACCGTAGCAAGCGTTGTGGTTGTGCAGCGTGGTGGGTGTGAACGTCCAAGTCCCCCTCGTGCAAGAACGAAGATGGAAGAGGAGGATGCGACATTAAAGGGACTGAGATCCCAATAAATGACGCCATGTCTAGCGAAGAGGACGCTGCACACAGTTGCGTGAAAGGGAGATCGAAGGTGGTGGCTGGGTCAAAGTCGCAAGGATAGTAGGAGTTGGAGATCAGCAGAAGATGCATGAAGGAGAACACTCTCCAACCAGCCAGTCGGGGCAATGCGCATGCGTGCACTGCGCTCGCTCCCGCGAAGACAAAGGAAGAGAGAGACTCAGTCTGGGTAACCGAGTAGTAGACACACACCGGGATCCGTGTCCCATGGGTGGAAGGTAATAAAAAGAGAGGTAAACTTTAGTCCACATGTCACACTCTGACTGGTCGAATTTGATTTAATTTGAATAAATCATAACAGAATAATGGTAACTCACATGACTACATATTATATATGAATTTTGAGCAAGTGAACTCAATGAATTCAATAAAAATAATTTTAAAGCCTGAATCTAATCATAATTTGAAAAATGGTTAAAGTTGCCATCCTTAATGGGTTTATGACTAAGATTAACCCTAATTTGATGATTAATGGATTGAAGGAATTAATGTGTATGTTTATGATAATATCAACCTGTTATTAATAAGAGAGATGTTTTGATGTCTAAAGAGTTGATCCATATGCTTAATATCTTAATTTTGGGTTTTGATATGCCGATGAGCATTAATGGGCTTAGAAACCCTAATCTAGGTGTTAATGGGTTTTAATGAGATATAATTCAAGATCCTTTGTACAAAACTAGTATTAGTTAAATCTCAAGCCTAGTAGATGATAACAAGGCTCTAATATGATTAAGTTGTATAATCAGGATTTTGCCTCTAAATATGTTGTTTATAGGGTTTTGTGGTTATAATGGAGATAAGTTATAGATAAACCCTAATGATACCCTAATTCTGATTAGAAACCCTAGAAAGTGAATCTAAGTCAATAAAGTAGATTCTTGATAAAGTGTATAGTAAATAGAGTACATATGCTTTTCAGGATTCTTGATTGTGTGGTTGAACTACTTGCTTGGATTGCTTTCTTGGTTGGACATTGCTTAATGCTTGTGAAATCTACAAATCAGGTATGTGGTTAATTATGGTTAATTGCATTAGTTTCCTGAAGGTTTTCCAGATGATTGATCGCAATGAATGACACCTATCAGTTTGGATGTTCATACTTGCAAATCATAAACTCACTATGATTATCACAATTATGATATAAGTGTGTATTCTTACACCTACATGCCACCCTGATGAACGATGCAATGAGGTCAAGCCCAAGAGGGAAGACCCATGGGCACCATGAGTGGTGACCCCAGGCACCAAGCTCAAGATAGAGAAGGTGGCCTTATGATATTGCATGACTAATGGGCACCATGAGAGGTGACCCCAGGCACCAAGCCCGGGATTGAGAAGGTGGCCTTAAGTCAATGGCAAAAGAGAAACTCTAAAGAGGGTGATGTGCGTCGTTGTACACGCAACAATCACTAGGAAAAGTCCTAGAGTTTAACCTTCTAACCTGGTTGTCAACTTGTTGCAAACAACAAGTCAACTTAGTATAGATAGGTATCCATCCAAGGGACGGCGGAAAAGAAAATTCGAAATCCAAATCCGATTGCAAGTACACGAATTAAATTCCGATTGGAGAGAGTTGGTAAAATTAAGAACAAAAATAAAAGTGCTGAAATAAAATTTAACTAATCAAGAAATTAAGATCTGGGGTTCGGAAGATCACCACCAAAACCACGTTGCTATTCAACTAATCAAATTCTAAACTCCAAAGATCAAATTAGGACCTTGTGGTTACATGTCCTTACGGACAAACTCACAAGGGTCAGACTTCCCGTGAACTCGTTGGTCCCGGCGTTCACGGATCATTGCCCAACCGTCCAACATGCCATTATCCACGGTCATATCAAAAAGCATGTGAATTCAAACCGGAGTTCAAACCCAAGGCTCAGGTGGTCGCGTCACCAAGGATTATAACAAAAATAAGATTAAAAAGATGAAAAGATGATAATCACAATTAAGGGACGATTGTTTCATTTTTATAGAGATCCACGGTCATATCACTCCATAAGAATATATCAGATCATCCAAATAACCACGCATAAACAGAGAGAAGACATTTGTTCGATGGATGAATGTAATTGATTATATTGAATAGAACCGGGCTAAGGGGCTACTCCCATTCCCCAGAGAAATTTACTCAGACATAACAAGACCAGAAGAAATACAAACTAAAATTCGGATGAAATGGAATGAAGAATGGAATGCTTTTACAAGTGGAGAGTCCATCCTTTTATAGGAGGAGGGGGGGGGTAGGCTGCCCTCAAAAAAGAGGGAAAAAATAGAGGGAAAATGATTTTTGAATTTTCTGGATCTGGTCAAATCGAAAGTTGATTGTCTTTAATTATCTTGACCATGTAACTCTTTTAATGCAGATTCTCACAGCAACGACTTTGAATATATTTATCTCCCGTGAAACGTACAAAAGCGGTCCAAATAATAGAATTTTCCTTTAGGAAATTAAATTCTCTTTCCAATGAATACTTGTACACTCAATTTGGAGTTTGAATGTAAGAGTTATGTTACTTTTGGTGGAGGGTATATACGAATTTCTGGAATGCCGCAAATTGTGTGATTTTCCTACAAAACCCAAGAAAATGGAATTAAAACTCCAATTAAAGAGAAAAATATAAAATAACAAAATTAATTATGAAATTAAGAGAATAAATGACAAAACAATCCTAAACAAATATAAAAAATATAGAAATAAAAGGGATAAATATACATTTATCAAAATACCCCAGACTTGAATCTTTGTTTGTCCTCAAACAAATAAAATCACAAATTATTCCAATTTATACTAACAACATGTCTATCCTCACCCTTCTAACATCACTTTATTCCTTACCTAAAAATTTAGCTAAGCAACCCAATCTCTTAAAACCACATAACACAAAATTCTATATTCCCTATTAAAAACAAATATCATATCTTGTTTCTAAATCAAGATTTTGTCGAAAAACATGCTTCATTTTACTTCTGCTTTGACAATCTCATTTTTATTATTGTATTTTTTTTATATGAGTTGTTGCACAAGAACAAGATGAAATTTGGGGGTGTGAAAACAAAGAAGGAAGTGAAATTTTTTTTTATCCCTCCTCTATTCGACTTGGGATTTAAATTTGTGGAGTTGTGGCTACATGGGTCACAATTTTTTTCATGTGCACTTTTGGCATCTTTTGATGGTATGCCCCTTTGTGGGGTATGAAATTTTTTATATGGGAAGCAGGCCACCCCAGACTTGATTTTTGTCTGGTGGTGATTCCTTGCTTCTCTTTTTTAGAAAGAAAATGAGGGGGAAACAAAAGGTGTCCTTGTGCTTATAACTTCATACATTTTTTTTAAAGTGGCATTACATCAGAAAGAACATTCATGTCAATCACATTATACAAGATTTATATCAAGTTAATCAACAGTTTAAAAATAGAGAAAATTTGTGTTTGGTTTTGATTGATTCCATACGGCTTGCCAACTTTTCCAAGGAGTGATGTTATTTTGGGGTCCTAGGTGACATGGTGGTTTCAGACATGGCAATTTGTAACAATTTTTGCAAAATATTTACTAAATTCAAAGGGGTATAATGATAAACATCTATTCATATTGGCCGACTAGATAAAGGCCATTTTACACCAAAAGAAATAAAAAACATGACCGGCTAGATAATGGCCATGCACAAAGCAGCTATATGCAAAACAAAAAAAAAGTAGAAATAATGCAGAATAAAAAAAAAAAGATAAGGGGGTGGATTAGAAACATACCACCCACCTCCACCCCGGACTTAGATTTTTGCTCGTCCCGAGCAAAATCAAAATCCGAGATGGAGGGAAGAGAAGAGCGATGATCTCCAGGTGGCCTTGGTAGCTTAAAAAATGTCCAGTTGAAGGGGATGTTTATGAGGGTTGGGGCCTTTATCTGAGGAGCTTCATAGTGTACCCTATGATAGGGTAATTGTAGAAGCTCAGTGGGGTGCTCATATTTTCTTTCACCTCGCATTCCCTCCAATAGGATCGAAAGATCTTCCATCAATAGAAGGGGAAGTGTTGAAGATGGATTTGGATTTGGGGAGTTTGGTGGGTACCCAACCAGTAAAGTCGCTAGAGAAAGATAGAGTGGAGGATTTGGCTCATGTTTTCCACCATCATAACGACCTGCATATGAGAGAATTGATGGTGATGCAAAATATTTCAAATTATTTACAAAATTGTTTTGCTTCTCCTCAAAAATAATGTCATCAACATTGGGTTTGGTAAGTTTCATTGTTGATATAATATATGGCTCTAATTCTTTTGTACAAGGGGTCCCCAAGGATTCAGGAGGGATGAGGATGACTTCCTTACAAATAATAGAACGGGGTGTGTGGGCTTCATCCAACGGTGGTATCTCCCCTTCTAGATCAGCCATGTATGGGATAGAAATTGGCTGTGACTGCTCGGGAAGAATCATAAAGGGGGTTAGATTCTCATTATCCAAAATAGACTCAAAAGAAGGGTATTTGTCTATGGTATCATTCAGATTTATGTTGAGGATGGGAGGAGTTGTTGGATTTTTAGAATGACTCTCCTGCTTTGACATTTCATATTCAAGTAATAGAGTCTCTAAAGGAAAGATAGGGATACCAACGTCCTCATCACACACAAAATATGTCTCCATGGTTTGTTCTATTTCTTTAGGATCTGACATATATGACACAAAATAAGGATCATCATTGTCATTGTCAGGAAGAACCATCTTGGGTTGCTCAAGCTCTATAGGGGGAGTTTGTGATTGATCCTCTAGAAAGGTAGCTAACATGGCTTGACTGGATTCAAGTTTTTCTTGTGCTTCTGCTACCCTCTTTTCTAGGTCCTTAAGTCTCTCTTCCAGTTCAAGATCAATTTGCATTTCACCATAGGATTTATACACCCCAAAATTTTGGTCATCCTCGCCACACTCCCCATAGTGTCCTCGGCCATAGTACTCCTCATATTGTTTTGGGTGGCATTGCTCCTCATAATAATCTCCAGAAGATGGTGGATTGTAATTTTCATTGCGTCCATCTTGGTAGGAAGATTCAATATTATAAGGTGTCACCAATTTATGAGGAAACATATTTGAACAATCTATATTTTGGGTTTGGGCTTCTAATAAGGTGGCCAATAAGGTTTGTCTAGTTAGGAGTTTCGCTTCCATCTTCTCTAGGGACCTAAGTTTTTCTTCTTGTTGAGGATTATACTGGGTATCATAAATAGGTCCATTACCCCCAAAGTTTTGTTGGTCATACCCTCTCTCAGAATATGGATAGCAAGGTTCCCCATAATGGTTCTCAGAAAAATAAGGATGTGCATTGTACCCGCCAGGATGAAAGGGCTCATAAAGAGGGGTGTTATCAAAAGAATGGGGTAGAGTCGAGCAAGAAAGAGATGCATGGTGGTAAAGACCACAATAATAGCATTCTAGTGGATATTGGGATGCCCACTCCATTTGAAAAAAAAAGTACCTGAAAAATATGTCAATCAATGAACGAGAGAAGAAAGATTATGAGATAAAAGGTTAGTCAAAATTTCCAAAGAGAACTAAAAATTATAAATAAAAAAAAAATTATGAAATAAACTCAAATTACTAAAAAAAATAACTAGAAAGCAGTACTGCTGGAATGGAAACTCAGCAGAAAGAGGAGATACACTTCCAGAATTTTGCTCGGAAGGTAAAAAGAAATTACAAAAATCTAAAAGAAATTATAAAAAAGACTAAAGTTATGAAAGTTAGAGAATATGAACAAGGAATATACAAGATATACATGCAACCAGATCTGAAAAACAACTGTGTCGTCCCCGACAACGGCGCCAAATTGATGTGCGTCGTTGTACACGCAACAATCACTAGGAAAAGTCCTAGAGTTTAACCTTCTAACCCGGTTGTCAACTTGTTGCGAACAACAAGTCAACTTAGTATAGATAGGTATCGATCCAAGGGACGGAGGAAAAGAAAATTCGAAATCCAAATCCGATTGCATGTACAAGAATTAAATTCCGATTGGAGAGAGTTGGTAAAACTAAGAACAAAAATAAAAGTGCTGAAATAAAATTTAACTAATCAAGAAATTAAGATCTGGGGTCCGGAAGATCACCACCAAAACTACGTTGCTATTCAACTAATCAAATTCTAAACTCCAAAGATCAAATTAGGACCTTGTGGTTACATGTCCTTACGGACAAACTCACAAGGGTCAGACTTCCCGTGAACCCGTTGGTCCCGGCGTTCACGAATCATTGCCCAACCGTCCAACATGCCATTATCCACGGTCATATCAAAAAGCATGTGAATTCAAACCGGCGTTCAAACCCAAGGCTCAGGTGGTCGCGTCACCAAGGATTATAACAAAAATAAGATTAAAAAGATGAAAAGATGATAATCGCAATTAAGGGACTATTGTTTCATTTTTATAGAGATCCACGGTCATATCACTCCATAAGAATATATCAGATCATCCAAATAACCACGCATAAATAGAGAGAAGACATTTGTTCGATGGAGGAATATAATTGATTATATTGAATAGAACCGGGCTAAGGGGCTACTCCCATTCCCCAGAGAAATTTACTCAGACATAACAAGACCAGAAGAAATACAAACTAAAAATCCGATGAAATGGAATGAAAATGGAATGCTTTTACAAGTGGAGAGTCCCTCCTTTTATAGGAGGAGGAGGGGGTAGGCTGCCCTCAAAAAAGAGGGAAAAAATAGAGGGAAAATGCTTTTTGAATTTTCTGGATCTGGTCAAATCGAAAGTTGATTGTCTTTAATTATCTTGACCATGTAACTCTTTTAATGCAGATTCTCGCAGCAACGAATTCGAATATATTTATCTCCCGTGAAACGCATAAAAGAGGTCAAAATAATAGGATTTTCTTTTAGGAAATTAAATTCCCTTTCCAATGAATACTTGTACTTTCAATTTGGAGTTTGAATGTAAGAGTTATGTTACTTTTGGTAGAGGGTATATACGAATTTCTGGACTGCCGCAAATTGTGTGATTTTCCTGCAAAACCCAAGAAAATGGAATTAAAACTCCAATTAAAGAGAAAAATATAAAATAACAAAATTAATTATGAAATTAAGAGAATAAATGACAAAACAATCCTAAAAAAATATAAAAAATATAGAAATAACAGGGATAAATATACATTTATCAGAGGGTATTCCATGGTTAGGGCAAAAGTAGTGGAGAATGTCACATTGAAAGTGTAAATTGGCTTGTAAATTAATTTGATTGTGATATTTAGATTGTTAGACATATTTGTGAAATTTTGGTTGTCCCCGCATACCGGCATATTCATTTATGATGACCGACGTTTTGTTTGGCGGCGTTTTTGGTACAACCCTGAAAAGAAAAAATAGTAAAGTGACACATTGTGAAAATAAGAAATAAAGTGCGAGGAGGATTATATAGAACAGATTCAAGCTGTGGATAGAAGTAGATATCCAAAGTTTTTAAAAGGTATGCAAAGTTTTATTTTATTCCAGCTTTCACTATAGTTTGGTAGAATTTTATAATTATTACTGATTATTTGTCGAACCTTTGATCCTATTAATTGAGATAACGACTCTGACCTTTGGGTCTCCCTTAATTGGGAGTTATCAGGAGGCGGGGTCGTTACATTTGGTATCAGATCATAGGTTTCTCATTTAATCTTTAATAATTATTAAATTTTACAAACTCTATAGAACCCAAGGGAGTTATTAGAGGATTTTCCGAAAGACAGAGGTGTCTAGAAAAGGATCATATCTGGGGGCTGGCAATATTTTCCTCTGCACCGCTAGTCGGAATACAGGGACTCCCGGATTTGTGTGACTGCCTGGCCAATGTCTCAGGATTTGACTCAAAATAAGATACTTTTAGGACTCTCTCATCTTGTCCATCCCTTCTCAACTAAAATGTTGTTAAGGATTATAAGGATTAGGGTTTTCTTTCTTTCCTCACCCTCTCAAGGTATGGGTAAAGTTGATAAGGTTTAAGGAATCATCCACCAAATTAATGAAAAACATGTAAATAAGACAAATGTTGTAACAATTCATGTTGTAATTATATGTTGAATGGTGAACATGTGTTGGATGGTTTTATTATTGTTCATGTACATGTTCTACTGATGTATGTTCCTTTTGACTCCCTCGATTTTCTTCTTCATAGCCTGGTGTGGGGTGTTCAAATTGGGATTCTCACTGAGGTGAGGGTTACAATTTGGACGTCACACATCAGATTAAGTTTTAAAAAATCTAGAGACGTCACAGGTGGTATCAGAGCATTAACAATAGCAATGAGTGACATTTGCTCATTATGCAACTTAAAACTAAAGAACCTCGAACTTAATAATCTTAAGGGATAAATTAGCCATCTTTTAGATACTAGATCTGACCTAGTCTCTAGGTTAACACCTAGATGTTGGAGAACTAGGTCTAGACTGGTGCTTGTTGTATAGAAGGTCCTTAGATGTCATTCTTTCCTTATAGTGCAGCGGTATGGGACGTTGCATTATTTGGAAATGATGTGCATCACGGGAAGAGAAACCCTAGACATATTGCGCACGTTGTCTAGAGTAGCTACACTTGTCTACCCCTTGTTCTCACCCTTTTCACTAGTTTTCATGACATTGTACTCTCTACTATGTGTGGGACACTCGTTTTCAGGATTTGGTTTTGATTCCAAACAGATCGAACCTCGATAGTTTTCTTCGACGCTTGTTTTATCAGAGAAAAACTATATAATATTTTATTATGTATATGTATTACAAAAATGTGTCCCCACACATATACGAGTAGGAGGTGATCATGTAACCTAAGTGAAAGTGAATGACATCAGTCTAGAAGAGAGAGTAGTTCTGGATTTGATGTCTAGAGCCTTTTTGATATATATGTTAGATGGAATAGATTATATACATTTTGATTATGATGTAAGTCTTATTTAGGTGACATAAGATGGTTATGATGATATATGGTTGTCTTTGAGGACTTAAGTTCGGATTTGAGGATTTGAGATAAGTTTTCATGATGAAAGTATGTGTGCTTTTCTTAGTTAAGATAAGGTAAGTTAAGACAAGGTTGTGAGTCAGCATGAGCCTCAAGCTCTTTTATAAAGGAGGACCTCTAGTGTTAGGACCAGTTTTGGGGTTAGCTCAAGAGAGAGAGAGACCCATAGGGAGAAGGTCAGAGAACCTAGTCTCCATGATATGATAATTCTAAGATATGTGATATGGTATGTACTAAACTAGACTACTCCTAAGTGAATGAGTTGAGTTTCTTTCTGCATGATTCCTATAGTCTTCTTGAACCCTAGATGTCCTTGCGAGAACCAAACCCTAGACACAGAGAGAGGTTGGTTATATATGTGCATGTGAACATGAATATGAGTGCCTGCCATCTAGGTGAGGGAGAGAGCCCAATACCCTGGAGGAGGTAGCCATCTTAGTTTCTGTGAAGCCTCATGCTCGGGTTGGTGGTTTCCCACATAGGAATCTAGTGGTGTATATAAGAGAGTTTTGGGTAAGCATGTTTCAAGGGTAAGATCCGCGAAGAGAATGTCATAGCATGTTTTGGTTTGTGCTTATGTGGTTAGAGCTCGTAAAGCAATCACTAGTGCCAATGAGGTAATCTGAGAACCCTAGACTAAGAGAGGAAAGATAAAGTATATGTGTTTGAGATACTCATAGAGTTGAGTGAGCTCAGAGAGACTGAGCATGGTACTGCCCTCATGATATGGGTCAGTACAACCTTAGTTGGACTAGATGAAGTCACGATATATTTTTGATAAGCCACTCACATAAGTTTGTGTAGCACAACCATGATATAATATATGTAAATCTGATCGTAATATGTGATCTAATATTGAGATATGATATATAGACATTCTATGATGAAATATCTAGAAATGGTTTAATAGATATCAAGGCATAAATGGTTAACCATACACAAGAATAATGATGATAATGTGATACTATTGACTAATCTTGTAATGAAATCACTAGTAAATGTTGCACTTTATACGAACAATGATATGACATCATCCTAATGATATATGTCAAACAGTGAGTGCTTAATAAATATGTTTGAAAATATAGCACAAAATAAAATTTTTATGACACCTTGATGTATGAGTTAATCTTAGTTAACTCCTTTGGAATATGGTAATATGATGTGGGAACCCTAATGCACGGGTTAAGATAAGGATGCAACATCAACATATGAGATATGTCATGACATAACCAATGTTTCTAAACCCTTGTTCAATGTTATATGTTAAGGGCTTCACCATAGATGCTTGAAACATCCTAATAGTGGTATGGATATTAATATGGGGCCTTGTTTTTGGAAATGTTTCACCTATGTTAGTACCCTACAAGTCAAATTAGACCTTTTAGTTTCTCCTTGAAGTAAGAGGATGATTAATTTCGAGGACAAAATTTCTTTTAAGATGTATATGATGTGAAAGACTGGATTTCTAGATTAATTTGGAGGATGAAATTTGTTTTAAGGTGTGTAGGATGTGATGGAGTGGACTTTTAGAATCCTTTAATGTATAATGACATAAGTAATTTTATCTCATGTTGAGCTATCTGAAGTGTTACAAGTGCTTTAGTAAGTTTTGGATGGTGATTGATGTTTATATCATAATAATTAAGACATTTCTTTTAATGCCCTTTTGAGGAATTTAATTGAATGGTCGAATAGATGAGTTCGGTCACCAAATTTGTGTACAAAGTATCTCGAGTTGTGAGGAAGCTATGGTTAAAATTTGGTGGGAATTGGAGTATCCTAGGGGAAGTTTTTTAGTTTTGAAATTTATGAAATAATGTGCATGGTTGATGGTTTATATACCTAAGTTAGGGCTTTAATCAGTGTCACACGCCCTTTGGTTCGGGCTGGACCGACATGGGCAAATCTCAGCCCTCCATAGATGATCTGGCGGTTGGAACCTTTAACTTGAGTAAGCCACGGATGGGCTCAAGAGAGGGACTCACTCACACCGTTGGATTAGATATCAAGGGTCCTTGCATTATCCCTAACCTTATGGTTATTGCCTTGACCAAAGGCAACAACCACGACGTCGGGCTACACGCTGATCATGGGACAAGAGTAGAGAGTGGGTGAGCAGTTTATCTCTGCTTGTCCATACAAATTCCATGACTCCTCATTTGAAGTCAGTGACCAAGTGAGCAGGGAGAACGAGCTCCCCGCATCACCTGGTTCTCCACCGCACTGAGCAGGTGGTAGTTGGTAGTGCAACATGGAGCTAGGAGTTAGAGGGGTGTTTGGAGGAATATGGAGATGGGAAAAGGAAGCAGGAGACGAGAGGAGACAACTCCATGCATTTCAGTGGCTTCTATGGAGTCTTCCATGCCCGACGAGCTCCTCATAGCTGGAGATGAGGACCGAGCTCAGGGATGGATTCTGGAGCTGCTCACCGTGAGCGACGATGGTGGATGAGTTCGCGGAGACCCTGAAAAGCTTTTCAGATCTTTAGTCTGGTGCGAAGACGAGAGGAGGCCGCTTGCCTCTTTGTCCCGCCGCAATCAAGGCCTGGCGGCGGCACCCTAGTGGAGAAGGAGCTCCATAGCCAAACCTAGGGAGGAAAGTAGTCGTGGAGGCTTGTCCTGAGTCGCCGAAGTCGATCGTGGCATTGGTAGTGGTAGAGGATCACTGTACCTCTGTTGCTTGCTCGCCGGAGCCAAGCTGCGCGGTGGTTCCCGCGTGAAATAGAGTCCCCCTCTGACTCAGCGAGCGTGTGAGAAAGGGAGGAAAAGAGAGCCTGACTGGCTGAAAGAGATGTGAACTGGGTCTAAGCCGAGAAGACTGGACCGACTCAGGCCATGAGCAGCGCCAAACCGGAAGGCCACGTGGCGGCATGGGATTCGTCCGAAAAGGTAAATATCTCAGAAAAGTTTAGATCTTTGATAATTCGTAGAAATTATCTTGAGTATCAGGAAAATACAAACAAGATACCAATGTTTCTCAGAAAAATGAGTATAACAAATTAAAATGATCATATCAACCTTTTTTATGCTTAAATCACAATGATATCATGTAAGATGTGTAATGCTTGTTTAATGGATAATAAATATCAAACAATGATATAAAATTATAAGAAAATGTCAATAAGTCTATAATCATGTTTATAATGCATATGATGTCAGATATGGTCATGATGATGCATGAAATCATATAATATGCTCAATATGGATAATTAGGGCTAATAACCCTAAAGAAAATGTAGAAAATACATTAATGATTGATAAATGATGAAATTTACAGAGTAAGCTCATATCCAAATTTGGAACCTCAGATTTAATGATGAGATCATGATGATGCATATAATTCATGTTATATGAAGTTGACCTTTAATACACGGTTTAAAACCCTAATCTTGGTTAATGGTGTAACCTAGGGTTAATTAATGTGCACAAAAATGCTATGGAAGATAATTTTTAGATAATGAATCATAATCTGGAAAATGACATCATTATGACAATTCTAAGACAAGAATGCACGTAATGATGAGAATGTCCTAATGAGTTAAGTAAACCCTAAAATGGATATGATTAGGGTTAAGATGAAATGTAAGATGATAAGAAGCTGATGATAGTATATGATCTTGTCTTGATCAGGTTTAGAAAAGATATGGTTGACATCAGGAATGTGGTATAGATTAGGATATCTCTTTGGAAGGTACGCCATTACCTCTTACTTGGCTTATTATACATTATGCTTGTGTTATATGGTAGTAAAGGCTTGGCATATGGTATTGATTGAAATGATTGTCTTGCATGATATGTTGCTTGAATTTCCATATGTATTGCTATGAACACATCAAACATAATATATTTTTTCCATTATATGAAAGCACCAACTCTATGGTAGTGTTCTTGGAAGTGACCGAACTCTTTGGTAGTGGTCACGTTGTACATATGGAAGCACGATCTCTTTGGTAGTGTGGTTGGACCCAACTCTTTGGTAGTGGTCACATTGTACATATGATCCAACTCTTTGGTAGTGATCATAAAGGTCTTAATGCATTCAACTCTCAGGTAGTAAATACATGGATGATATAATGGAAATTATGCTTAAAATATGTGTTCTCTTTTGTTAATGAACATCTTTGTGCAAGTATATGCTTTTTTTATATTCTTCTGTTACTGCCAAGTATTAGTTTTATCTTATTGCCAAGATATGATGAGAGGTATATACAAGACACGTAGGCATACTCAGTACAATATTCTTGAATATTGTGCTAACGTGTACCACATGTAATATTTTGTTTAGGTTGTGGTTATTCTTTTAAAGATCCAGGATAGTAGAGTTGTGTGGTGAGAGGATGTCCATGTGGACCTGTTGTCTTAAGATCATGTTGTTTAGTGGTAGTGTAGAAGTTTGTTGTTCAATATGTAATGTCAAATATTGTAACAATTCATGTTGTAATTATATGTTGAATGGTGAACATGTGTTGTGTGGTTTTATTATTGTTCATGTACATATGCTACTGATGTATGTTCCTTTTAACTCCCTCAGTTTTATTCTTCTTAGCCTGGTGTGGGGTGTTTAAATTGGGATTCTCGCTGAGGTGAGGGTTTCAATTCGGAAGTCACACATCAGATTGACGTCACAGACCTAGTAGTTGTGATATGTATTTGTAAAGCTTCCTTTAGAAAGGAGAGTCCACGGTTGGGGAATCATGTAGTCTTAGTATCCCTGGATAGGTCTTCGGAGAAGGAACTAGGAGCGTAGGAGTGCATGATCTAAAGACACTGATAATATCTTTAATCTATGCTTAACGAGAGTAGCGATGAGTGTTTTTGTAGCCACGATCAGCGTTCGTGGGGTGAGTGGAGAACGAGACCACTTGCCTCGTCAAGAGTTGCAGTTCAAGGTCTCACGAGAGAACTGCATCATACCTCCAGCCAACCTCTCCGTCGGCAGTCGCAGGGAGAGAATGAGAGCAGTGATGAGTTTTCTGCGCGTCAGTAGTCATGAGTGACTTGCAACATCCGACCACGGATAGGAGACAGAGGTTGAGGAGCGCAAGACCCCTTGCCTTCGTTCTGGCATGAGGCGGCGCTCAAGCCTCAGGCACTTGGTGAGGCATACTCACTGGAGGAGAGTCGTGCAGCTACGGCTTCGTGAGGCAGAGAAGCCGTGGAGGTCTAGGAGGAGGAGATCGCAACAGAGTGTTGTCAGTGGTTTGAGAGTAGGTAGAGGCGGCAGGCTCGTGCACGCCCAGAACGAAGAACGCAGGTAGGCATCAGAAGTGCTGGTGAGGTGATCTGGAGGTGTCGACTAGATTGCAAGTCTAGGAGGAGGATCTTGGGTGACCAATCGCTACTGGAGAACGTCCCCACGATGGCAGAATGGGTGTAAGATCACCCACACTTTCAGCACAGTGCACAGACTATGAGAGTCCTGCAATAGATGCTAAAAGGTGCGACAAGGAGGAGCAGCACCTAGGCAAGGAACGAGGCCGGCAAAATCAGGAAGGATTAGAAGAAACACCATGAGGAGGAGGAGAGTGACGCCCTTTACTCACTAAAGCAAGCCCGACAGCGGCGACATGCATTGCGATGGGCGAGACGATGCACGGAGGCGTCAGGCAGAGACCGTGCGAAGGGGGTTTGTCTCAATCAGAACCCAGGACGTGAGAGAAAGAAAGGCAGAACTGGTTTTGTAGCCCTGAACCGGGTCCCAGCAGAAGGGAGGAGCAATGCCCTCCTCAGGGCCACATGGCGGCCTACGAGTGGCCAGAGAAGGTAATCATCTTCTAATATATGCAAAACTTCAATAATTCATAGAAAATAGCATTGTTCCTCGGCAAAATATAAATAATATACCAAAATGTTCAGAAAAATCCATAGAATAAGTTGGAACCATAATATCAGCATTTTAAGGCTTTAACAATAGTGTTATTATGTAAGATGTGTAATGCTTAGTTCTTGAGTAATAAATATTAAACGATGACATAAAATAATGAAAAAATGTCACTAAGTCCATAATGATGTTTAGAATGCATAAGATATAAGTACGGTCATGTTGATGTACAAAATCATGTAACTTTCTTAATGTGGCTAATCAGGACCAATAACCCTAATTAATGTGTAATAAATACATACATGCTTATCAAATGATGAAATTCACAAAGTAAGCTCATATCCGTATGTGGAACCTTAGTTTTAATTATGAGATCATGATTATGCATAAAATCTATGTTATATGAAGATGACCCTTAATACATGTGATGAAACCCTAATTTGAATATATATAAACTAGGGTTAATATGTGCACAAAAAGGATATGGAACCTAATGTTTAGATAATGAACCATAATCCAGAAAATAACATCAGTAAGATAAATCTAAGATAAGAATGTAAGTAATGATGCACATATCCTAATGAACTAAACTAAACCCTAATATGAACATAATTAAGGTTAACATGAGATGTAAGATGATGAGAACCTGATGGTGATATGTAATCTTGTCTTAATCAGGGTTGACCAAGGTTAGAGTTGACATGAGGTATATGTGATTAGGATGTCTCTTTGGAAGGTACACCATTACCTCTTACTTGGCTTGTTATACAATATGCTTGCATTATATGCTTTGTAAATTACTTGGCATATAATATTGGATGAAATGATTGTTCTTGTTTGCTATGTTGCTTGAGTTTTTCATACTTATGGCTATGAACGCATGAAACATAAGATATTTGATCCATTATATGATAGCACTAAATCTCTTTGGTAGAATAGTGCATTGATGAAAGTACTAAATCTCTTTGGCAAAATAGTACATCTGAGCACTAAATCTCTTTTGTAGAATAGTGCATTATGAAAGTACTAAATCTCTTTGGAAGAATAGTACATGTGAGCACTAAATCTCATTGGTAGAATATTGCATGTGGTTTATCAACGTTACATATAATGGATAGTCATACTAAAACATGTGTTCTCTTTTATTAATAAACATCTTTGATCAAGTATATGCCTATTGTTATATTTCTTTAGTTACTGCCAAGTGTTAGTTTTATCTTATTTCCAAGATATGATGAGAGGTATATAAAAGACACATAGGCATACTTAGTACAATATTCTTGAATATTGTGCTGACGTGTACCGCATGTAATCTTTTGTTTAGGTTGTGGACATGTGTTCTTGAAGATCCATGATAGTGAGAGTTGTATAACGAGATGATGTACGGGTGGACCTCTTGTCTTATGATCCTGTAGTTTAGTGGTAGTACATGTATATGTTTAAGTTTGCTACTCAATATGTAATATCAAGTGATGTAACAATTCATGTTGTAATTATATGTTGAATGGTGAACATGTGTGTATGGTTTTATTATTGTTCATGTGCATGTGCTATTGTGTTTTCTTCTGACTCCCTTGATTTTCTTTTTCTTAGCCTAGTGTGTGGTGCTCAAATTGGGATTCTCAATGAGGTGAGGTTTCAATTTCGACGTCACACATCAAGTTAAGTTTTAGAAAATCCGGGGACGTCACAGGTGGTATCAAAGAATGAACAATAGAAAAGCCTGACATTTGCTCATTATGCAACACAAAACTAAAGAACCTTGAACTTAATAATCTTTAGGGTTAGATTAGTCATCTTTTAGAGACTAGATCTAACCTAGCCTCTAGGTTAGCACCTAGATGTCCAAGAACTAGGTCTAGATTGGTGCTTGTTGGGTAGCAAGTCCTTAGATGTTGTTCTTTCCTTATAGTGCAGTGGTATGGGACGTTGCACTATTTGGAAATGACGTACATCGAGGGAAGAGAAACCCTAGACATATTGCTCACAGTGTCTAGAGTAGCAACACTAGTCTACCCCTTGTTCTCACCCTTTTCACTAGTTTTCATGACACTGTACTCTCTACTATGTGTGGGACGCTCGTTTTTAGGATTTGGTTTTCGATTCCAAATGGATCGAACCTCGATAGTTTTCTCTAAGGCTTGTTTTATCGGAGAAAAACTATATAATATTTTATTATGTATATTTATTACACAAATGTGTCCCCACACATGTACGAGTAGGTGGTGATCATGCAACCTATGTGAAAAGTGAATGACATCAGTCTAGAAGAGAGAGTAGTTCTAGATTAGATGTCTAGAGCCTTGTTAGAATATATGATCGATGGAATAGATGAAATAAGCTATGATGTAAGTCTTACATAGATGACATAAGATGGTTATGATGATCTTTGTTTGTCTTCAAGGACCTAAGTTCAGTTTTAAGGTTTTGAGATAAGTTTTGATGACGCAAGTAAATAGGATTTCATGAGATAAGATATGTTAAGTTAAAACAAGGTTGTGACTCAGCAAGAGCCTCAATCTCTTTTATAAAGGAGGACCTCTAGTGTTAGGACCAGTTTTGGGGTTAGCTCAAGAGAGCGTGAGACCCACAGGGAGAAGGTCAGAGAACCTAGACTACATGATATGAGAAATATGTGATGATGATATGTCCTGAATTAGAATACTCCTAAGTGATTGAGATGAGTTGCTTTATGCATGATTCCTACAGTTTGTTGAACCCTAGATGTCCTTGGGAGGACCAAACCATAGTGACAGAGAGAGTCTGGTTATATATGTGAATAAGGAAATATGAGTGTTTGCCATCTGGGTGAGGGAGAGAGCCCAAGACCCTGGAGGAGGTAGCTATGTTTTTAGTTTTTGTTAAGCCTCATGCTCGGGTTGGTGGTTTCCCACATAGGAATCTAGTGGTGTATATAAGAGAGTTTTGAGTAAACATATCTCTTGGGTAAAGACCTATGAAGAGTATGCCATATCATGCTTAGGTTTGTGATTTTGTGTCTAGAGTTAGTAAAGCAATCAACTAGTACCAATGAGGTAATCTGAGAACCCCAGACTAAGAGAGGAAAGATAAAGTACATGTGTATGAGATACTCATAGAGTTGAGTGAGCTCAGAGAGACTAAGAATGGCACTACCCTCATGACATGGGTCAGGAGAACCTCAGTTGGATTAGATACAGTTTTGATATATGTTTGATAAGCCACTTGCATAAGTTTGTTTAACACAACCATGATAGAATATAAGTAAGGATGGAATCTAATCTTGATATGTGATATAAGTAGACACAACCTGATGTAAACCTAGTAATGGTTTGATAGATCTCTATTCATAAATGGTTAACCATATAAAAGAATAATAATGATAATGTGATATTGTTGGTTAATCTTGTGATGAAATTACTAGTAAATGTTGTAATTGATTATGAACAATGAAATAAGATCACATGAATGAAATACATTACATGAGGTGTTAATCTTAGTGCTTAATAAAGATGAAAAATATAGTTTGATAGTTAGTACAACATAAGGATGATGACACCTTGATATGATCTATATGGATAAAGTGAGATAATTACATGTAACTCCCTCATAAGAAGTATATGTTAATGTTTAATGCTTGGGTAAAATGAGGATGAAAAACCTATAATATGAAAGATATCGTGAAATAACCTAAGTTTCTAAACCCTTGTTTGAGCCTTCTATGAAGGGATGATTCACCTTAGATGTTTTAACCCCCCCCCCCCTAATGGTGGTTTGGATATGAGTATAGAACATTGTTCTTGGATAGGTTGCACCTAGAGTGATGCCCTACATATGGATACCTAGAGTAATGCCCTACATATGGATGAAGACTTTTTGGTTTACTTTCGAGGACGAAAGTTCTTCTTATATGTTTATGGTGTGACAAAGTGGATTTTCTGGCTTAATTCGAAGGACGAAATTTCTTTTAAGGTTTGTAGGATGTGATGGAGTGGAATTTTGGAATCAATAGCATACTTGAATTCATGTGCTTGAGTTATATTAAGAGGTCTAAGTGTTTTTCGTGACATTACGTTTGATGTTCCTAGATATATGTACCTTTTTCAACGAACTAACTGATTAATTGATGTATTATGTAAGTTGGACCAAGGTGCAAGATTATCTTTGACCTAGTAGTTGTGATATGTATTTGTAAAGCTTCCTTGGGAAAGGAGAGTCCATGGATGGGGAATCATGGAGTCTTCGTATCCCTGGATAGGTCTTCAGAGAAGGAACTAGGAACATAGGATTGCATGATCTAAAGACACCGATAATGTCTTTAATCTATGCTTAACTAGAGTAGCGACGATTGTTTCTCTAGCCACGATCAGCGTTCGTGGGGTGAGTGGAGAACGAGACCACTTGCCTTATCAAGAACTACAGTTCAAGGTCTCACGAGACAACTGCATCATACCTCCAGCCAACCTCTCCATCGGCAGTCGCAGGATGAGAATGAGAGCAGTGATGAGTTTTCTGCGCGTCAGTAGTCATGAGTGACTTGCAACATCCGACCATGAATAGGAGATGGAGGTTGAGGAGTGCAAGACACCTAGCCTTCGTTCTGGCGTGAGACGGCGCTCAAGCCCGCAGCGTCAGGCGCTTGGTGAGGCATCCTCATTGGAGGAGAGTCGTGCAGCTACGGATCCGCGAGACAGAGTAGCCGTGGAGGTCTAGGAGGAGGAGATCTCAATAGAGTGCTGGCTAGTGGTTTGAGAGCAGGCAGAGGCGACAGGCTCGCGCACACCCAGAATGAAGAACGCAGGAAGGCGTCAGAAGTGCTGGTGAGGTGATCTGGAGGTGTCGACTAGATTGCGAGTATAGGAGGAGGATCTAGGGTGACCGATTGCCACTGGAGAATGTCCCCACGATGGCGGCTAGGGCGTAAGATCGCCCACACTTTCGGCACAACACACAGACTATGAGAGTCCCATAATAGATGTTGAGAGGTGCGACAAGGAGGAGCAACACCTAGGCAAGGAACGAGGCCAGTGAAATCAGGAAGGATTAGAAGAAACACCACGAGGAGGAGGAGAGTGACGCCCTTTTCTCACTAAAGCAAGCCCGACAACGGCGACATGCGTTGTAATGGGGGAGACGATGCATGGAGCCTTCAGGCGGAGACTGTGCGAAGGGGGTTTGTCTCACGCGGAACCCAGGACGCGAGATTAAGAAAGGCAAGACTGGTTTTGCATCCCTGAACCGGGTCCCAGTAGAAGGGAGGAGCAGCGCCCTCCTCAGGGCCACGTGGCGGCCTACGGGTGGCCAGAGAAGGTAATCATCTTCTAATATATGCATAATTTCAATAATTCATAGAAAATAGCACAGTTCCTCAGAAAAATATAAATAATATACCAAAATGTTCAGAAAAATCCATAAAATAAGTTGGAACCATAATATCAGCATTTTATGGCTTTGATAATAGTGATATTATGTAAGACGTGTAATGCTTAGTTCTTGAGTAATAAATATTAAACGATGACATAAAATTATGGAAAAAATGTCAGTAAGTCCATAATCATGTTTAGAATGCATAAGATATCAGTTATGGTCATGTTGATGAATAAAATCATGTAACTTGCTTAATGTCGCTAATTAGGACCAATAACCCTAATTAATGTGTAATAAATACATACATGCTTATCAAATGATGAAATTCACAAAGTAAGCTCATATGCGTATGCGGAACCTTAGTTTTAATTATGAGATCATGATTATGCATAAAATCTATGTTATATGAAGATGACCCTTAATACATGTGATGAAACCCTAATTTGAATAATGTATATAATCTAGGGTTAATATGTGCACAAAAAGGATATGGAACCTAATGTTCAGATAATGAACCATACTCTTGAAAATAACATCAATAAGATAAATCTAAGATAAGAAAGTAAGTAATGATGCACATATCCTAATGAACTAAGCTAAAACCCTAATATGAACATAATTAAGGTTAAGATGAGATGTAAGATGATGAGAACCTGATGGTGATATGTAATCTTGTCTTAATCAGGGTTGACCAAGGTTAGAGTTGGCATGATGAATATGTGATTAGGATGTCTCTTTGGAAGGTACGCCATTACCTCTTACTTGGCTTATTATACAATATGCTTGCATTATATGCGTAGTAAATTACTTGGCATATGATATTGGATGAAATGATTTTTCTTGTATGCTATGTTTCTTGAGTTTTTCATACTTATGGCTACGAACACATGAAACATAAAATATTTGATCCATTATATGATAGCACTAAATCTCATTGGTAAAATAGTGCATCGATGAAATTACTAAATATCTTTTGGAGAATAGTACATGTGAGCATTAAATCTCTTTGGTAGAATAGTGCATTATGAAAGTACTTAATCTCTTTGGAAGAATAGTACAAGTGAGCACTAAATCTCTTTGGTTGAATAGTGCATGTGGTTTATCAACTTTACATATAATGGATAGTCATGCTAAAACATGTGTTCTCTTTTATTAATAAATGTGTTTGTTCGAGTATATGCCTTTTGTTATATTTCTTTTGTTACTGCCAAGTATTAGTTTTATCTTATTGCCAAGATATGTTGAGAGGTATGTAAAAGAGACGTAGGCGTACTCAGTATAATATTCTTGAATTTTTTGCTGACATGTACGACATGTAATCTTTTGTTTAGGTTGTGGACATGTGTTCTTGAAGATCTAGGATAGTGAGAGTTGTATAGCGAGTTGATGTACGGGTGGACCTGTTGTCTTAAGATCATGTAGTTTAGTGGTAGTACATGTATATGTTTATGTTTGCTTCTCAATATGTAATATCAAGTGATGTAACAATATATGTTGTAATTATATGTTGAATGGTGAACATGTGTGTATGGTTTTATTATTGTTCACGTGCATGTGCTACTGATTATTTTCTTCTGACTCCCTCTGATTTTCTTCTTCTTAGCCTAGTGTGGGATGTTTAAATTGGGATTCTTGTTGAGGTGAGAGTTTTAATTTGGAGGTCACACATCAGATTAAGTTTTAGAAAATCCAGGGACGTCACAGTGCGGGCAATGGACAAATGTATCCTGACGTCCTAATGAGGGAATTGAGGAAAGGTAAACATTAAACCTCTCAATCCTTCATTATTGTATCGGGATGGATGTACCATGAATTTCTCGATGATTGGGACAGATCTAGTACACATATCCCAATAATATTAATGACGGATCGATGAGATAAACAAGAAATCTCACGATTGCGAAGAGAGTGCAGCACACCACTGTAGTCCTGGTAGCGAAGTTACCAGTATACCCTGGAAAGCTATTTAGTAGAGACACAAGATGTCATGCATTTGATCTCATATTGACCGAGATAAGGGAGGTCTTGGTAGTTGGCTCTACCTTTGACCTTGTATGGCACCGATTTCGACTTCACAATGGTCGGTTGGAGTATGAGTGGTATACCTCATCTCCTCAGGGCATAAGTGTGATTGTAAAATGTAATTAGTCGTATAGCATATTTGCTTAAGGATTGAATACGGAATTTCATTGGCTGATGTTACATTTCTTTTATGCATCTATAGTTGATAAATGTTATTCATATCTCTTTATACTCATTGCAAGTACAAGGATGAATTATGATTCTATCATGGATAAATGTAATGCTCTGATGAATTATGATTCTATCATGGATAAATGTAATGCTCTTCTTAGGAAAGGAGATTATGTTACATTGTTCATTCAATGATTAATATTGCTGTTAATATATAAGAACTCTTGCTCAGTTTTATCATAATAAACTTCTATAACAATGTTTTAGTAGAGAGTTATATCTTCCGCTGGGACAATTTACAATTGTCTCACCCCCGTGGGATTCAATGTTTTTAGGTGGACGTGGACAAAGAGGTCGGAAACCTTTAAAAGAGAAAGAACAACAACAGCAACAACCTGTACAACAGTGAGATCTCAGGTGGAGACCCTGACTATCAAGTCAGATAGTTAGAAAGTCCTATGTGTCGTCTCTGTACTCCCAGGTCCTCAAAGTTATAGTTAGTATTTTTAATAAACCGATCTGTGATTTTGGCTTGATGCCTCAAGATTTTTATGTTGTCTGTATATAATGTTGAATAGGGCAGCTGATATTTTAATCCTCGAGAAGAGATGATACAAGTCATGTACTTTTGAATCAGGATGTAAATATTATACTTTTGGTTCTTGAAGAAAAGGATTTCCTATGTGTGGATCTCTTTGCAAAAAGTCTTAATTTTTAGTGATTTTCAGTAAATCCGCTGCAAATACTCGCTTCCGCATTAGTTAATCTTGTTTTTCACGAGTTGGATGCCACAATGGAGGTGTTGACAGATGTCCTCACGTCAGAGACCCATCCACGGCAGTATCATGGATCCGGGAGATGACACACGTAGACGTCGGGCTATGAACGAAAGTAAGAAAATAGACAAAAGGGAGAAAAGGAAGAAGACAAATTGGGTCCAGGCTCTGAAAAGCGATCAACTCAACCAAGGAGCAGTGCACCCCCTTAAGTCCACATGGCGAGACGGGATTGGTTCCAATAGGTAAATAACTTAGAAATAACGTTGATCTTCCATAATTCATAGTATACATATCCAACATCAGAAAAATACAAACAAAATATGGATATTCACAGAAAATTATGTAGAAAATCATGAAGAAATAATATCAGTATTTTGGTGCATAAAATTATATGATATCATATAATATGTGTAATGCTAATTTAATGCATAATAATATACAAATAATGGTCAAAAACTCTTTAATCATGTTTAAGACACATATGAAGTTCGAGACGATGAGTTTAATGCATATATTCATATAATTGTTTTGATATAGCTATCTAGGGTTAATAACACTAGTTAATATGCATTAATCACAAAAATATCATCAAGAAATCCTAGAATTTTTTTGGATGATTTCATAACTATATATGAAACCTCAAAATTAATTTTAAGATCACAATAATTTACATAATTCATGGTATACAATTATGATTTCTCTTAGTGTGATATAAACCCTAATATGGTTAATGACTTCAATCTAGGGTTATTACATGAACACAATGATATGGAAACTAATGGTCATACAATTGATTCTAATCTAAAATACAATATCAATAACACCAATCCCAGATAACAAGAAGAGTAAGACAGGTAATGATGCACATATCCTAATGATGAAGCAAACCCTAGTGAATCAAATAGGGTTAAGATGATTAGAATATGATGATGGTATATGTGGTCTTGTCTTGTTTAGGGTTTGACTAAGAGTCATAGTTGACATCGGGAGTATAATTATCGAGATATCTTGATCAAGGCACGCTTTACCTCTTACTTGGCTTATTATACATTATGCTTGTATTATATGTGTAGTAAAATACTTGGCATATAATATTAAATGAAATGATTGTTCTTTTATGATATCTTGCTTGATTTTCCTTACTTATAGTTATGAACACGTGAAAACATAATATATATGATCCATCATATGATAACACTAAACACTTTGGTAGTATAATGCATTGAAATGATCTAACTCATTGGTAAGAGATCACATTGTATATGTGACCTAACTCTTTGGTAGGAGATCATAAGGCCTAAAAACATTTATCCCTTTGGTGGCAGATGTACAAGATATATGATGGAAATACTCTTAAAACATGTGTTCTCTTTTTTTACTAAACATTCTAGTTAATGTATGGTTTTTTTATATTTTTTTATGAATACCAACTTCTAGTTTTATCTTATTCCCAAGTCTTAGTAATGAGAGGTATATAAATGACATGTAGGTGTACTCAGTAAAATATTTTAGAATATTGTGCTAACATGTACCACATGTAATCCTTTGTTTACGTTGTGGACATATGGTCTTGAAGAACCAGGATAGTTGAGAGTTGTGTGGTGAGCTGATGTTCAACTGGACATGTTGTCTTGAATAACTTGTTGTAGATGTAGTTCATGCATATATAAAAGTTTATTGTTTAATGTGTAATATCAATTTATAATGATAATTCATTTTGTAGTTATATTTTGAATGGTGAACCTGTGTTCTTGTGGTTTGTTTATTGTTCATGTGCATGTGCTAATGTTATTTCCTTCTAACTTCCTATGATTTTCTTCTTCTTAGCCTAGTGTGTGGTGTTTAAATTGTGATCTTCTGAGGTGAAGTTTCAATTTGGACATCACACATTAGATTAAGTTTTAGAAAATCGGGAGACGTCACAGGTGGCATCATAGTATGAACAATAGCAAAGCCTGGCATTTGCTCACTATACAACTCAAACTAAAGAAAACCTTTAACTTGCAAACATTTAGGGTTAGATGAGTTGTCTTTTAAAGAATAGATTTGACCTAGCCTCTAGGTTAGCACCTACATATCTGAGAACTAGATCTAGGCTAGTACTTGTTGAATAGAAAGTCCTAAGATGTCATTACTTCCTTATAATGTGGCGGTATAGGACGTTACATTGTTTGGATATGATGTGCATCAAGGGAAAAGAAATCATATACATATAAAACTCGTTGTCTTGGGTAGAAACACTATTCTACACTTTTTTCACCCTATTCACTATGTAACATGACACTAAACTCTCTACAATGTGTGAGACACTCATTTTTTGGATTGGGTTTTTTATTCCAATCAGATCAAACCCCGATAGTTTTCTCTGACGCATGTTTTATCAGAGAAAAACTATATAATATTTTATTATATATGTAAGTATTACAAAATGTGTCCCCACACATGTACAAGTAGGTGGTGGTCATGCAACCTAAGTGAAAGTGAGTGACATCAGTTTAAAATAGAGAGTAGTTCTAGATTAGATGTCTATAGCCTTGCTAGAATATGTGGCAGATGAAATACATGATGTGATCTAAGTTTTATATAATGTGATAAGTTTGATTATGATAATCAAAGTTGGATTTGAGAATTTGAGTTTAGGATTGAGGACTTGAGATAAGTTTGATGATACTAGTACGTACGATTTTATGAGATAAGATAAGCTAAGTTCAAATAAGATGTGAATTAGCATGATCCTCAAGCTCTTTTATGAAGGATGACCTCCAGTGTTAGGACCTATTTTAGGGTCAAATCAAAAGAGAGTGAGACCCACATGGAGAAGGTCAGAGAACTTAAACTCCAAGATATGATAATTATGAGAAATATGTGATATGATATGTCCTAAACTAGACTATTCCTAAGTGAATGAGTTGTGTTTCTTATGCATGATTCATTTAACTTTGTTGAACCCCATATGTCCTTGGGAGGACCATGCCCCAAAGTCAGAGAGAGGTTGGTTATGTATGTATATGTGAACATGAGTATGAGTACCTACCATCTAGGTGAGGGAGAGAGAGTCCCAATATTCTAGAGGCGGCAATAAATGTGTTAGGTTTTGTAAATCCTCAGATTGGGTTGGTGATTCCTTATAGGAATCTAGTGGTTGTATATATAAGAGAACTTTGGGTAAGCATGTCTCCTGGGTAGAGAACCTTGGAAGATTATCTCATATCATGTATTGGTTTGTGCTTACATTTCTAGAGCTTGTAAACCTATCAATTGGTTCCAATGAGGTACACCTGGTAACCCTAGACCAAATAGGGAAGATAAAGTTTTTTCTTTTATATGTGATACTCATAGAGTTGAGTTAGCTCAGAGAGATTGAGCATGAAACTACCCTCATGATATGGGTCAGAAGAACCTCAATTGGACTAGTTGAAATTTATATATATGTTTGACAAGCCACTTATATAAGTTGTTTAATACAACCATGATATAATATATTAAGTCTGTTATGTAATAATGAGATGTGATACATGGATATAACAATTTGGGAAATATAATGATGGTTTCATAGATCTCTATGTATATATAGATAACCATGTATGTGAATAACGATGACATTATAAGATTGGTGAATCAAGTTATGAATTCACTAATAAAGGTTGCAACCTAATGCAAAAGTTGAATGAAATCATATTGATGATACATATTAATCGATATGTTAATGTTGGTGCTTAATAAAAAATTGTATGTAGTTTGAAAAATTAGCACAATATAATGATAATGACACCTTGATACAATTAGGAAGTTAAAGAGGCTTTTAACTCCTTTACAAAGTGTATAAATAAATGTTGAAATATGAATGCTAGGGTGAAATGAGTATGAAAATCCTATTGCAAAAGAGTTATGACATAACCGAAGATTCTGGACCCTTATTTTGAGCCTTGTATGGAGTTATGGTGCAACCAGCGTGCTTGAAAACCACATGGGGGTAGTTGAACAAGTTCTAGACCCTTATTTCAGCCTTGTATGGAGTGATGGTGTAACCAGCGTGCTTGAAAAGCAC
The DNA here is from genome assembly GCA_963693085.1 of Alisma plantago-aquatica. Classification (NCBI taxonomy): domain Eukaryota; kingdom Viridiplantae; phylum Streptophyta; class Magnoliopsida; order Alismatales; family Alismataceae; genus Alisma; species Alisma plantago-aquatica. Next base: position 268,980,078 of record OY856411.1, read on the forward strand.
ATGGGAGTAGTTGAACAAGTTCTAGACCTTTGTTCCAAGAGATGTTATACCTATTGTGTTGTCCTCCTTGTAGTCCAATTTCTTTTAGTTTTTCTTCTTCAAGTAAGAGGACGGCTTAGTATCGAGGATGAAATTTCTTTTAAGATATATATGATGAGATGGAATGGATTTTGGCTTTATTTTGAGGATAAAATTTCTTTTAAGGTGTGTAGGATGTGATGGAGTGAACATTTGAGAGCTCCTAGTGTTTTGACAAAGCATGGAGGTTAATTGATGTTTCTACAAGGGGTAAAATGTGGTTGAATATGATGAAATTAACCAATGTTTGACTAATATCATGACTAAGCTTTAACATGCTTTAACTTAGGTGTAGGAATTGGTTAGATATTAAACAACTTAATGAAGCACATGAGAGTGACATTGGTCTTAAATAACAGATCATTTGGCCATGATCACTAGCTGTATGAGCCACGGATTGAATTGGGGAGCCCTATTGTAGACCCTTGTATGACTTGAATTAATGGTGGATTCTCCATCTTGAACCATTATCAGTTACAAAGTCATGGAGGATAGGCGATGAGTTGTTGTTTATTTTAGTAATATGAGACAGATTGTGGGTTATCTCACGAATTCATCTAAGTCGTTGCCTTAGATCTTGACCGTTCCTTTTAGTGCTGAGAATAACAAGAACGAGGCCTCAACCTCTCCACCAGTAGGTTAGATGAGGAAGAAGAATCAGAGAGAAGGGGATGATGGAGGAAGTTAGGCAGAGGGAAATGGAAGACCAGATGAAAAGGAGAACGAAAGAGAGGAGGGCATGCAAGCCGACACACGTCGGTTACGAGAAGCCGTAGTTTTGAATTGGAGTTTCCCAACGATAACAACGACCTGAATGAACTAGGATGCTCTAGGTTAGGGTTGTTGCAATGAATATGGGCTGTAAGAGTGTCTTACCTCATGGCCTAGGCACAACCACTGCTACCAGAGACGAGCTTAAAAAAGGGGTATAATCTGGAGTCTAAGTGGCGACCCTGGGAACCGAGCTTGACCAGATAGGGTTTCCGAACCAGGAGCAAGAAGAATCAATGATGAAGGAGGAGCAGACGACCGTCAACCACTCACTGGAGAGAAACCATGTGGAGGCGGCCTGTGTAGGGATGATGCACGCTGCATCATGAAAAGAAGATGCAGGACAGTAGGATGCAGTGGAGCCACCTCAACGGGAGAGCTTCCTCGCGGCAATAGCATCGTGCGGACGTACCGAGGCTCACGTTGTAGGACAGAGGAGGAGACCTTGTTCGGTCCCAACACTCCAATCCAGTGGCGGTGCTCATGCATGTGTACGGAGCGCTGAAATCACAGTTGGCGATCATTTAGAGCACGAGAAGGAGGTGTTGGTGGTCGTCCGCATGTCAGATACCCAGCCACGGTGGCGGCTTGGATCCAGGAGATGACGCACGTACGTAGGCGTCAGGCTTCGAGCGGAAGAAAGAAAATGGAACATAAGGGAGAAAAGGAAGAAGACAAACCGGGTCCAGGCTTTGAAAATCGGTTAACTCAACCAAGGAGCAGTGAGCCCCCTTGAAGTCCCCACGGCGAGACGCGATTGGTACCAATAGGTAAATATCTAAAAAATTATGTTGATCTTCCACTATTCATAGTAAAAATATCTGAATTCAGAAAAATACAAAAAAATGATGGATATTCTCAGAAAATTATGTAGAACATAATAAGACATAATGTCAGTACTTTGATGCATAAAATTAGATGATATCATATAAGATGCGTAATGCTAATTTAATGCAATATAATATACAAATAATGGTCAAATATTATAAAATTACATCAAAAACTCTTGAATCATGTCTAAGACATATGACGTCTGAAATGATGAGTTTCATGCATATATTCATATAATTTTGTTTGATATAGCTACTTAGGGATAATAACCCAAATTAATGTGCATTAATCACAAATATGGTCAAGAAATCCTAGAAATTTTCGATATGATTTCATAACAGTATATGAAACCTCAAATTTAATTCTGAGATCGCAATGATTTACGTAATTCTTGGTATACCATGATGATTGCTCATAGTGTTTTGTAAATCCTAATATGCTTAATGAATTTGATCCAGGGTTAATACATGCACACAATGTTATGGAAACAAATGGTCATGCAATCAACATCAATAACCAGATAACGAAATAAGTAAGACAAGTAGTGATGCACATATCCTAATGACGAAGAAAACCCTAATGAATCAACTAAGGTTAAGATTATGAGAATCTGATGATGGTATATGTGGTTTTGTCTTGATCAGGGTTTGACCAAGAGTGGTAGTTGACATCAGGAGTATAATTATTAGGATATGTTGATCAAGGTATGCTTTACCTCTTAATTGGCTTATTATACATTATTCTTGTATTATATGTGTAATAAAATACTTGACATATGATATTGGATGAAATGATTGTTCTTGTATGATATGTTGCTTGATTTTCCATACTTATAGTTATAAACACATGAAAACATAATATATATGTTCCATCATAAGATAGAACTAAACACTTTGGTAGTACAATGCATTAAAGTGATCTAACTCTTTGGTAGGAGATCACATTGTATATATCATCTAACTCTTTGGTAGGAGATCATAAGGCCTAAAAGCGTTTATCCCTTTCACTACAGCAAAATTGCCCATTAGTGGCATTTATTCTAGTGGCATTTATAAAAAAAACCACTATCTATCTAATGTACAGACATTTTTAATTAAAATGTGACTAAACCACCTATTATAGAGTTTATAAAAAAAACTTAACATTAAAGGCATTCTTATATTTAATTAGTGGCAATTTTAAATTGCCAAACCAAATGACGAAGTAGCTATAATATATTATCTATCTAAAATTTTCTTTTCACTTCTCCCGCTTTTCCTTCACGCTCCCACATAATAGCTAGTATCGTGGTGACTGTGGTGATTGATCTCCCCAATCCCTCATTGATATTCTTTCAAAATTGACAACGCATGGAGGAGATATAGCCTCATGGTCGATCGTCGCTCACCCTAACATCGTCTGGGAGGATCGTGCGCATCAACTAACTGGTGGCGGTGCGTTGATCGTAGTGTGGAGGATTGCTTTCGACTACTTCCTGGTGAAGTGCCACATTGCCAGCATCGAGGAAGCCAGGAGTCTACTTTGCCGGCGTCGGGGAAGCCAGTTCAGCCACATTGCTACATTGGCGTCAGATGATTAGTCCCAACCACATTACAAATAGATTCTCTTCTACAACCATTATCATCATCACAATCGACTGCTCTGTATTGATTCACACTAGTAGAGGAAGAACCATCTCTATAAGATATATTCCTACCTCTATGATTTTCTTGCCCCTCCCTTAATTTTGCTATATTCTTACTTTATTTTGGATTGATTTCAGTTTCAGATGGAAAAAGTGTATGTCGATGTATTACATGTTTAAATTCTCTTATTCGAGCAAGATCTGGGCTGAAGCTAGAGTTCCTAGATTACTCATTATTTCTAATTCCATGACTGACTTGGTTAATTACACTAGCAAGGAGAATCATTATTTGGCAATGTGCATCCTGTACTGGTTATAGAGGGAGAGGAATAATAGAGTTCATAAGAATGTGAAGATGCAATCATAGTTGGTGATGGGTATCTAATCACCACTTTCTTTAGTGGTCTAACTCTTACTAATAGATTGTCCATCAATGTAGATTTTGATATCAAGGAGGAAACAAAAAACAAGATAAGGTCAAAAATAACTCAAGAATTGTAGCCAGCATCAACTTCAATAGTTATAAACATGAGATAGAAAAGTATCCAAATAATCAAATCTCATTACTTCCATTAATTTAGGGGACTAAGACTTAAAGAAGTATAGGATAATGGAAATTTGATCATGGTCATTACAACTGAGTCGATGTTTCAGTTGCAACCAGCACACCTCTAAGACACATGGATTTTAATGAGGCCAAGAATCACTAAGATTTATGCATAACAACTTCCAACAAAGTATAAATTAAGATTTTATAATCTTTGGAATGGTTTTAAGACAAGGAACCTCCTTGATATTAGACCGGGTATGCCATCCTAATTCCCATGCTCTAATTAGAAGCTAATTTTAATGAAGAGTAATTATTGATGGTTATGGTATATACATGAAATTAGGTTTGATTAGGCTTAGCTATTTTTATTATACATTGTGATATGTCATTACCCACACCAATTTTCTTCTATGTTTTTAGATTAGTGTATATAATTAGGTTACAAAACAATGTCATTTTATTGCTATATGTTTCCCTTTAATATAAGTGAGAAATCTAATATATTCTCAAAAGCACAGAGGCCAAGAATGATTAAGCATCTCATATTCATCACAGTTAATTTCTATACCAAAATACATGGGTTGATCCACTTATATAGAAGAAACTATACTTTAAACGAAATTTCCAAAAAGTAGGGGCTTACTGAGCATCACTGACTTTTAAGGGGGGGGGGGGCTAGTCTGAAGATGATACAACTAAGAAATAGCAAAGAAAAATACACCATTTCCCTTCACCATGAATTGGTTACATGTGAGCACAATTATATTTTGTTCATTAGAGTCCCCTTGTCAAAGGCGGGGGGGGGGGGGTGGTTGCTCCTATTGTCATATTCTGTTCATTCTGATTCTATGCTTCTATTCTTATGCTTGGTCAAGGTTCAATACTTTTCTCCCACCACTTGTCAGGCTCTGCTGGTTGAAGCTTCTGTTGGTTTTGATTGGAAGGTCTTGCATGTTGTTTTCTTTTGAATCCTTTTTTCTGATGTGGTTTGAGTGATGTTCTTCTTTTTTCTTCTATTGGTTATCGTTGGCTGAAGGATATGGGATCTGTCCTTGGGTTGGTTTGTCTTTTCCCTGTTTGATGTCATCCAAGGATGGGATTCTATGTTGGCTCTTGCCTATGGATGTGCTTGAAATGGCTTCGTATGGTTCTCCTTTTTTAAGGCTCTTTTGGGATTCTTTGAAATGATATTCCTATCCTTTGAAAATAGGAGTTTCGGCTGACCAAAAAAGGAATATAGCCATGATTGAGTACCATGTTATGAAGAACATACACCTTGGTGTTCAACTTCATATCAGGGAGTGTATCTTTGGTATTTGTTTGTATAGATTCCTACTTTCTGGTTGTATATATTCTAAAGGTTTCTAGAAGGTGAGCTTGTAGAAGCTAAAGTTGTAGGTTTGGAAACCATGTTGGTGGTTTTGAGGTTTATGAATTATCCTTTGATACTAGAGGATAGGACCCAGGCTCCTGCTCATTTTTTGATTCAGTTCAAAATGATTAGAATGTGCCTGGGTCCTTATTATAAGTATGTTCATTTATCCTTTTAAAAAGTATTTCAAACATAGTGTCATGTACTCATAAAACTAAAGAGGCAGGAATCTATCCCATTTACATATAGGTCAGAGAATAATAACCTATAACTCATTTATAAAAATTACAATTTTTAGATGAAACCTTCTTGTAACTCATTTAGAAAATTTAAAATTTTTAGATGAATCCTTCTTGTCATAAAATTTGTGGTACTATCAAAATAATAAGATGATAAGATATCTTGTAGTAGTGTTTTGATAAACACAGAAGTACAAGACTGTAGTAAAATTTGGAAAGACACCAGTAACCTCTTTAAATAGGTCTCACACCTTCTAAGTAGTGCATCGATACTCCAAATTAAATAGGTCTCACACCTGTAAAAAATAAGCCTGACACCATTAACCTCTTTGATAATCTAAAATATTAGTGTTGATTCAAAAAATACATAATAAGTGTCACCTCATTGTATGAAATACCAAGATACATCAAATTATAGAAAATACTAGTTACTTCATTGAAATTCTCAAAGAAGGATTAGTGAGCATTGGAACAATTGCAAAGATATAGCCTCTATATAGGACATGATCTCCTCTATTAGATTTCTTTTCAAGCTATCATGTCTACCACAATAAAGTTGGTTATGACAAGCAATAAAAGGTTAACTGACATTATACAACTTTTTCTAAAAATATATAACATCGTTATATGTACTCACAATTTGTTAATACTAATATTATACAGTCTCTGTCCACCCGCAATAGTCACTATGAACTGGGCCTCCATTCCAATGTTAACTTTCCCTATTGATGAACAATTGGACATCATCCTAGATGATCATTCCTTAAACCAACTAGCCATACCCAAACATTGGCGTTTTCTAAAAGGAAGACACTACAGGCCTGGCGAGGTGACCCTAAATTTTGGCAATTATTCACATGTTATCGAGGTTGAGTATGATTTTGCGGGAAATCTTGTATCAAAATCCAGTTGGCATGATTGGATTAGAAAGATGCTAGTGGGCGTAGCGACAAGATTTTTCTCTATCCAGTTGGCCATAAAACGATCAAAGTTTGGATAACGAACATCAACTACGAGACCCCCGATCATCTACGCCGGTATGAGCATACGATGGAGGATATCAGCTCAGATGAATCTGATGATGAGGCCCCTATCAGTTTTGATTTGTCTAAATAGAGTGAGGAGCTCCGCAACACAGCACAATCATCAAAAAGACCACGGTAGGTCCAATTAACAAATATAATTGTCAAGACAAAAAATTTGTGATTACACTTTTTGTCTGAAAGCAATCAATCCTCGTAACTGCTTTCTTTTCTAAACTTCAGGAGAAGATCGCCACAATGATAAGCCATCGAAGTTACTGACGCGGGACCATGTTGGTATAGTATTTAGTTGTCTATCTATCTAGACTTGTCTGTATTAATAGTTATTTTAATTATGTGCATGTTTAGGGGTACACCAACCCATTTGTTTAGTTATTGTTTAGGGGTACACCCCTGTGTGTGGATGTAAAAAGAGATTAATAATTGGAACTAAAAGTTGCTACATGAATTCTTATAACTAAAGTATGTGTTCCCATGAATGTTCCAAATTCACAAATCCATCCTATCTAACGACACATTCGAAACCAAACAACAAAAAGAAATATGCATATCCTATTATGCTACAAATTAATGACAAATTTCATTATAAATGTTCTTTTATCCTTATTATAAGTATGTACTTTTATCCTTATTATAAGTATTTCAAAAAATCCTTGGGTGCCCGCCTAGTCGGATAGGCTCATGTGAACTTCATTTGCATGATTACACTAGTATTTTCTCATATTGTATAGTCTTTTTTAATATGACATACTTACTCATATGTTATATGTTTTACTATTTTTATAGAATGGATAAGTCGTGGTTAGCAGATGATGACCGAACGAGCAGTAAATACTTATGTGGAGTGTCAAAAGTTTTGGATTTTGCTTTTGAACATTCATCGATTGGAGATAAGATTGTATACCCATGTACTGTGGCATGGCTTCTTACCAAGCTATATTTCTTGGGCTTTTCATGGTGAAGATGTCGATGTTCAAATGGATGCTCCTACTTATCAGGGAGATTTCCTTAGTGCTGAAAATTTACAAGATATGTTGCATGATACTTTTCTGAGTTTCAGTGAAGATGGAATACAGAAGGAGTGGACCATCCACTGATCAACATTTCAATACTAAAAAGAATTTATATCTTGTTAAAGGATTCTGAGACAGAATTATATCCAGGGTGTAAGAAATATAACAAACTTGCTTGCATCCTAGAATTCTATCAACTGGTTTTTCTTAATGGCTTGAGTAAGAAAGAATCATCTATGTTTCTTACGTTCTTTATGAAGATGCTACTAGAAGGAGAACAGTTACCTAATTCATTTTATGAGCTAAAAAAGACGATTATGGGGTTGGTCTTAGATTATGTGAAGATTCATGTTTGTCAAAATGGTTGCATGTTGTTTTAGAAAGATTCTACTGATAAAGACGTTTGTGATACATGTGGAGCATCAAGATGGAAACCGATTACAATCCCAGATGATGATGATGAGCTTGCAAAAAAACCCAAGAGAATACCTATCAAAGTGCTCAGACACTTTCCACTTATACCCCGCCTACTGTGGTTATTCATGTCATCAAAAACTTCTTCCTTAATGAGGTGGCATGCAGAAGAATATGAAAAAGATGACAAGTTAAGACACCTGGTTATTTCACCTGCATGGAAAATATTTGATGTGAGGCATCCAGAATTTGCTGCAGATGCTAGAAACATTTGATTGGGACTTGCAACTGACGAATTTAATCCTTTTGGGACAATGAGTACTTCTTACAGTACATGGCCTGTTGTGATTATTCCATATAATTTACCTCCTTGGTTGTGCATGAAGAAACCATATTTTATGTTTTCCCTACTCATTCTTGGACCAGCTTCACCCGAAAATATAGATGTGTACTTGCATCCATTGATTGATGAGTTGAATGAACTATGGGATACTGGTGTACATACATATGACACTGGAACCAATGAATTCTTTCTGATGTGTGCTTCTTTATTATGGACTATTAGTGATTTTCTAAGAAATGCACATCTATCTGGTTGGAGTACTAAAGGCTACAAAGAATGTCCCTATTGTAATAAAGATATTGTCTCACATTGGTTGTCACATAGCCGTAAAGTTTGCTACAGCGGACATCGTAGGTTTTTGCCAACTAGCCACAGATTCTGAAAAGAAGAAAAGGCATTTGACGGTGAGCAAGAATTTAGGTGTCCACCTAAACCTCCTTCTAGAGCTCAAATCTTGTCACATGTGGAGGATGGAAGAACTGTAATTGGTAAGAAAAGGCCAAGAGGTAAGGATTCAACACACAATTGGGAAAGGAAATAAATATTTTTTGAGCTACCATATTGGAAAACTAACATTTTAAGTCTCAATCTCGATGTCATGCACATTGAGAAGAATATATGTGAGTGTATTGTTGGAACATTGCTAGGTTTGAAGAATAAAAGTAAGGACAACTTGAATGCAAGGAAGGATTTATAGGATATAGGAATCAGATTTCTGCTTCATCCAAAAACTATTGGTAAATATACCATCCTACCTCCAGCTTGCTATACAATGAAAAAAGATGAAAAAATATTATTTTGCAACCTCCTAAAATCTGTTAAAGTTCCAGATGGGTATGCATCTAATATATCTAGATGTGCACAGACGAAGGATCAGAAGATGCTACCAATGAAAAGTCACGATTATCGTGTGTTGATGCAACAACTTTTTCAATTAGTTGTCACTGTATCCTTGCCCAGTAAGAATGCTAAGTCATGTATTATTAATCTTTGTCACTATTTTCAAAGGTTGTGCACTAAAGTCAAAGATCCAAATGATTTGTTGCATTGGAAAATGCAATAGCTATGACACTTTGTGAGATGGAGAAGATATTCCCTTCATGTTTTTTTGACATAATCATGCATCTATCAGTCCATCTCTCTTATGAAGCTAAGATAGCCGACCATGTTCAGTATCGTTGGTTGTATCCAATTGAAAGGTAACTTCTCATACGTCATGATGACTTTACCTATTGGAATGTAATTTATCACAATATTTTCTTCAACTTTATTATCAGGTATCTGATGACCCTAAAAGGATATGTTCGTAATAAAAGATATCCAGAAGGATCAATAGTAGAAGGATATATAGCTAAAGAGTGTCTAACATTTTTTTCAAGATACTTGGATGGAGTTGAAACAAAATTAATTCGACCAAATAGAAACGATATTGATGAAGCAAATTTGGAAAACGAGCCAACACTTGACAGTGATGATTGGTCTATTTTCTCGAAAGTAGGTTGTGGTATTGGTAAACTGGTAACATGTGTCTTGGATGAACATACATTGAAACAAGCCCATAAGTATGTACTATTCAGTTGTGAAGCAATTGAACCCTACATTAAGTAAGTTAGTGTCAACTGTCTTCTATTGATAAAATGCTATAACATATTCCAATAACATAATGCACATATTTTGTATTCAGGATGCACTATGATATCATTAGGCAAAAACATCCTCAGAAGTCCTTAAAGGAGGTTTAGAGAATACATAGTAACTCATTTGATGGATGGTTTAAGGAACATGTAAGTTTAGTTGTGGTAATTAAATTAGTTATGCTTCATGAATAAAGTCTAACAAACTTTTCTTTTGTTAGATTGAGACACTCCTAAGAGCAGATATGGTGGATGATAAAATCAAGTTTCTTTCTCAAGGTACACATCAACTGGCCATTAAGTACAAGGGCTATGTTGTCAATGGTCACAAATTTCATACCAAGGAAAAAGATGCAAATTGAACAACACAAAATAGTGGAGTCTTTCTGGTAGCTAAGACTGGTTGTTATTCTAAAACCACTGACCACAATCCAATTACTAGAGATGTTACCTACTATGGTGTTTTGAAGGATGTTGTTGTGCTCAATTATTATGACACTTTAAGGTGACATTATTTAAGTGTGATTGGGTGGACATCTACTCAATGAGGGGAATCAAGCATGATGAACATGGGTGACTCTTGTTAATTTGAGATGCCTTCAAACTACAGGAGAACCGTTTGTAGTGGCATCTCAAGTTGAGCAAGTATTTTATGTAGAAGATGTCACTTCAAAAGGGTGGCATTTTGCTGTAAAGATTGCCCCACGGGATATGTTCAACATGGAAGAATAATCTTGTATTGAGAATGTCGAAGCTTATGTGCAAGGTGAAACTCGAGATGGGCCATCAATGACATCAAAGGATGAAGATACTGATTGTGACATAGTTAGATTGCATATGGAAGGAATTACTATTGCTAGTTCAACAACTGAAAAATACTATTCCCAAATTCAGCAAGATGGTGAAAGTGTATCTCAAAGTGATGATGATGACTGTTTTGAATGAGAAGATTACAAAATAGCAGCCAATGTTTCTTTTTGTTTGTCATTAATATTTGACTTAAATAAGCCTTTTTTGGCTCAATGTATCTCTGTAATATTTTGTCTCACATTGTGCTCTAGCTAGGTGTATACATTTTGCATGTCTAACATTATTCTTATTCATATTTATCCTTGTCTCTACTATTGTTTATTATTATATTTGATTAAATATTTGTGTTTCATTTTTAAATATTATTAATAAAATTGTTATTATGTTGTTCAATATTTTTCTAAATGTCTTCATTTTTATGTGACTTGATATACTCAGGATGAGAGAATAGTACAATGACAATTGCCATAACATGACAGCCACAAGCAATGATAAGAACAACAACAATGACTCTTGTAAGGGGACTCATTTACCTAGCATTACTCGACATGGTTGTTGGCAATCTTTGAACATGTCATCGTCAAATCGCTTTAAAAAAAATTTAGCTTCCCTTCCAACTGAAATTCGTAATGATAGAGAAAACAAATTCAATAAAACTATTGTTAGCTCTGAAAAAAATGCTCAATCAGCCACGTCTCCCCAAGACTCTAATATGGTTGGTGGTTTGAAATCCTCTCAAACATGCACAACTAAAAAGGAGATGGGAACAAAGTTCCAAAATCATCACAATAAAGAAAGTGGTGGTAAAGTTACAAGATCAAGAAATTCACAGCTACCACGTGTGCCTAATGTCAATGCTTTTGTGTCTATTCATTCAAGAATTGTAGATAATAGAGCTGCCAGTAACCAAAATAGCAATGTATTTCGTGACAACATGGACCAAAATGACATCTCTGATCACCATGTTGAGTCATTGAATGTTAAAACAACACCTTTTGATGGGCTAGGTAATCATTTCATTCATATCATTGTATTTATAGTGCTGTATTTAATGATATATATTTTTTCATATATATATTTTATCCTTTATGAATGAATGTTTAGGTCAAAAACATCGAGCAAGCAAATTCAATAAAACTTCTGCTAGCTCTGCAAAAAATGCCCAATCAGCCACGTCTCCCCAAGACTCTAATATGGTTGGTGGTTTAAAATCCTCTCAAACATGCACAACTGAAAAGGATATGGGAACAAGGTTCCAAAATCAGCACAACAAAGAAAGTGGCGATAAAGTTACAAGATCAAGAAATTCACAGCTACCCCGTGTGCCTAATGTCAATGCTTCCATGTCTATTCATTCAAGAATTGTAGAGAATAGAGCTGCCAGTAACAAAAATAGCAATGTATTTCTTGATAACATGGACTAAAATGACATCTCTGATCACCATGTTGAGTCATTGAATGTTACAACAGAACCTTCTGATGGTCTAGGTAATCATTTCATTCATATCATTGTATTTATAGTGCTGCATTTAATTATATATAATTTTGCATATATATATTTTATCATTTATGAATGAATGCTTAGGTCAAAAACATCGAGCACATGACCGAAAACAATGTTTGAAATTTTGGAAAAGAAAGCCCGACGATCCATTTGCCATTGAGAAAAATCAATTTGGACAACCAATAGGTAAAAACCAATGTCACTTATCAAGTTTTTTGACAACCATTGCAAGAGATCCCAATCTTTGTCCACTAAACTATGAGGACTGGAGACAATTTCCAGCTAATAAAAAAGATTATATATGGAATTTTGTGAAGGTATATTATTAAATTTTATTTTTAAATGGTTAAATGAAGCTTCTAATTGATATCCTTTAGTCGGTAGAGTAAATTCACAATGGATTCAGATCTGAAGGAGTGGACAATGAAGATACTAGGAAAGAAATGGAAGGACCACAAGTGGGAGTTAAGGAGACTATACTTCCTAGAAGATAGTCCATACAAACAACAACTTGAACAAGTTGTTCCCCGCATGAACAAGTCACATTGGAAATTTCTTGTCGATTATTGGAGGAGTAATAAAGGAAAGGTAATATTATTTTTTCTATTTTTTCATACTTATAGTACCACACAGATAATTACTATGCACAATACTGCAATGTTTTCCATGGAGGAAGTCTATAACCAACAAGACAAGCAGAAAATTTCAAAATGTTAGCCACACAGCAGGAACCAAGTCGTTTTCATGTCTAAAATATGATGTAAGTTTGTAATTTTTGTGATCCATTTAGACAATTTGATGGCATCTGTTTATTTGATGTTTACAATAACCTTGTTTGAATGATAAAGATAGAGAAGGAAATAGGCAGATAAGTGGATCCCATAATGTTTTTTGAGAAAACTCATCGTAAAAAAGATGGGAGCATAGTTGATGTTGAATCCGCCAAAATTTTCGTACAACACATAATATCCTATGGTATTATGTTACATATACTAATTTCATAGAGGTATATATTTGGTATAAATTGTATCTCCTATGATTTGTTGTATGTAGGAAAAATTTTCTGAGGTAGGAGAAGAGCTGCGAAGAAAACAACCTGATGTTACTTCAAATAAAATTTATAGGCATGTTATGGAAGAAGAGAGACCAGGATATGTCCATGGTTATGGACTTGGACCATCACCTTCTGATATCTAGGGCAAGAACCGTAAATCCTGAGAATATGATTAAGCACAAAGGAAGCATTTACAAGATAAGCTTGAAGAACAACAGTTGGAATTTGATGCAAAACTTCAAGAACAAAAGGATGAATTCAACCAAAAAATTAGAGGAGTTACTTGCCTCAACTAGAGCAGGAAATAGTCAAGCACAGCATGCTGGCACTAGCCAAGTATGAATACATTTTATACAAGATGTGTGGTATCAATTATTTTCCATGTTGACTTTTATGGACTTATGACAAAAATAAAATAATTGTGCAGACAAACTTATCAATGCAAACTCCACTTCATATAAGACATTCATCATTTAAGAAGGGATACGTATGTTTGTATTACTATGAATTGCACTTCATTTTACATTTATATAAATTTGTTATGTAAAGTGTATTTTGTTTCTAAGATGTGTATCTACTGAGTTTTACAGATCCAGATGCTAGAATTGCATTTGGTCGAGTCTCTGAGGTTGACCCCATGAAAAGGGTGGGAGGTGCAATTTTAGGCTCATCATTTGTTGCTATTTTTGTAGAGGTTGCTTTGTTGGGCAATGATCCTCTAGTTAGACCTTATGATCAATATCAATCTATTGATGATGTTGTTGGCAACGTCATAGCATGGCCGAAAACACATACGTTGCCAAGGTGAGCATAAAGTATTGCTTATACTATTACATAATTGAAAACAAAAGCAGTATCTAAAGTCATTTCCATTTGTTGCAGGACATGAAGTTTAAATTTAATTTCATTCTTGGATACTATCTAAAGAGAGGAGAGCTATAGTTGTTTTTATTTAATCCAATTTTTCATTTGTACATCTCGATCATGTCCATTGTCATAGACAATGTTGCCAAATAACAATCCTATCTTGTTTTGACCTAGTTTTAATTTTGTTATGGAGAATCTTAGTATTATGGATAATACACACATTATGATTGGTTTGTGGTTTTTAGCTATGAGCAGTGTTTTAGCTTCTTGTTTGTGGGTATGGATGAAAAATTTCGTTGAAAACAAGTTATGATTATTTGATCCATTTCTTTTCATTTTGTAATTACTCAGCAAGTAAATGGATTATTATGGTTTGGATATTCAAATTTTACAACTAATGTGGATGGGTGATGTGGACTGAATAATTCTTTTTTAATGTAAAAACTACTACAGTAAAAGGATAATTGTCCCTTTTGTATGGCAACCACACATCATATACCATGATTTTCTATTTCCCAACCTATGTAGGTTTGATTCTATTTGATAATATCTTGGAATGCAATTTCTTATATAAGAAGGAATGCAGATTGCAGGTGCTTCATATTTGTGGGCTTCATATCCAACTTGCATCATGTCAGATCATGATATATTTCTTATGGCATATTAATTTTTCTTTCATTACATGATCACATGCTGTAGGATATCTTAACACTATAGGGATCAAGATTCTAGCAACCACACTACAATCTTCAAGCTCCATCCAACATTTTGATGAATCCTAGACTAGTTGTTGCAACATTTTAAATGAGACTATTCATATATATATTGGTTCTTTTCTGGGCAATTTGTTATGCAGTAATACTTTTTTGAAATCTTTACTTTGTAGGCAAGGGTATTTTTTATATGTACATGGTTTTTGGGAATAATGTGATATGTCCACCCATTGCCTGAAAGCATAAATCTGCCATGCATAAATATTTTTTGTATTTCCAAGGCAATTTGTTCCAAGTTTCTTATTGATATGTGCCCTCACATAGATATAGGTGACATCGATGTTTATCTTGAGGTCTCAAATCACTTAAGGTCTCAGATCTTACCTTCTAGGTAATTCATTTAAGTTGTGCTTGTATGTGGATGAAACACGACTTTATATATGTAAAGGAAAACAAGTTGTTAGAATGAAAAAAGTAATATATTGACACTACTTGTCTCTGATTATTTCAGAAAACATCATCAGATAGAGCTCAAGTATTCAGACTCTCTGCCTTGCCTTAATGTAGGGAGGCCCAAGCGACCCATTTATGTACCTATTGAGGTGTGTTACTTCTACGAGTGATGTTCTATTTTCTCACTGCGTTGTTTTTGAATGTTTTGTTTTTGGTACTAAGTATAATATAGCCTGGTGTTTTGTTCTGCCAGTTTAGTTAATAAATTATTTGTTTGTTTTTGGCCACTAACTAACATAACTTGGTGTTTTTCCTTTTGCAGAGGCACACTAAGTCATTGTCAACATTTCAGAGGTCTGCTCTGGTTGAGAAGTCTAGGTAGAAGCCTCAAGAAAGAATGGGTGTTCTTAGTAATGTGGGTTCCTCCTTGTTCCCTTAATTATTAAAACAACATTTGTATATTTGTCTTTTTTTCCTTTACACACTCCATCTAAAATAATACCCTTTCCGTAACATGTGGTTGTGATGCATTCCCTAAAAGCCAATAATTACGGTAATGATCCTCTGCTAACTACAGCTCTGTACTTGGAGATTAAAGGCCAATCTCGAGAGCTAACAACCCAAGACACAAGAAGAGCCACATAGAACACCCCTGATAAGACAAATGAACACAACAAGATATATATTTGAGCCCAACAAAAATAATTGGATGAAAAATATGCAAAGGAGTCAAAATTTAAAACTTATAGCATCTCTTGATGGCTTGTCCTACTACCCAGGGCTCCCATGGGACACATCCATTCGTAGTATAATAGTTGGCACTTTGGAGATCTTTGGCATGGATGGAGGATGCTCATGGCTGCGGTGAACTTCTTTGCGCAATGTGACATCTGTAGGCATATTCATGATCTCATTCGTTGTGGAAACATGAAGGGCATTGTAAGTAAGATCTTTTAATGTATTTCGTTTAAATTAGTTCAAAGAAATACATAAAAAGATTTTACTGACAACGCACTTTAAGTTTCCACAATGAAGGAGATCCTAAATAAGCCTGCGGGTGTCACAGCGTGCAAAGAAGTTCACCACAGCTGAGCATCCTCCATCCATGCCAAAGATCTCCCAAGAGCCAACTATTACACTAGGAATGATGTGTCCCATGGGAGCCCTGGGCAGTTGGACAAGCCATCAATAGTTGTTGTAAGTTTTGAGTTTTGACTCCTTAGCATATATATGGGTTTTTCATCCCAATATTTTTGTTGGGCTCAAATCTTTTGTTGAGGTTACGGTACGGTAATTATATATGCCTTTTTATGTTCTATACATGTATATTGATACTGCAAATGTTGTTGCAAAAACACTAATTGCATTTGGATTAATCAATATTTTTATTGTGACTGATAATTTTTGTGCTAGTATGGGTTGTCTACTAAAAAGCTATGTAGATTTAGTTTTCTCATATTGTTATCAAGTATTGGAGGCCAGCTAATAAATGATTACTAAAAAACAACTGAAGTACATTTGTATTTTTCCCTGTTTTTCTTTCAGAAGAATTGCTTCTTGTTTTAACCTATGAGGAATTTGTCCCACAAACTTGATAGTGCCTATTTTGTAGTTGTGTCTAGGGCACCTTGGAGACCTATTTCTATCCATTACTCATTGATCTTTATGTATAAAATTCAAATCATATGTTTTATAAAATAAAGATGACACATTACAAGGCATTGTGGAGAATGGAGATGCCATTCATTAGATAGATATTTACGGAAAAAGTTTGGACTCAACCAATTAAGCAAATAAAATGATACCTTAGAATGTGGCATGAATATGTAAGTTAAAGTAGCTTTAGGTAGTATACTAATGGGATCATGATAAACATAATAAGGCAAAAATCAGGTATGTATTTAATTTTTATGATCACTTTCTAATGAGATTAAATATAGGACTTTTTATGGATTTTTTGCAAAGATGGGCTTATCAACAATTTCAAGCATTTGGCAAGAAGAAGGATTCTATGTGCATCAACTTGCTTCATGGTATATACCTAGGAGGTGACTCTATCTAGCAGGGTAAGCATACCCCCACTTACTCACATATGTGGAATCAACTTATGAAGATATTATCTGAAAGACCAGTTTTAGATTTGGAAAATGGGAATAAAGTGCTCATGTGGAGAGATAATTCGCTTGAGGAACATATATTTTTCTTATGACAAGGTTGATCCTTCTCTTTGCTTAAAGATGAGGGGAGGAAAGTTGACTACTCATAGATTTGTTATTCTCAAAGTTAAGTGGAATACTAATGATACAAGGAGAATGAAACATGTCTGTTTTCTTAAATTATGTTGGTACCTCTTCTATAGAAGATTATGCTATTACTTTGTATGGGGCTGAATTCATTAACTTGAAGTCTTGAACTATTCCAAGAACCTTATTAGAGTAAAGAACTAAGAAATCAAGTGGGGTTGGTGGCTTTGGACTCATCAAATGCCTAAGAGATTTAGAATTATTTCTTAGACCAAACTGTATTGAATGCCTTACTACAATAGAGTACCTTCGTAAAAGGGGCATGATGATCACCTTTTACTACTTTCTCTGCAGGGCTAATAGTGAATTCATTCAGCATCTATCCTTCGAATGTTAGTTAACCTCTGAGATCTGGAAGGAAGTTGTTAGCACAGGAGTTATGCCTTGTCAACCAAAAACCATTAGTAATATGATTACTCTGAATTCCAAAAATACACGACCTTCTTAAATAATAGAAATTTACATGCCAACTATCCTCCTCCTGAGCAATCTTACAGATCTAAGGAACCAGTCACCCCTAAATATGAAGATCACAAATTCTTAACTCTATTATAGGCTCGCATTCAAGTTTGTATCCCATCTGAATATAAATTTTTGATACTATTAGTCTTGTTAGCGATGAACACATTTCTCACACAATTGACACATTCCTCTCACATGTTAGTCATGTAACAGAAACTTTGTTTGTATGCAGAACACATAATCATGTTACATGATCAATTTCAGTATTGACGGACAATGGTAAACAACTATATATAGACACCAGCACAAAGGGAAACTTAAAATTTGATAGTTGGGATGATAATCTCGATGGAAATAGGACACTTATAGGCAATACCTATTAATATATTGCTTGGAAAGATGACTCATGTTCTGGATATGGCACATTCCTTGTGTGGGTCTTACAGTCTGGTTACTACAAAGTATTATCATATTAAACCAATCCCAGGAAGGTATGCAACCCATGTGGTTTGTTTAAGGTTCTTCTAGCCTGCTCTTCAGAATCTCATAGAGTGTCTTACCTTGGTTTAAACTGCTGATATATTTGAATATGGTGGATTGATTTATTGTCTCTTCATCTTGTTCCCATGCTTGTGAGCTATTTTTTGTAGATTTGTTTGTCCATATATGGTGTATGAATATTTGATTTGTAGTATAAGGTTCCTTAGTGTTCCGGCTGTCAATGAACATTTTTATACATATTTTTCTGGGTAGCATTTGTCTTCTTGAATTTGAAAAAGTGTTTTGTTTAAATACAATCTTATTAATTCATTACCAATAATTTTGATATGATCTTGGCATTAGTTCCTTCATGAAATATGTTAGGTGTGAAAACTATTGGGACTATCAAAGTTTGTCATTATATATTTTATATGATTCTAAAATTGTTCTCTCAGTATTAAAGAGTTGCTTCTTTGGTTATAAATCATGTTGTCTGTAGGGAACCAAGTGAACACCCTTCCTTATACCTTGACTGTGTCAAGACTATTGTGCATTGTAATGCACCATACAGCAGGCATAGAATGATTGATGCAAAGATTTGGAACCTACAATGATGGAGATCAAGAGCTAGGAAGACCAAAATGGAGATCTGGATCTCAACTGCACTGCAGTGATAGTGATTTGAATATGGAGCCAACAACTGGAAGGTACAAGGCCTTCTTACTTGTTTTGTTTCTTCTCTATTTTACCATGATCATATTTCCCTCTTATTCTTAATCAATAAGGGACAATCATTGGTACTTTGGATTTTTTTCCTTAATTGTTCAACTTGATAATGTTTTTTTATAATGGAAAAATGATCAGCTTATTATTCACAAAGATCTCTAGTGTCTATCCCTTTCACGCTATAATTCACACACTTTTCATGGCTGAGATGCTACCTTATGCATTGCTAGATACATGAAACTGGTGGCTACAAGCACATAACCAATCAAAACCCTTGCAGTAGGTGGAAGTAAATGATAAAAAAGAAAGCTGAATTCAACTTGTGTTTTGCTGGCATGATACAAATAAAAGATAAGTCACGTTTTAATTGTTTCCAGATTTGATGCCAATGACGTGCAGGAAATATTTTCTTAGGCTACTTTCAAGCCTTTTAATTACTGCACCCACCCTACTTCCTGCATCACTTTCACCAGAATCAGACACCAACAGAACTACACTCCGCTCAGCTACCTTCTCTACAAGTTTCAGATGGGCCCAACCGAGTGGAAAGAAAAACGTAGCTCCAAGTGCAGAACCAAGGAGCATATTCCGCACTCGCCTCTCAAGGAACCATGCAATATGAGACCAGATACAGTAGCAGTTGTTGAGCCAGCTCCAGTAATGTTGAAGACATCATGTATGCCATTTTGTTCAAGAAGAAGATTTTGCAAACCATAAAATGCAGCAATAAACATTGGTGTTGTATTCAATATTAGGGGCAAGGTAAAATGTCCTCCCCATGTAATTAAATATAAGGGGCAGGGTAAAATGTTGTATGAGAGTATATCATTGGTGTTGTATTCAATATTAGGGGAAAAGTAAAATGTCCTCCCCATATAATTCTCAATTGTTTATAAATAAAAAATATTCGTACTTTCAAACAAGTGAGTTCGTCTACAATTGACATTCATTAAGAAATCATGATAATAAATTGAAAATTGAATGACTAAAAGCCACGAAAATGTAGTAATACAAAACTAGTAGTCATTAGTGACTTTTTTTATACGCCATTAAACTCAATAAGAACATTTTCATACAGCAACATAATACAAAATAGTGGCACTTGTATAAAAGCCAATTGATGGATAGTGGCTTTTTTTATAAATGTCAAATGATGTTTTAGTGGCCTTTATTTGGCATTTATTGGATGCCACTAAAGACAAATGTTTAGTGGCGTTTACAACTTACGCCTCTATCTTTCTAGTGGCATTGGTACTAGAGGCATTTTTTTAAGTGTCAACAAATACCACGAAACATGTTTAGTGGTGTTTATTTTTTTTAGTGGCATTTCTATAAGGCCACTAATGTGAATGTTTGTTGTAGTGTTTTGTGGTAGATGTATGAGATATATGACGGAAATACTCCTGAACATGTGTTGTCTTTTTCTAATAAACATTCTTGTGCAAGTATGATTTTGTTATATTTGTTTACGAATACCAAGTTCTAGTTTTATCTTATTGCCAAGTCTTAGTAATGAGAGGTATATAAAAGACACATAGGCATAATTTGTACAATATTTTAGAATATTGTGCTGATGTGTACCACATGTAATCTTTTGTTTAGGTTGTGGACATATTCTCTTGAAGAACCAAGATAATTGAGAGTTGAGTGGTGAAATGATGTACAAGTGGACCTATTGTCTAGAAGATCTTGTTTTATATGTAGTTCATGCATATGTAAAAGTTTATTGTTTAATGTGTAATATCAATTTGTAATGATAATTCATCTTGTAATTATATGTTGCATGGTGAACATGTGTTCTTGTGGTTTGTTTATTGTTCATGTGCATGTGCTACTGATGCTTTCCTTATGACCTCCTCTGATTTTCTCCCTCTTGGCCTAGTGTGTGGAGTTTGAATTGGGATTCTCACTAAGGTGAGGGTTTCAATTTGGACTTCACACATGTGGTCAAGGTGTTGCAATTCGGGGACAACACACATTCTATCCCTTGAAGGAAATGCTATGATATTGCTAAGATCCTAATAATCAATAGTCAACTTTTGGATGTATTTTTGAAAATTTGGTATTTTGAAACATTTTGCACAACATTTTGAGAATTTCATTTTGAAGTACAAACCTTGAAATATTGCTTCCTTACTTAAAATTTAGTCCACCAAATATTCCATTACTAATTGTGATATTACCTTGAATCATACATAGTACCTATATTGTGTAAATAGTTTGAAGAATGTAGTACCAACAATTGTGCGACCCATTTTCTCTTGGTCCATGTCATGGATTTATTATCCCTCTAGGATATTGGATGGACAGAAGGACCTGCTAATATGAAGTCTTCTATGGCAGAGTAGTAAGATCAAGCTAGAAGCATGGCAAGGTGTCCTTTGTCTGGCATAGTATATTTATGTTTTCTTAGCATGATGATGTAGTCTCTTATTTGAACAATACTCTTTCTTTTATTTTATCTTATGTTTGCTGAGGAAACAAACATTATGTTCCATATTGTTTAGAACTTTGATAATGATATTATTTTGGGCATGGTTTGGAAATTATGTTGTCACATGAAATGGTATTAGAGCCATAAATGGTCAATACTCATGTCTTATGGAAAATTAGGGTTTAGTAAGAAACCAATGAAAGTATTTAGAACTTAGAAAAATAGTTGACTATATACACTGGTATAATTGGCCTAAATTCTATTATGTACTTAGAATACAAGTAGGGAACACTAAGAGTCTAGATTGTGATGTACCTTGCTCTAGAAATACATCTAGCTCATCTCACTACCTTTTGGAATCTCCTAGGCATACATGTACTTGAGCTATTATGGAGGAAGAACTATGAATGAGCCTCGTAGAACACTAAAAATCACCACCCTAGGTATAAAAATGGGTAAAGTACCGTGATTTTCTCTTTAGGTTTTGACTCAAATTAATAATTGCATATATGAATATAGAATAAATAATTATCTTAATCCCTAAAGGGTAAGATTCACACTCACATTTGATAACTGTGACGTCCCCAGATTTTCTAAAGCTTAATCTGATGTGTGATGTCCAAATCGAAACCCTCACCTCAACGAGAATTCCAATTTAAACATCCCACACCAGGCTAAGAAGAAGAAAAGCAAGGGAGTCAGAAGGAAACAATCAGTAGAACATGTACATGAACAATAATAAAACCATACACACATGTTGACCATTCAACATATAAATTACAACATGAATTGTTACAACATTTGATATTACATATTGAACAACAAACTATACATATACATGTACTACCACTAAACTATAGGACCTTAAGACAACAGGTCCACCTGTACATCAGCTCGCTACACAACTCTCAACTACCCTGGATCTTCAATAACATATGTCCACAACCTAAACAAAAGATTACATCTGCTATACGTCAGTACAATATTCAAGAATATTGTACTGAGTATGCCTACATGTCTTTTATATACCTCTTATCATATGTTGGCAATAAGATAAAACTAATACTTGGAGGTTATAAAGAAATATAAGAAAAAGCATATACTTTCACAATGATGTTCATTAACAAAAGAGAACATATATTTTAAGCACATTTTCAATTATATCATCCATGCATTTACTACTTGAGAATTAAATGCATTAAGGCCTTTATGATCTACTACCAAAGAGTTGGATCATTTTACAATGTGATCTACTACCAAAGAGTGGGATCACTTCCAAGTACTTTACTACCAAGTAGTTGAAGTACTTATTTCCAGCACTTTACTACCAAAGAGTTGAAGTGCTTAGATATAATGGAACATATATATTATGTTTCATTTGTTCATAGTAGTAAGTATGGAAAATCATGCAACATATCATACAAGAACAATCATTTCATCCAATATCATATGCCAAGTATTTTACTACACATATAACATAAGCATATTTGTATTGAAAGCCAAGTAAGAGGTAATGGTGTACCTTCCAAAGAGATAGATCATTATAAACCATACTCCTGATGTCCTCTATATCTTTGTTAAACCCGATCAAGACAAGATCATATACTATCATCATGTTCTCATCTTCTTACATCTCATCTTAACCATGTTCGTGTTCATTAGGGTTTACCTTATCTCATTAGGATATTCCCATCATTACTCACATTCTTGTCATAGAATTATCTTACTAATGTCATTGTCTAGATTATGGTTCATTATCTGAACATTAAGTTCCATATCCTTTTTATACACATATTAACCCTAGTTTATATACATTATTCAAATTAGGGTTACAACCCATGTATTAAGGTTCATCTTCATATAACATCAATTTCATGAATCATCATGATCTAATAATTAAAATTGGGGTTCCATATACTGATATGAGCTTACTTTGTGAATTCCATCATTTATTAAGCATGTATGCATTTATAGCATTTTATTTAGGTTTAGAAGCCCTAATTTTCATATGGAGAAAATTACATGATTTTGTACATCAACATGGAAATATCTGACATCATATGCATTTTAAGCATGGTTATGGATTTACTTACATTTTTCCATAATTTAATGTCATCATTTATAATTTATTACTCAAGAACTAAGAATTTCACATCTAATATGATATCAATGAGATTTAAGCATCAAAATCCTGATATTATGCTCCATTGTGTTCTACTCATTTTTCTGAACATTTTGGTACCTTGTTTGTATTTTTCAGATAAACGAGCTATTTTCTACGAATTTTGGAAGATCTGCATATTAACTGAAGATTTACCTTTTTTGTCCAATGTCCATGCGCCACGTGTCCCGGGTGCCCCTCTTGCTTTCCTCGTTTGGTCAATCTAGATCCTACTTAGGATCCGCAAACCGATAGCCCGCTAGCCCAACTTTGTGGTTCTCCTTTCCCGTTCCGCTCGATCTCATTCGCGAGTTCCGCGGAACTCTATTTTCATAGAGCACCACCGCGGTACTCCTCTCTGGAGATTCCATGATCGTTCTCCAGCACCGATGATCATATCTAAATGCCTCCAGATGCTTTGTCAATCTCTTCTCAACACCACCGGCAACTCGCCCTCTAGCTCGCGGTTCCAGGTCGTGAGGGCCAGCAGCTGCCGGTGAAGGTGCCACCGCGGCTGGGTCCTGCTCTGGCATGGAATTGACATTGTCATAGTGCTCCTTGCCATTTTCTAGGGCTTCCACTAGCTTCGTCCACACCACCCCGAGCTCCCCATCCACTCTTCTTCGCTAGTGAGGGTCCCTTCTTTCTCCGCCATATACTCTCTAGCACAAGCCACTTTGGCGGAAGATGGAAAGGGGAAGAAGGTTTCCTCGCTATAAGGCTTGCATCTCAAGCATCAAGGAGCTTGGGTTTACATGTAGGAACCTAGAAAGCCTCTTAGTTTGAGGTATAAGAGACTACCGCAATGCCCCAAGCTCCCAGATCGTCTCCTACCAACCTTGGCTTTAGTGGCCATGGAAGTAGCCATCAGACAACACCCAATTATGTACAGTCAACTACATAAGCCTCGCTCTTGGTTTCTCTTCTTTGTACCCGTACTTCCTTCTTGCTCCCTTTGATTGTGCGTTACAATGGAGAAGCATAGATGAGAAGAATGCAGTGTGTGACACTCACCACAACTGACTTCTATAAAGGGTCGTTCAACTCCTCTCCTTGTCCTGAAGGTAACTGCCTGACTAGACTCCATGTTCACACCCACGATCAGCGAGCATCACGTCTTGGAAGATTGCCATGACAGTCATCTCTAACTGCAAGTTCGATGAAAAAGGCCATAGTCGTCCAAAGCAACCATCTAACGGTGCCCAAGCAGGCACGATG
The DNA here is from genome assembly GCA_963693085.1 of Alisma plantago-aquatica. NCBI lineage: Eukaryota > Viridiplantae > Streptophyta > Magnoliopsida > Alismatales > Alismataceae > Alisma > Alisma plantago-aquatica. The sequence continues at coordinate 269,005,175 of OY856411.1, forward strand.
TGAATCTGTGACTCTCACCTTGGGGGAGAGTGTGTGACAACTCCCTGATCAAAGCCTATGTTTCTAAATATTCATTGAAAATATATCAAATATATTATTCATTTAGCCTACTTCAAACTTAAATGTCTCCCTGTAGGAGAACCCAAAAGTCATAAACTTTTAACCATAGATTCCTCACAACTCAAGCCACTGTGTGCACAAACTTTTTATCCTAACTCAACTGTTTTACCATCCAACTAAATTCCACAAAAGACATAAAATATAAGGATCTTAATCATGATATAAAAACCAATCAACACTCCAACTTTACCAAAACATTTGGGATTCTCAAAACAACTCAACATGTATGACTTCACTTGTGTTATTGGACATATAGGGATTCCAAAATTCCACTTCATCACATCCTACACACCTTAAAAGAAATTTCATCCTCAGAATTAAACCAGAAATCCAGTCTTTCACATCATATACATCTTAAAAGAACTTTCATCCTCGAAAGTCAACCATACTCATACTTCAAAGGAAAACCTATCTTTCCTTCATCCACATGTAGGCACCATTCTATGTACAACATAGCCAAAACCCCCAGAATTATATCCAAACTACTAGGATGTTTTACAACATCTAGGGTGAACATCACTTCATAGAAGCTCAAACAAGGGTTTAGAAACTCTGATTAGGTCATGACATATCTCATATGTTAGGGTTGCATCCTTATCTTTATCCATGCATTAGGGTTTCTAAATCATATTATCATGTTCCAAAGAAGTTAACTAAAGTTAACCCATTATATCAAAGTATCATCAACATTTTATTGAGCTAATTGTTAGAACATGTTCAAGATTAACATATGCCTTTTAGGTGGGAGTTAACAAAAGTTAATACACTTTATCCTTATATATCATTATACGGTTTCATAATAATTATGTTGTGTTAACTGTCAAATTATATTTTTCATCTTTATTAAGCACTAAGATTAACACCTCCTGAAACATGTTTCATTCATATGATTTTATTTCATTTCTCATAATAAATTGCAACATTTACTAGTGATTTCATCACAAGATTAACCAACAATATTACGTGATCATTATTCATGTACATCCATCATTAGTGTCATCTCATCGTGCTTTCTCATATTAGGTTGAAAACTTTATTAGAGATTCATCATAACATAAGATGACTATTCACATTATCACCATTGTTCATGTATATGGTTAACCATTTATATATTGATATTTATTAAACTAGCTCTAGATTTTGTTTTCATCCTATCATGTCTATATATCAAATCTCAAGATTAGATCACATTCTTATCTATTTTATATCATGGTTGTTTTAAACCAACTTATACTAGTGGCTTTTTAATCATATATATCCAAAACGTTATCTAGTCCAACTGAGGTCCTCCTAACCCTTATCATGAGGGTAGTGCCATGCTTAGTCTCTCTAAGCTAAAACAACTCTATGAGTATCTCAAAAGCACATACTTTATCTTTCCTCTCTTAGCTTAGGGTTCTCAGATTACCTCATTGGCACTAGTGATAGCTTTATAAGCTCTAGCCACATAAGTACAAACCAAAACATGCTATGACATACTCTTCATAGGTCTTCTACCCATGAAACATTGATGGAGTTTTTGCAACGCCACTAAAAATCCTAGAGATGATGAATCTCTAAGTTTAGCCTTGCTTGTATTATGGTAAGATCTCCACCCGCGTGTGCTAAGACACGCGGAAGTCTTATCGTAATATAGTTTAAGGGTCGGATCCACGGGACAACGGTCTTGTTTAGAGTTAAACAAGATGGAAAACGTTTTAGCCGTACTTAACTACTTAACGATTGATATTTAAACTGAAAGTTTGATTTGATTGTTTAAACTAGATGCAAGGAAAGTAAAAGCAAGAAAGTAGAAACTAAGGTTGTATACAATGATTAAAACCACTAGGGTGTTGCCGGGTTTCACACCACTACACATGGATCATAACATGCAACATAATAAAAAGACCTGCAAAGAGAAACTAATCAGCTAGTATCTTCGTAGACTTAGCTTCCTTTAGGATAACCAACTACGAGGAGTGTGGAGTATTACAATGCCAGCCATCCCCTAGCGAATGGTCACTTACTTTGCATTACTCCTTCATGAAGTGTGTTCCTCGACCTTACCAAGGTTGCACTTCCATACATCAACTGATTCCATTTCATAGTATGAAAGTGCAACGATGGGAGTGAGTTTACTCCACTCATGAAAGCACTCCTAGATACCGAAACAGACATATGGAGACTACATATATCTAGAACCAACATTCAAGCAACAAGAGACAATAAGTAACATGAGTTGGTGATCAAGCAACAAGCATTCATTAAACGATTGATGTTGAGCCAAAAAGGAGAGTATCTCTATTGCAAACGATTTGAATTACATTGCATGAAATGAAAACATGGGTAGCGGGGCTACTCCCCGCACCCTAGTGAAAAGGACTACTCGCTCATCTCAAGAGCAAAGGAGGAGGCGAGAAGAGAGAGAAAGAACGACATCTCCACAGAGGAGGGAAGGTTGAACCCTTGGTGGAGAGAGCAACGATCTTCACACTTCGTGGCTGCTTGATGATGGATCTTCTTTTCCCACCTTCTTTGTTGATGAGAGAGAAGGTAGCTTGATGATGGGACGTGGACCTCAAACAGGCAGCCTTGGGGCGATGGATGAAGGATGGAATTGCTCTGGAACTGGAGAGGCAGCCATTGGGCGTCTCCGATCCTCCCTCCTGAGGTAACCCTTGGGGTCTTATTTATAGGCTTAAGTTGAGCCCATACGGTCTTGAGACCGCATGAGCTCATACGGTCTTGAGACCGCATGAACTCACACGGTCTTGAGACCGCATGACCTCATACGGTCTTGAGACCGCATGGGCTCAAACGGTCTTGAGACCGCATGGGTTCATACGGTCTTGAGACCGCATGGGCTCATACGGTCTTGAGACCGCATGGGTTCATACGGTCTTGAGACCGCATGGGCTCATACGGTCTTGAGACCGCATGGGCTCATACGGTCTTGAGACCGCATGGGCTCATACGGTCTTGAGACCGTATGGAGTCTTTGTAATGTTTTTGTGTTTTCCTGCAATAATAAAGAAGAGAAGTTAGTTTATTGGTATATCAGCAATAAAGTAAAAAGTTAATGATTCTATCTAATTTATCTAAGAAAGAGTATGGAAAATTAAGGAGAACTAATAAGATAACGTCACAAAATGGGAGGTTATCACCCCCCCTAACTTAGAGTCTAGCTTGTCCTCAAGTTAGATAGAGCTAAGGCATGCGGTGGCGAGGCAATTTTATTTAGTTAGGGTTTCCATGCTCTTGCTTCAATTTTAGATCAGAGATCTACCGAGGTCTTGTTAGGGCTTCTGCTTACACTAACTCTTTCGGGTATCAAGAGTTTCATGGATCTCAGGTTCCTTTCATATCGTGAGTCTCGCATTGGGACCACCTTTCTTATTATATGCATGTCATCGACACTAATCAGTTTTATACTTCTTTTGAGAAACCTACCGGCAACTAGAGTGGGTATGAGGGTTGGCTTAAAAGGCTTATTGTGTATTTCCCCCTTCAAGTGGGGGAGGGTTTGTCCTATGCTTTTAGGGTCTCGCTACCGGGCACGACACATCTGCCTTCATGAGGGCAGCTGAATGTACCGGCCGGCCGAGTCCTTTATCAGCCTTTTCATATATTAGGAGACCTTAGGATTTCACTACCGGGCACGACACATCTGCCTTTATGAGGGCAGCTGTATGTACCGGCCGGGTGAGATCTTTATTGGCTCTTCATATAGGTCCTTATGCGTGGCACAACTCTCATGTTTTTATTCAACACTCTGGCTTTTATTCGAAACTCACAGGCTTAGGAAGTGGGTTTTTGTTAGGGTTTTTGATTGGGCGGCCAAGCCTCTTTTATTGAAATAAGAAAACTGTTCTTAGGGTTCTTGACATGCACTTATTTTTGTTTGGTGGTCCGCTTGCGAGATTTCTTGATTTTGGATTTCCCCCTGATTTCCCTCTTGACCTTGAGAGTTTTCGGTTTGCTTTGGCCCTGAAGTTGACCTGTGAAGAGTCTGAGATAGAATTGAAGTAAAAGCATAAAAACCAATTGTGAATGTGATGTATAAATTCGCCATTCATGCCTATATGCTAATCTTGTTATTTATTCTTGAGGACTACTTTATCTCTAACTTAGCTAGGGGTGATTCTTTCCAGGATGAAAGTTATACTTAAGAGTTATTTTATTGAAGAAAAAAAACTGGAAAAAGTCTAAATATGAACAGAAAGTTTGAAAATGATGTGCGGAAAAGAATGAGTTAAGGGAAAGGGTAGGGATATAAGGGTTGAAGAAGAATGATACCTCGCCCTTGTCCAGTGCACTCCCCCCTAACTTATCACTCACTCTGTCCACGGAGTGTCAAAGTGATAGGTTGAGAAGTGCATGGACAAGGGCATTAGGCTTCTGTTAATCCTTTATTTGCCCCATGAATTCTGAGTAAGGTGGCTGCGAGCTTTCCACGTAGTGCATGGTAGTCCACTTCTGTCATGTCCTCTATAGGCTTGTGAAGGGCCAAAATTGTATACATCCAGAAGAGGAAGTGGAAGCCGCAGTCTTTGGATTCTTTAATCTACTGGGGGCATCTGTGGCAGAAGGCTGGTGGTTTGAAGTGATCTTTGTCATATGCCCGCGTGTGCTGACCCAAAAGATCGTGTAATTTGTCAGCACACTCCTTCGCCACCTCCTCTGTCGGTGTCTTTGGAGTTGTAGTATATTCTTTCGATTCTGGATCATACTGGCTGTCGGAACTGTTGTAGATTATTGTTGTTCCTTCATGAAGATTAGTTGCCAGTAACATCCAATGCTCTTGATGAAGGAAAGGTAGCATGATGAACTTCGGAGTTGTATGCTGGAGATAGGAGATGAGTGGCTACGTTGTTCCGAAGTTCTTCAACCCTAAAAGATCATCCTTCATATAAGCGGACACCATATAGACCGTGTGGTGATTCTGTGTGAGTAAGTATTGATAGGAAGTCATTACGCTTACAGACATGGAACCTTTGATCTGTACAGTTTCACGGAGGACATCTGCCATAACCAAGATATCCCCGTCAATATATACAAGGTCGTCCTTTTCGGCATATAGCCGTGACATTATGAGTCGGAGCTCATTGTCGGAAAGACTTTTGCAAGCTTCCAGATCGAAATTTGGAAATGATGGTTCAATGGCAGATGGGGGCACCATATGTAGTGAGGATTTCTTGATGGTTGCCCCGGTTATCAGATCAACATCACCTTTATCTGGAGCCAGGTCGAAGATGAACGGGTTCCATAGTCTTTGCTTGGTGACTTGGGTTGGTTGCTTTTCTTTTGCCAACTCCGCTAGGGTTTGTCTGAATGGTCTCCTCTACGGACGTTGGATGGATGAAAAAAAATAACGAGGGACGTCATTTGGCGCCATAGTACGGTCGTTGCAGAACCTTCTATTGCAGATAAGCTCCATGGCGTACCGCCCTCGTAAGGAGTGGAAATCTTCGTTAATGAGATCGGTGAATGGGACTTGCTGGTTGAGCGCTAAAATGAGTCATATAACGTAGAAAGCGCAGTCCCCTGATCCTTTAGTGGTTTGGACTTGGGAGTTGATTATTCTAAACCAGGGTTGACTCCAATCCTGGCGGAGAGGAGGGCATGCAGCCCATATGAGTTTTAGAAGCCGGAAAGGGATGCATCTTGCCTCCCCAGCTTCAGTGCCGATAAAGTTGATTATTCCGGCCTTTAGTTCACTAGCACAGAAGTTGTACACATTTGCGTCTCTAGCTGAGGTGTCCACGATCATAAGTAGCCAGTGACCACAGACTTGAAATGGCACAGTTATAAAACGTGGTCTTCTGGCCATTCCCCTATGCAACCGCTCAATGGATTTGTGCTGTAGTTCTTTTAATAGCAAGCACAAACCCAGAGCTGGTGAGGTGTTCAGAACTGGTTGCTTCCGCCTGGGACTTCTATAAATTTCGATAGAATTGGCAAGAAGGGTGCGGAAGGTTGCCATCTTCACCTCAGAATGGGGTCGGAGGATGGAGCAGAAATCCTCACGTGTGAACTTGCGCTTGGTCTTTGTATTTTTATAGATAACATCCCCCCTTCCTTGCCATCATCTATAATAGTGTTCAGGATGAAGATATCCTGTGCGTCTAAGGTAGAGATGGCCGCCATATCGAGGTCGTGCATTTTATGAGGTAGAGGTGGCGGCGGGGGTAGTTCTTGCGGTGTGGGGGAAAAAGTCTGCTCGAAGTCGTCCATGTAATGCTACAGATCTTCATCTCTGTCAGAATCAGAAGGAGTATCTAGTTCTTCATCAGTGTCTAGGCGTACTCTTTCTGATTCTTCCTGCTCAGGCACTGAAGGCTCAGGTGCAGAGAGTTTTTGAGCTATTGTGGCTGGTATACTGTTGTTGGTTCCCATAATACAGTTTTCGAACTCAGCAAAAGCCACTTCTTTCGCAGCCTCCCCCAAAGATCCTGTGGAGTAGTTTAGGAATTGATCCCCATAATATATGTTGACGTTCTCCGTGGGAGCAGGGGATTTGGGATCTTTATCACCAGCTTGGTGATCTTGCTGGTGTTTTGGTTCTGTTCCTTGGCTAGGGCCTGCCCCAGCATCATCTAGTTTATCGGAGTCATCAGCTGAGGGGGTACTGTTGTTTGAGTCAGCAGAGGAATCAGAATCTTCATCGTCATCTTCATCAGCTTCATCTGCTGCTGATTTATCAGTTGTTTTCTTATATGCTTTCTTCTTGCACTGACGATGGAGGGATTGTAGCTCGTCGTATGCCACTTGCACGTGCTCGTGTGCTTCGAGCAGTGCTTTGTGGGTTTCTTTTAAATCATAATAGCGCTCTTCGACTGAGAGAAGTCATGCTGTGAGGTCAGTTACTTGAGCTCGTAGTTGAATAAGCTCATTGTTTGATGACACCTCCTGGCTTTTATGTAGTTGTGTGAGGGTGTTATTGATGTCGTCCAGGTGTGTGCTGAAAGCTTGCTGTTGCTACTTGAGCTCGCAGAGGGTCTCTGGCAGAGGTTGAGTCTGCGTAGAGATCCTATTGACCTGCTTTGCCAACACTTCATGCTGGCGTTGTACTCCATGGATCAACTCGGGCAAAGTTTTACAGTGGTTGTCGATGTGGTCGACTTGCTTGGCCACTGAATCTTGGCGTTGTTGGATTCCTTGGAGGATGTGTGGCATGGCGCGGTTCTGCTCGTCGATCTTGGCGACCTGTTGTGTTAGACCCTGCACACAAGAAAGAATAGAATTTAAAATGTTAGAGGGGTCGGTGAGGAGGTTTCGGATGGTGTCGAATTGACGTCCAAATTCCTCACCGACGTTAGTAAAAGGGACCCCAATAAATGAAGAGTGAGGTGGCTGGGGTGGGGGTGGAATGGTAGTGTCGTGCGGAAAAGACAGTATTGATGGACCCGTGAATCGTGTGGTAACTGTGGATGGGGTTACCAGCGATGTCGGGGTGGTAGTGGATGGAAAAAGTGTAGGGTTTTATGGGAGACAGAGAAGGCAGTGGAAAAAAAAATTTCTCCCCCAACCCATACCGAGGAAATGTGTCAACGTCTATATAATAGGAAAGGATGGTTTGTGGAATCATACCTTGTCCCGAGGCTTGCTCGGCGACAATACCTCACCCCTTGCGCGGTCTTCAACTTTGGACTTCGACGGTGTCTGTGCAGCTCCTGGTCGCACCGGGACTAACAACTCCTACTCGAACCGGACTGTCGGATGACAGTTGTCCTCCTAAGCGGCAGTGTCCTCCCGCCTCTGTAGTAGTCCACACGGACCACCTGGAACTCCACACTCCTTGTCCCACAAGGAAGTGGAAGGAGTCGCACCCTTCTGTTGATGTACTAGTCGCCAACACACTCTCTTGCCTCCTGTTGCAACTGCAGTTGTCCTTCCCTTGCTGCACCTCCCTTTTGCGGGAAGCACTTGCTCGGGCTCTCTCACGGTTACCAAAACAGAGAGAATGACAACTTGCAGAGCAACTGGTTGCACTGAGCTGTACTTTGAGAAGCCCCCAATACCCCTATATATATAGGCGGGTCATGGGACAGGGTTCTCTGTGTCTGGCAATATGGGACTAAAGCATGAGTAGAAGGGTTCGAGAATTTTCCACAAAAAGCAACCGGTTCGCAACTTGAAATGATCGGTTCACAACTGAACTGATCGGTTCGGCCATTGAGCCGATCGGTTGGACCTGAGCCGATCGTTTGGGGCACTCCAACCGATCGGTTGGTGCCCTGAACCGATCAGTTCATAGTCCTAATCTGGCTCAAAAAGACTTTCCTTGTTTCGTTCCCAATTGGTATCGAATACCAATGTTATTCCCAATCGAATTGGGCAATTTGAAACCAAAGGAAAATTCTTGCCGACATGACTTTTCCCAACTGGTCGGTTGCACTAGTTGAGCCGATCAGTTCAACCCTTGAACCGGTCGTTTCAACCTGGGCATGAGCCGATCGGCCTGGACACTCCAGCCGACCGGTTCAGCAACCTCAGCCGACCGGTTCATCACATGAACCGATCGGTTGGGAGCACAGGTTGGGCAAAATCAGTCAATTATGATTTCAATCAATCTGATACTCTAATCAATGCGTCCAACACCTTGAACCATATGAAATTGATCCATCGACTGATTGAGTGTTTAATTGAACTACTAAACTCCTTTAGTAATCAATCTAAACATTGCTTTGTGGACAAAACTCCTTTTCCAGGTTAAATCCTATGTGTGTGACCCTGCAGGTCCATTTCACGTTGGCAGTGAAAGTCCATAACACTTATGACTTCACAAGCAAAGAGCGGTGCCTAGTCACACATCAGTGCTACCCAAGTGAAAGTAGAAAGTTGGAGAACAACTTTCATCCTACAATCCGTGAATGGTGTTACAGTGAATGTATAATTCCTTTGTCACTGATATCCCGAATGAACTCAAGGCATGGAACAGTCATCCTGTCAATGTTCATTCACTTTCTTGATCTCAGAGCAGATTGAACGAGATATGTATGACATCAATATCATATACTGATTCACACATGCGTGCGCACGCCTATCTCAATTCTACTCATGAAGTGGCCTTGGATATCAAACTCCCTCAGGAGGGACAAATCCCATATCTATCACTCACCCCTCAAAAGCCCCATGTGTCAAAGCCACCCAATCATCACCTTTATAACAACCCATGTTTCAGGACTGCGTTTGATGATGTCAAAGTGTGCCCAACGACATGTGTTGAGTGTAGTGATTTCAGGTCAAAGAATCGCACTCACCACCATCACTGTGAGTACTGACGGTGACTACCATCTCATGGTTCCATGTGTCAAACTCACGGTGGGTCTGTCCGGTACACTTGTTCTCTAACAAGTACCTATGTGTTTGGTTTGATATCTCTATATCATGACTAATGAGATTCTGTCATCAACCAACACCACAATCTAGTCTTGTGTGTCATTGCTGTCTATCTACCTTCCACAATGATATCCGACTAGGGACATATCAAGAATGTACAAACTCTTAGCATTCGTATGATCTCATCGTTCAGGTCATGAACCTGAAGGCATACGTCATTGAGTACTGTCATTCTCTAGACATTCAATCTGTTCTATCACTATCTCATATGACTGAACCAGAAAGAATTGGAAGCTTGCCTTTGATGTTTATCAAATCAATCTTAATGTATCCCACCTATCATCCCATGATTGACTCTCAGGGCATACATACCAACAGACTCCCACTTGCACTGTGAGCCAATCACTCTTGAATCATATTCATAGTGATCTTCAAACATGTCACTGTGCTCTAGTGCCAACATAGTGAGTAATGGCAACACCTTGCCAAAGTCTGTATAAATTGCATGGCTCTCATCTCTTCGCTGTACGTCACACGTATGAGATGGAGTTGCCGTAATATGTGATCTAGTATTCCTTTGCTAACCTTTAGCCACATTGCATGATCAAGGATTCCAGACTTGTCATCAATGACCGGAATATCTATAAGTTCATCTCATGAACTTCTAGATCCATATAGTATCCACTGATGTTCTCTAACACACGGATACTCGACATTTGCCTTTTTAAATGGTTTTATTGGAACACTTCCAATTATCAACAAACTTTCACTTTTATACATCCTATGTATATTTTGCGATTAATTTTCTATCCTTTCGGAAGTTCGCATCAATGTAACTCTTTACATCGAACTCTTCCTTATCTCCATAGAACTAGTACATCCCAAGTACTTATCAAGTTCTTATGGTATTCCAGTAACCCTTACTGGAAGTAGACAGACATCCACTCGTCATGTCCTACATACGAGTTATCAGGATGAGCACATCATATTGCCATGTCCTACATATAAGATGATGAATGCATTTTATTCTTGCCATGCAAGACAATGGGATGATTACATACATGATAGATCCATATCTATTCTTAGTGTTCCCATTCTTCATAAGAATTGGACACTTGGCCTTGGGATACTAATATCCATATAACATGGACAAGTTTTCTCCCACTGAATCTATGCATACTGAACCCTTCAGTACAGATTGCCAATGTATGCTCTCTCTTTTCTAGGTCAAGAGATTTGTCGAGAACTATCTCTATAGATCTCTATTCCTATCATATAGGAAACATCTCTATCTTCCTTAAAGATAATTTCCACTTTTGGATTTCCATTCTAGAACATTTCCATTTCACATCAACATGTGGAATGTGAACACACTCCCACTAAATCACAGATCCCTTCTTTATCTTTGACATATCAGTCAAACCCTTTGACTATATCATCAAAGTAAAGATCCAATTCTGAGTTGCTTGTACTCAATCAATCACATTGATTAGTCCATTGTAACTTATAGAATTCATTTGCATTAGTGGATTCATAAACCTTATAGGTTGTGTCACGTACACATCCTTGTTTTATTCCTCATAGGAATGCGGTTTTAGTATCCATATGCCAAATGTCTTAGTCATTAAGTTGCAATAAACAAGCATCATCCTTCTCAAAATGTCATCCATGTGTCTTAACACTTAAGAATGATTTGCACTTATGGATTTCATCCAATGAGTGATACCATCAAGGTCATACCTTATGGTTCACATGGAAATCATTTAGGATGTAATGATCATAAATCATAACTCAAAATCCGGTTCCTCATATTCATCTAGATAATTGACTCATCACATGAACAACTCATCACATAGATAATTGAGGTGTATCTGTTAAGGATATAAGAACTCACAACCCTTGTGATTCTTAATTTTCTTTATTAGTGTGGGGTATTCTTTTATTAAGAAGAATTTATTTATTCGATAATCATTCTCTAACTCCTTAGAGTATGATTCCTTCTTGATTTAGACATCACCATGCCTTAATCATGAGTTCACTATGATACACTATCATAATCACTCATAAGGATCTCAAACATTTGGTCCAAGTATTTCATTCATTGATCTCATCAAGAATTAATACTTTACCAAATTTGTACTTCATCTATGACAATCTTGAACACTTCAAGATGTTCATATTGGTATTTCTCTAAACAACATTTGAAGTATTGGCATTTGTTCCAATTGGTATGTAAATACATCACATGTATTATACCTAATAGGATAATCACTCTCCCACTACCTTTAGTGAAGATTGATTAATCATGTCCAAGATATTCATGTCTCTTAATGGTTTTCTAACCAAAAGAGTCTAGATTTATCCATCATATGGAAACTAGAAATGAATTTCTTATGATATATGCTAATTTAATTGTTTGAGTTATCAATAACTTTAGGTATCATTTTATCTTATACATACCATGTATTACAAGATAAACAAGGCATTGCCACAAAGATCATATCTTTAAGATTGAAACATCAATTTTATTAATTTCCATCATTGTCATACAATATGCAAAAATAAAGTGTTTCTATCTATTGGCAATATATGAAATAGCAGTTCTCAACTCTATTTCGTGCCCTTTAGGCTGAAATAAATTGAAAGATACTCCTATCTATGGCAGCAACACTTGCTCCAATGATGGGTATTTCTTTCTTGGTCCTTTCATAAAGGCCATCACTTCTTTGTGGATATTGCATATCATATATGACATATCCATATCTTGGTATCATATACCTCAGATAAAGAAGCGGTTCATTTCATGATACCTTAGGTGGAGATCTCCATCCCCTCCTTCATCTTCTTTTGTTCTTCCAGATATAGAGGGAAATCCCTCATACACCCTTTCCCCATGTGCCTTGAGGCTGAAGACGGCTTGGATTGCTGGCTAGCATCAGAACACTTCTTTGCTTTGCCCTTGTCCTTGCCCTTAAGACTTACCTTTTCTTTGATCACATCAAAGATTATGGTTTGTCTTTCTTCATCTTTGCCTCTACTATCCTCAACATGTCTAACAACTCTGTCAACGCTTGTCAAAGTTGTTCATGTTGTATTTTATCATGAATTGTATGATTCTCGCAACATTTGCAGTATCATACCAATAGCCAACCCTTGGCTCAGAGGGAATCCTTCTCAGTCAGGTTTTCCACATACCCAATCACATTGAGTGTGTGAATCCCTTACTGGATCTCCTTCTGTCATGACATACTAGGATAGTGTCTTAGAGACATCATATGTCTCATGTTGTCTCTACAACTCACAGTTCAGAGAACACAACATCAAACACTCCTCATCAATGTCTTTCTCAGTATGCTTCCATAAGCATACTTTCAGCCATTTATGTGGTGGGATCGAGTTCATCTGGTTCTGGTATAACTAGGACTTGGAGCTTTCACTCTTTGAGAACACTTCTCACCATCCTAACCAGTCGTGGAATTATTCCCATTTAATTTGTTGGTCTCAAAGACCGATCGCAAATAAAGTGATTTGTTGATTAACCATTTATTTTAACAAAAGGAAATATATGCAATTTTAGTCCAAAAACTCATTTTTGACTTGTTTGATTGATTTGAAAAGTTGACGATAAAATTAAGCCTTTAATTAATTATCTCTCCCACTATTTTAGTTCAAATTGATAGCCCTCACCATCAATTTGGAAGATTGCAGCGTACAACCTTCTAGTGGGCAAGATCCTGAAATCCTCTAAGCCATGGACCAGCTAGGGCTGTCATCCACAACATAGATCTCTCAGGTAGGAAACTTTTGCTAATTGCATCATATGCAACTCTTGATAAGATGCCATATACAACTCCTTGCAATGATCATATCCATGCCTCAAGGCGCTAGATCCTATCTAGGTCACCTTGTTAAGTCCGACCCAAAGCAAACACGATGAATATGCACCCTGCTAGGGCAGATCCACACATTCATCCTTCACGCTTCCACGAGGTAGACGGTGCACCACGCTAAGGCGTGCCAACACTTGGTCGAACAAGCTTTTCACGTGTGTCGCATTTGGAAGGCATCTAAAACTTAATATTTTAATGAGGGATTTGGTTTTTATATACATATACATATCCAATCACCACAATACATAGTATGTATCATATACATGCTATATCCCACAGAAAACATGCACAAAATGATAAAAGCGATGATTATGGCCATCCTAATGTGATTCCTCGAGCCAAGAGGAATCACGATCATCTAGGTCTACATCACATGCAACATGTACAAGATGAACTCTGTGCCTTGCCCTCCGAGTTGATCAACTCATCACATGAATGATCTGTACTCTCCAGCCGGTCGTCTGGGTGCCACCAGCCGATCAGTTGGCTCCTCCAACCGATCGGTTCGCCTGGTCGTCGTGCATCTCGTCATGTCCGCCACCCACTCGTCTCGTTCCTCGAACCGGTCATCAACCGATCGGTTCACTCCTTGAACCGACCGTCTGGAACATCAACCGATCGGTTCACGCCTTGAACCGATCGTTTGAGCAGTCGTCTTGATGTCCGCCGGTCTTTGACATAACAGGAAATAAAAATCTATCCTATTTATTACATTGCTTCAAAAAGGGAAACCCCGAGTTACATTCGGGGGGAGCAAAGGTAGGAAAGAATCTCGAATTTATTTCGAGTTACATCAGGAATAAGAGAGGGAAGATCGGTGCGCAGACCGAGATGCAAGCAACCACAAACAACCACACACAGATAGGGGTTTATAGGCCATAGTCATGCTACACACATCCACCACAAAACTCGTTTAAGGGCGACACGTATAGAGTGCATTAATAATACATATCATATATGTAATTTGGGATTTGTGGATTTAGGATTGGACATGCATAAAGCCAATATTATTCGCATCGCATGCAATAAATAAAGGAGACAAACCAAAACTGATCATATCGATATTCCCAAAATATAGAGCAGTTGACGTGGCTCTGATACCACTGTAGGGTTTTATGGGAGACAGAGAAGGCAACGGAAAAAAAAATTTCTCCCCCAACCCATACCGAGGAAACGCGTCAATGTCTATATAATAGGAAAGGATGGTTTGTGGAATCATACCTTGTCCCGAGGCTTGCTCGGCGACAATACCTCACGCCTTGCGCAGTCTTCAACTCCGGACTTCGACGGTGTCTGTGCAGCTCCTGGTCGCACTGGGACTGACAACTCCTACTCGAACCGGACTGTCGGATGACAGTTGTCCTCCTAAGGGGCAGTGTCCTCCCGCCTCTGTAGTAGTCCACACGGACCACCTGAAACTCCACACTCCTTGTCCCACTCGTACCCTCCTATTGACGTACTAGTCGCCAACACGCTCTCCTGCCTCCTGTTGCAACTGCAGTTGTCCTTCCCTTGCTGCACCTCCCTTTTGCGGGAAGCACTTGCTCGGGCTCTCTCACGGTTACCAAAACCAGAGAGAACGACAACTTGCAGAGCAACTGGTTGCACTGAGCTGTACTTTGAGAAGCCCCCAATACCGCTATATATAGGCGGGTCATGGGATAGGGTTCTCTGTGTCCGACAATATGGGACTAAAGCAGGAGTAGAAGGGTTCGAGAATTTTCCACAAAAAGCAAACAGTTCGCAACTTGAAATGATCGGTTCACAACTGAACCGATCGGTTCGGCCATTGAGCTAATCGGTTGGACCTGAGCCGATCGTTTGGGGCACTCCAACCGATCGGTTGGTGCCCTGAACCGATCGGTTCATAGTCCTAATCCGGCTCAAAAAGACTTTCCTTGTTTCGTTCCCAATTGGTATCGAATACCAATGTTATTCCCAATTGAATTGGGCAATTTGAAACCAAAGGAAAATTCTTGCCGATATGACTTTTCCCAATTCGTCGGTTGCACCAGTTGAGCCGATCGGTTCAACCCTTGAACCGGTCGTTTCAACCTGGGCATGAGCCGATCGGCCTGGACACTCCAGCCGACCGGTTCAGCAACCTCAGCCGACCGGTTCATCACATGAACCGATCGGTTGGGAGCACAGGTTGGGCAAAATCAGTCAATTACGATTTCCATCAATCCGATACTCAAGTGCTACCCAAGTGTGCCTAGTCACATGAAAGTCCATAACACTTATGACTTCACAAGCAAAGAGCGGTGCCTAGTCACACATCAGTGCTACCCAAGTGAAAGTAGAAAGTTGGAGAACAACTTTCATCCTACAATCCGTGAATGGTGTTACAGTGAATGTATAATTCCTTTGTCACTGATATCCCGAATGAACTCAAGGCATGGAACAGTCATCGTGTCAACGTTCATTCACTTTCTTGATCTCAGAGCAGATTGAACGAGATATGTATGACATCAATATCACATACTGATTCACACATGCGTGCGCACGCCTATCTCAATTCTACTCATCAAGTGGCCTTGGATATCAAACTCCCTTAGGAGGGACAAATCCCATATCTATCACTCACCCCTCAAAAGCCCCATGTGTCAAAGCCACCCAATCATCACCTTTATAACAACCCATGTTTCAGGACTGCGTTTGATGATGTCAAAGTGTGCCCAACGACATGTGTTGAGTGTAGTGATTTCCGGTCAAAGAATCACACTCACCACCATCACTGTGAGTACTGACTGTGACTACCATCTCATGGTTCCATGTGTCAAACTCACGGTGGGTCTGTCCGGTACACTTGTTCTCTAACAAGTACCTATGTGTTTGGTTTGATATCTCTATATCATGACTAATGATATTCTGTCATCAACCAACACCACAATCTAGTCTTGTGTGTCATTGCTGTCTATCTACCTTCCACAATGACATCCGACTAGGGACATATCAAGAATGTACAAACTCTTAGCATCCGTATGATCTCATCGTTCAGGTCATGAACCTGAAGGCATACGTCATTGAGTACTGTCATTCTCTAGACATTCAATCTGTTCTATCACTATCTCATATGACTGAACCAGAAAGAATTGGAAGCTTGCCTTTGATGTTTATCAAATCAATCTTAATGTATCCCACCAATCATCCCATGATTGGCTCTCAGGGCATACATACCAAGAAAAAGGTGGTGACATACCGAGAGAGAGGAATGGATCCGGGAATGTTGATGGAAAGGCGGTGGATGTGAAGGAGGTGAATTCAGGTGTTGTAGTGGAGAATGGGATGCCCGAAGTGAAGAAGGGTGGAGGTGGTGGTATGGTTGTGGAGAAGGGTGGTGTAGTGAAAAGTGGTGTGGAGGATGATTGAAGAGTTGTTGATTGTGGATAAATGGAAGATGGTGGGGTGGTTGAAGGTGGTGGGGGTAGTGGATGTTGGGGTAGTGGAAGGTGGAGAGGTGGTGGTAAGCTCAACATTTAGACTCATTATAAAAGACTCTAGTGATGAGGTTGTAATATGCTCGTCTGGAAGGGAGGGCTCAGATTCGGGGTGGGATTTTGATGTTGGTGTCCCTGACAGCTCATGCGCCTTCAGAAGCCTTCTGGAAGGTCGTTTGACTGGAATTTTTGTTATTTTAGCTGTCGGGGAGTTTATGTTGAGCTCTGCCTGCCCTGCTGTTGCTTTCTTTTCTGTGGCATTGACTAAGGCTATGAGTTTGACGATCTCGTTGTCTGAGAATAGGAGTTTGTCCTTGTCATAGTCAGCAAGTTCTGGAAGTGGGAGCAGGGTTCTGGAGGATTTTGTTGTGGGGCAGAACACGTAATGTAGCTTTGCATGCTTTTCTTTTAACCGACGAACTGCTGGGTGGTCTACCTAGTAATGAGGGTGGTGAGAAAGCTAGGCGCGGTGAGCAGCAGAGCAGGAGCGCGGCAATGCGCGGGTAATTATAGGGTTAGGGGGTGCGCCCCTAACCGCAAAGGATTTTTTTTTTCATAGGTCTTGAGACCGCATGGGCTCATACGGCCTTGGGACCATATGTCCTTCATGCGGTCTTGGGACCGTATGACCTTCATGCGGTCTTGGGACCGTATGTCCTTCATGCGGTCTTGGGACCGTATGACCTTCATGCGGTCTTGGGACCGTATGACCTTATGTTTTTTTTTAAACCCTGTGTTTTTATGTTTGTTTTAGATTATTGTGAATTTTTATGCATTTTTAGATTAATGATGAAAGAACTTAAAGAAAGCAAATAAAGTTTAAAAGACAATAAAAGACTAGAAAATTGGAAAAGGTGATACTCAGGTCTTGGGTTGCCTCCCAAGAAGCGCTTTGGTTTAAAGTCGTTGGCTCGACAAAATTCTGCTCCAACTATGCTGATGTTATAGGATCTTGGATCTCTATAGTTTGTCTTGGTAATTTGTCTGCTGGAGTGTAGTATTTCTTTAATCTATGACCATTGACGGTTCTTTCTCCCCCATTATCATCAAGGATAATAACTGCTCCTGTCGGGTAAATATGTTTGATTGTGAAAGGCCCCGACCATTTTGTACATAGTTTTCCAGGAAACAATTTCAGTCTGGAATTGAATAGGAGAACCTTATCTCCGATGATTATATCCTTTCTTTTTATGTGGCCATCATGCCACATCTTGGTTTGTTCTTTGTAAATTCTGGCATTGTGGTATGCTGTCATTCGTAGTTCATCCAATTCCTGTAATTGATGTTGTCTAGACTCACCGGCACTTTTAAGATCAAGGTTCAATTGCTTGATAGCCCACCAAGCTTTATGTTTTAATTCTATTGGTAGATGACACGACTTCCCATACACAAATCAAAATGGTGTTGTTCCAATTGGTGTTTTGAAAGCTGTGCGATAGGCCCATAAAGCGTCAAGAAGTTTGGTAGACCAGTCTGTGCGGTGCCTGTTAACAGTTTTTTCCAATATAGCTTTGAGTTGCCTGTTAGAGACTTCAACCTGCCCACAAGTCTGTGGGTGATAAGGTGTGGAAACTTTGTGGTTGACTCCATATTTTCTTAAAAGTGCATCGAAACTCTGTTCCAGAAAATGAGATCCTCCATCGGATATTATTGTTCTTGGAACGCCAAATCTGGGGAATATTATTTCTTTAAACATTTTGATGACTGGTTTGGAATCAGAGAAAGTGGTTGGTAGAGCTTCCACCCATTTTGAGACGTAATCCACAGCAACTAGAATGTACGTGAATCCGTAAGATGGGGGGAAGGGACCCATGTAATCTATTCCCCAAACATCAAAGAGTTCGACTTCTTGCCACATATTCAAAGGCATTTCGTTCCGTTTGGTTATTCCTCCGGAGAGTTGGCATTTGTCACATGATCGCACGTATTCATGTGCATCCTTTGCGATGTTTGGCCAGTAAAACCCAGATTGAAGAATTTTAAGAGCGGTTTTCTTAGAGCTCATGTGCCCCCCAGTAGGGCCTGAGTGACAGTGCTCTAAAACTGGGATGATTTCTGTTTCTGGAATGCATCGACGAAAGAGTCCATCGGCGCATAAGCGGAATAGGTAGGGCTCATCCCAGAAATACTACTTAGCGTCGTGAAGGAATTTCTTTTTGTCATGATATGATGCAGACGGATGGATGATTCCTGTTGCCAAACAATTCACAATGTCGGCATACCAAGGAAATCCAGTAGTAATCTTCATTAGTTGATCATCCGGTAAAGAGTCTTGGATGGGTAGTTCATCGGTGTCTTGAACTTCAATGCGACTGAGGTGATCCGCGATGACATTTTCAACCACGCTTTTGTCTTTAATCTCTAGATCAAATTCCTGAAGCATTAACACCCATCTGATAAGTCGGGGTTTAGCATCTTGTTTTTGGATCAAGTATCGTATAGCAGAATGGTCAGTATATACTATGACTTTTGACCCTATTAGGTAAGACCGAAATTTTTCAAAAGCATAGATAACTGCCAGAAACTCTTTTTCGGTCGTAGTATAATTCTTTTGTGCCTCATCAAGCGTCTTGGAGGCATAATATATAACATGAGGCTTTTTGTCGATCCTTTGTCCAAGGACTGCCCCTATAGCATAATCGCTAGCGTCACACATAATTTCAAATGGTTGTGACCAGTCAGGACCTCTTAGAATAGGGGCAGAGATAAGGGCATTCTTCAGAGTCGTGAAGCTATTAAGGCATTCTTGGTCAAAAATAAAATCTGCTTCTTTGGTCAGCAAGTGAGTCATTGGCTTTGCTATCTTTGAGAAATCTTTTATAAATCTTCTGTAGAATCCTGCATGACCAAGGAATGCCCTGACTCCTCTGATGTCTTTAGGTGGAGTTAGCTTTGAGATGACATCGACCTTTGCTTTATCTACTTCAATCCCTTTTTCACTTACTCGATGTCCTAGGACCACACCTTCAGTCACCATAAAGTGACATTTTTCCCAATTCAAGATCAGGTTGGTGTCCTCACATCTTTGTAAGACTTTTCCTAGATTGAGTAAACAATTATCAAAAGAATCTCCGTATACAGAAAAATCATCCATGAAGACTTCCATGATAGACTCTGTTAGTCCGGCGAAGATAGCAGTCATGCATCTTTGGAAGGTCGTGGGTGCGTTGCATAACCCGAAAGGCATTCTTCAGAAGGCATATGTTCCAAAAGGACAAGTGAAGGTTGTTTTTTCTTGATCTTCAGGGTGGATTGGAATTTGGTAAAATCCTGAATATCCATCAAGGTAACAGAAAATTTTTTGGTGGGCGAGACGTTCGAGAACTTCATCCAAGAAGGGCAAGGGGAAATGATCTTTCCTTGTTGCTTTATTAAGTTTTCTATAGTCTATGTACATTCTCCACCCAGTTACTATTCTAGTAGGTACTAGTTCATTCTTATCATTAAGAACAACAGTGGTCCCCCCTTTTTAGGGACCACCTGCACAGGGCTTACCCATTGAGAATCAGAGATTGGGTAGATGATACCTGCCTTCAGAAGTTTGAGAACCTCGATGCGAACTACCTCCTTGAGATTGGGATTCAACTTCCTTTGATGTTCCCTCGATGGTTTGAATTCTTCCACCATAGGCAATCTGTGCATGCATAAAGCTGGATTTACACCAGTTAAGTCAGTCATCTTATATCCGATAGCTTTCTTGTGTCTCTTTAGCTCATCAAGAAGTCTGTTTTCTTGGTCTTCTTCCAGAGTAGAGTTGATAATCACTGGAAAAAGTTTCTCGCTGTCAAGGAAGACATGTTTGAGTCCCTCAGGTAAGGCCTTCAATTCAGGGGCCTTAGGTGGCTCGGTTGCTTCTATAACGGTGACAGCCTTGAGTTCTTCAAAGGTGGTTGTTGGGGCTTCTTCAGCTTTTACTAAGTATTGAAGGCATTGTTGCACTAGTTCATTTGCCAAAAATTCTACTTCCGGGTTTGTCAAGGCACTTTCTAACTCATCGGAGGGTTCAGACATTTCTAACTGGGACATTTGATATATAGCATCTAGGAGAAAAACTTCCTCTTGAATGCTTGGTCCTTTCATGCTGTTAAGGACTCTGAATTGAAAAGCTTCCTTCCCAAGTCTTAGGATAATCGTTCCCGCTTCTACATCGATGAGTTCTCGGGCGGTAGCTAGGAAGGGTCTTCTGAAGATTATTGGGTATCTTAGATCTTCTTGTATATCCATAATAACGAAATCACACAGAACATAAGAATTTGTTCCTATCCTGACGGGTATATCTTCAATAATTCCAAGGGGAGAAGTTATGGTAGAGTCAGCTAACTGAATTGTCATTGACGTAGGTAACAAATCAGTGAATCCTAATCTTTTACACAAAGAATAGGGCATAATGGATATACTCGCTCCTAGATCTGCTAATCCATTTTTGCTGGAGCCATTTCCAATCGAACACTGAATACCGAAGGAACCTGGGTCCTTCTTTTTCTTTGGCATTTTGTTAAGAAGAATATCTTAAGTGGTCTAAGCTAGTTTCACTGTTTCATGCTCTTCTGTCATATATTTTCTCGACAGCAGGGTTTTCAGGTATTTGGCCCAGGCGGGCACTTCAGAAAGAGCATCTAGAAATGGGATATCGATGTACAGTTTCTTCATAGCTTCTTTGAATTTTTGGAACCTAGTGTCCATTTTGGTTCCTTTCAGCCTGTTCGGATAAGGAATTCTGAGTGGAGCTTTTGGCATAGGTCCCTTTTCTTTTTCTCTTTCAGTAGTTTTAGTGGATTTTTCCTTTTCATGAGTTGAGCTTTCTGTTGGTGAAAGAATAGCTACATCATCATCATCATGGATGATTTTACTGGTATCAGGAAGGACACGACCAGACCTTGTGGTGACAGCATTCAGTTGCTCAGGTCTATTTTGGTCATGCCTTGGGTTTGCCTCTGGTTGCCCAACGAAGGTACCTGTTGGTGGTTTCAACTGAGTAGCAATCTGTGCTAATTGGGCCTCCACAGCCTTTTGTTGAGCATGCTGGTTCGCAAGCATGGTTTGCTGAGATTGAAGCATCTGCCTAATCAATGATATTTCATCAGATGGTTGGGGAGGAGCACTCCTCTGTTGATATTGAGTGACTTGTTGCCCCTGGGGTTGCTGTGGAGGTGCTGTCAACTGCGGTTGTTGTGGCTGCTGCAACTGAGGTTGTTTTAGCTGTGGGTGCAGTCCTGGGTATTGATAAGAGGGATTCCTAGGATAATTGGATCGTTGGAACCCATTTCTACAATTCCCTTGATTTTGGGCGAAGTTATTCTGAAATCCTGGTGGTTGTTTGCTGAAAGATCCACCTTGTGTCTGTTGTTGAGGATTGGCAGTTCCTGCATGATTTCCATATTGGAAACCCAGGTGATTTCTTGGTTTGTCTGGATTGTAATACACTTGGCCGGGTATTGAGTGAATGGAGTTGACTTGCTCCGGCATTTGGTCCTCGGGGTGTTCAATAATGGGTTCATATTGCAGCACTGGTGGTTGTAAATCCATCATAACATTGTATAACATGCCACATGATAATGTGGGATGATCAGATGCATGACAGGCTTCACAAGTTCCGGTAGCAGCTTTCACTTGTTGCATCTGAGAGATTTTCTTCTTGTCGTACTCTCCGAAAGAAGTTTTGAGATCTTGTTGCTTGTTAGCAATAGTCTTCAGGGCTTCTGCAATAGCCTTGAGTTCCATGGATTCTTCAGCTTTGTAAACTTTAAGAACTCCCTTGGTTTGATTAGATGACCTTCCCCAATTGGATTGGTTCTCGGCCCCTATCGTAACTATATTCCAAGCATCTTCATAGTTCTTTCTCATAAAGTTTCCTCCAGATGAGGAATCTAAAAATTGTTTTATATCATCACTTACCCCTCTATAGAATGTTTCTATCAGTTGATTTTGAGATATGCCATGGTGAGGGCACTTCCTCAGGAGTTCCTTGAATCTTTCCCAAGCTTCCGCAAGTGTTTCTCCAGGTAGTTGGGCAAAGTGATTAATTTGTCCCCTGATCTCATAGGTTAGTGATGGTGGAAAGAATTTCTCAAGAAATTTTTCTTCTAAAGGAGTCCAAGTAGTGATGATAGGATGTCTATCTAAATCATTGTACCAGCTTAGAGCTCTCCCAGATAATGTGAAGTGGAAGAGGTGTAACATTATAGCTTCAAGAGCAACTCCTTCTTGAGGTACAAGTCGGCAAAGTGACTTGAATCTCTTAAGATGATCCATGCAATCGTCTCCTGGTCCTCCAGAGAAAGAGATGCCTTGCATGATCTGGATCCATTGCGTCCGGATTTCGAAGTTTGGAATGTTGATAATTGGTGGTCGGACTGGGTGATCATCTTCATAATTCTTTGGGACTGCGTAATCCCGAAGTTGCTTACTTCTTAAAGCTAATTGAGCAGCAGCATTCTCGGCTTGGATGTGAGCCTGTTCCTCAGCTCAAATCTCGGCTTGCACTTGAGCACGGGTGTCAGCGATGAGTTGTGCTCTTTGTGCCACTATAGCGGCGTTGACTCTCTCGGCAACGAGGCGTTGCTCGTCAGCCATTTGTCTGGCTCTTTGGCGATTAAGTCTAATCCTTCGGTGGAAACTTCTTTCTACCTCGGAGTCGTACTCTGGTTCAGGGGAGAATCTGATGTGATGCGGGGTTTGCATACACGTTTTCTACCTGAGTAGAAAGAAAATCTCACGTTAAGATGATGGAAGGAAACAAAGAAATCAAGAATATTTGGAGTAGTTATCAAGGAAAAGTGTAAAATCCTAATCAACCAAGAAGTTGTTAAGTAAAAACTAAAACGTTCCGTTGTCCCCGGCAACGGCGCCAATTTTTGATGGAGTTTTTGCAACGCCACTAAAAATCCTAGAGATGATGAATCTCTAAGTTTAGCCTTGCTTGTATTATGGTAAGATCTCCACTCGCGTGTGCTAAGACACGCGGAAGTCTTATCGTAATATAGTTTAATGGTCGGATCCATGGGACAACGATCTTGTTTAGAGTTAAACAAGATGGAAAACGTTTTAGTCGTACTTAACTACTTAACGATTGATATTTAAACCGAAAGTTTGATTTGATTATTTAAACTAGATGCAAGGAAAGTAAAAGCAAGAAAGTAGAAACTAAGGTTGTATACAATGATTAAAACCACTAGGGTGTTGCCGGGTTTCACACCACTACACATGGATCATAACATGCAACATAATAAAAAGACCTGCAAAGAGAAACTAATCAGCTAGTATCTTCGTAGACTTAGCTTCCTTTAGGATAACCAACTACAAGGAGTGTGGAGTATTACAATGCCAGCCATCCCCTAGCGAATGGTCACTTACTTTGCATTACTCCTTCATGAAGTGTGTTCCTCGACCTTACCAAGGTTGCACTTCCATACGTCAACTGATTCCATTTCATAGTATGAAAGTGCAACGATGGGAGTGAGTTTACTCCACTCATGAAAGCACTCCTAGATACCGAAACAGACATATGGAGACTACATATATCTAGAACCAACATTCAATCGATATTCATATCTAAGGGTATAAACATAGACAATTCATACCAAGAGACAATAAGTAACACGAGTTGGTGATCAAGCAACAAGCATTCATTAAACGATTGATGTTGAGCCAAAAAGGAGAGTATCTCTATTGCAAATGATTTGAATTACATTGCATGAAATGAAAACATGGGTAGCGGGGCTACTCCCCGCACCCTAGTGAAAAGGACGACTCGCTCATCTTAAGAGCAAAAGAAGGAGGAGGCGAGAAGAGAGAGAAAGAATGACATCTCCACGGAGGAGGGAAGGTTGAACCCTTGGTGGAGAGAGCAACGATCTTCACACTTCGTGGCTGCTTGATGATGGATCTTCTCTTCCCACCTTCTTTGTTGATGAGAGAGAAGGTAGCTTGATGATGGGACGTGGACCTCAAACCGGCAGCCTTGGGGCGATGGATGAAGGATGGAATTGCTCTGGAACTGGAGAGGCAGCCTTTGGATGTCTCCGATCCTCCCTACTGAGGTGACCCTTGGGGTCTTATTTATAGGATTAAGTTGAGCCCATACGGTCTTGAGACCGCATGAACTCATACGGTCTTGAGACCGCATGAGCTCAAATGGTCTTGAGACCGCATGGGTTCATACGGTCTTGAGACCGCATGGGCTCATACGGTCTTGAGACCGCATGGGTTCATACGGTCTTGAGACCGCATGGGCTTATACGGTCTTGAGACCGCATGGGCTCATACGGGTTTGAGACCGCATGGGCTCATAAGGTCTTGAGACCGTATGGAGTCTTTGTAATTTTTTTGTGTTTTCCTGCAATAATAAAGAAGAGAAGTTAGTTTATTGGTATATCAACAATAAAGTAAAAAGTTAATGATTCTATCTAATTTATCTAAGAAAGAGTATGGAAAATTAAGGAGAACTAATAAGATAACGTCACAAAATGGGAGGTTATCAAACATCTTACCCAAAACATTCTTATACACACCACTAGATTCCTATGTGGGAAACCACCATCCCGAGTATGAGGCTTCACCGAAACTAACATAGCTACCTCCTCTGGGGTCTTGAGCTCTCTCCCTAACCCAGATGGTAGGCACTCATATTCCCTTATTCACATATGCATATATAACCAATCTCTCTCTGTATCTAGGGTTTGGTACTCCCAAGGACATCTAGGGTTCAAGAAGACTATAGGAATCATGCATAAAGCAACTCAACTCAGTCTCTCAAGAGTAGTCTAGTTTAGGACATATCAGATAACATATCTCAAAATTCTCATATCTTGGAGTTTAGGTTCTCTAACCTTCTCCCAATGGGTCTCACTCTCTCTGAAATTAATCCCAAAATTGGTCCTAACACTAGAGGTCCTCCTTCATAAAAGAGCTTGAGGATCATGATGACTCACAACCTTGTCTTAACTTATCATATCTTATCTCATAAAAGAATGCATACATGCATCATCAAAACTTATCTCAAAACCTCAAATCTGAACTCATGTCCTCAAAGACAAACATAGATCATCATAACCATCTTATAACACGTTTATAAGACTTGCATTATATCATCATAACTTATTTCATCTATTCCATCTATCATAGATCCCAAAAAGGCTCTAGACATCTAATCTAGAACTACTCTCTCTTCTAGACTGATGTCATCACTTTCACTTGGGTTGCATGACCACCTCCTACTTGTACATGTGTGGGGACAAATTTTTGTAATACATATACATAATAAAATATTATAGAGTTTTTCTCTGATAAAACAAGCGTAAGAGAAAATTATCACGATTTGATTCGGTTGGAATCTAAAACCAAATCCTGAAAATGAGTGTCCCACACATATTAGAGAGTACAATGTCATGAAAATTAAGGAAAGGGGGTGAGAACATGGTGTAGACTAGTGTAGCCACTCTAGACAATGTGCATAATATGTCTAGGGTTTCTCTTCCGTTGATGCATGTCATTTCCAAATAGTGCAACGTCCCATACCACTGCCCTACAAGGAAAGAACAACATCTAAGGACACTTTATTCAACAATCACCAATGACCTATTTCTCGGACATCTAGGTGCTAAGCTAGAGGATAGGTCAAATCTAGTCTCTAAAAGATGACTGATCTAACCCTAAAAGATTATTAAGTTCAAGGTTCTTTAGTTTTGAGTTGCATAACGAGAAAATGTTAGG
Organism: Alisma plantago-aquatica; assembly: GCA_963693085.1. NCBI lineage: Eukaryota > Viridiplantae > Streptophyta > Magnoliopsida > Alismatales > Alismataceae > Alisma > Alisma plantago-aquatica. The sequence continues at coordinate 269,031,657 of OY856411.1, forward strand.
CTTTCCTATTGTTCATGCTCTGATGCCACCTGTGACGTCCCTGGATTTTCTAAAACTTAATCTGATGTGTGACTTCCAAATTGAAACCCTCACCTCAATGAGAATCCCAATTTAAACATCCCACACTAGACTAAGAAGAAGAAAATCAAGGGAGTCAAAAGGAAACAATCATTAGAACATGTACATGAAAAATAATAAAACCATACACACATGTTCACCATTTAACATATAAATTACAACATGAATTGTTACAAAATTTGATATTACATATTGAACAACAAACTATACCTATACATGTACTACCACTAAACTACCAGATCTTAAGACAACAGGTCCACATGTACATCAGCTCGCTACACAACTCTCAACTATCCTGGATCTTCAAGAACACATGTCCACAACCTAAACAAAAGATTACATGTGGTACACGTCAGCACAATATTCAAGAATATTATACTAAGTATGCCTACATGTCTTTTATATACCTCTTATCATATCTTGGCAATACGATAAAACTAATACTTGGCAGTTATAAAGAAATATAAGAAAAAGCATATACTTGCACAAAGATGTTCATTAAAAAAAGAGAACACATATTTTAAGCACATTTTCCATTATATCATCCATGCATTTACTACCTAATAGTTGAATGCATTAAGGCCTTTATGATCTACTACCAAAGAGTTAGGTCATTTCACAATGTGATCTACTACCAAGGAGTTGGATCACTTCCAAGTACTTTACTACCAAAGAGTTGAAGTACTTATTTCCAACACTTTATTACCAAAGAGTTGAATTGCTTATATATAATGGAACATATATATTATTTTTCATGTGTTCATAGAAATAAGTATGGAAAATAATGCAACATATCATACAAGAACAATCATTTCATCCAATATCATATGCCAACTATTTTACTACACATAACACAAGCATATTGTATAATAAGCCAAGTAAGACGTAATGGAATACCTTCCAAAGAGATAGATCATTCTAAACCATATTCCTGATGTCCTCTATGTATTTGTTAAACCTGATCAAGACAAGATCATATACTATCATCAGGTTCTCATCTTCTTACATCTCATCTTAACTGTATTTGTGTTCATTAGGGTTTATCTTATCTCATTAGGATATCCCCATCATTACTTGCATTCTTGTCTTAGAATTATCTTACTGATGTCATTTTCCAGCTTATGGTTCATTATCTGAATATTAGGATCCATATCCTTTTTGTGCACATATTAACCCTAGTTTATATACATTATTCAAATTAGGGTTACAACCCATGTATCAAGGTTCATCTTCATATAACATGGATTTTGTGAATCATCATGATCTCATAATTAAAAATGAGGTTCCATATACTGATATGAGCTTACTTTGTGAATTCCATCATTTTTTTGGTCGCTCAAAATCATGTAACTATTAAAACCAAAAACTTTGGGTACAAAATGTTCCCCATGGGGAAACAAAACAGATCCCAAGTCGCCACATAGGAAGACATAAAAGGGATCCAACAAAAGAAGACTCCAAACTAAGAAAGACTGAGAGAAGGGGCAGGAAACAAAAACTAGCTCGAAGGACCTAGCAGGGGAAGGGAGAGCATACATGACCAAAACATAGCACCCACAAAGACGCCTGAATGGACTCCATCACTTCTGCCAACTCAAAAGGGCAAGCCATCGCCAGTCCCAACCCCAAGAACAAACTCAGTAGGAACAAATAAGGTAGAAAAATGAGAAAGACATGACTGTCACTCAAAGTCTTTTTCGTTGAAGCATTGTCTATTTGCACATGGTCATTACTTCACTCAAAAGGGTCCAAGCAAAACAATAGTTCACGCTCAATAGGGGCATCTTCAACAAACATCCATAGACTTTTGCAGTTGGAGACATGCATCCATGGAGCCTCTAGCATTCAGTTCACCCACAAGGAGAGGACATGTCTGACTATCAACACCTGCATACCTCTAGAGACCTTTCTTCTGATATCCACATTCAGCATGAATAAGAATCTCACTAGAACCGGGAGTTGTTGTTTGAATAGAAATATTTCTTCGAACTGAGGCTTTTCATCAAACACCTTGAATGTATCCTTCTCAAATGGCTGGAGGCCGGACTACCGTCGAATGCTTGGTGTGCACCCATAGATGCAACTATAGGATAGGCCTCTAGTCACCAGGATGGAATCAATCGCCACCTTGTCACTTCGATCCCCTGTGGAGAGGACGATGAGATGAGGAGCCTCAGGCACCTTGTGGATGCACCATCATGCGATGCCTCTTTTTGCACAGTGGCAAAACATAAAATACTTGGAGAGTGTTCCTTCACACAGCAGCGGGGGGTAGCAGGCAACCTCCAAGATGACGTCTCACCCCTATTGTGTCGGGAGCGGAACCCCAAAGCAGGGGGCAGGGCCCGAGCACACTGTCTCGGGCTGCCATTACAGGTCACATGAGCCCCAACCCGCAGCTATAGAAAAGCCACGCGAGACACATGCGCCCTGTCGAGAGAAATGCACCTCCATGTACACCGGGGTAGCCACTAGTCGCGAGGACGCGTAGAAAGGCATCGCCAGAAAATTCCAGTAGGAGGGGACACCCATCGAGCAGACATAGGAGGACCAAGCCACCCAACGAGGCACCCTACTACCGCCGTATCCACCAAGGCATGAGCCTGGTCAAAATCATGGCTGTCACCTACCTGGGTAAACCAAGGTTCACTTGGAGGAAAAGAGGAGAAGGTACTTGAGATGAAGGGAGGAACCCCTTCTCAACCCTAGCGCGGTGGAGCAGCAACATGATCCTGGATCTGGCTAACAATGACCTCTCTCCACCCATCATACTTGAATGGAGCAGAGTTCAACATGGTCGAATCGCCAAACCTTTGGCCCAGATCGTGACTCCTCGTTGTGCGTCCCACCTCCTTCACCCCAGATCTACCGAGTAGGCACAAGCAACTCCGACCAGCTCTTGTCTTCAGAGAATCGCTCCAAAGCTTCCCATCATAGTGACCTCGCCACGACTGTTGGAGGCCAAGGGGAGGAAACGCAGAAGAAGCATCCCTCCCCCAGTGGCAGCCATTGGGAGTGACTAGATAGAAGGGGGAACAGAGCCCTAGAGAGAGAGATCTCATTGGAGACCTATGAATTCCATCATTTATTAAGCATGTATGCATTTATAGCATTTTATTTAGGTTTAGAAGCCCTAATTTTCCATATGGAGAAAATTACATGATTTTTTACATCAACATGGCTGTATCTGATATCATAAGCATTTTAAACATGGTTATGGACTTATTGATATAATTTCATAATTTGATGTCATCATTTACTATTTATTACTCAAGAACTAAGCATTATGCATCTAACATGATATCACTGATATTTAAGCATCAAAAGCCTGATATCATGCTTCCATTGTGTTTTACTCATTTTTTTGAATGTTTTGGTACCTTGTTTGTATTTTTCAGATAAACGAGCTATTTTCTACAAATTTTGGAAGATTTGCATATTAACTGAAGATTTACCTTTTTCGTCCAATCGCCATGCACCATGTGTCCCGGATGCCCCTCTTGCTTTCCTCGACTGTTCGATCCGGATCCTACTCAGGATCTGTGAACCAATAGCCCGCTAGCCCGACTTGACAGTTCTCCTTTCCCGTTCCACTTGATCTCGTTCGCAAGTTATGTGGAACTCTATTTTCACAGAGCGCTGCCGCAATAATCCTCTCCGGCGAGTCCAGAGCATGCTCCAGCGCTGATGATTAGATTTAAATGCCTCCAGATGCTTTGGCGACGTCTTCTCAACACCGCCGACCACTCACCCTCTAGCTCGCGGTTACAGGTTGCTAGGACCTACAGCTTCTGGCGAGGGCACCACCGCGGCTGGGTCCCGCTCCGACATGGAATCGACATCGTTGTAGCACTCCTTGCCATTTTCTAGTGCTTCCACTAGCTCCATCCACAGCTCCCTGAGCTCCCTGACCACTCTACTTTCCTAGTGAGGGTCCCTTCTTCCTTCGTCATATAATTACCGGCACCATCTGCTCTGGTAGCAGATGGAAAGGGGAAGAAGGTTTCCTTAGTTTGAGGCTTGCATCTCAAGCATCAAGGAGCTTCGGTTTACATGTAGGAACCTAGACAGCCTCTTAGTTTGAGGTATAAGAGAATACCACAATGCCCCTAGCTCCGAAATCATCTCCTTCCAACCTTGGCTTTGGTGGACATGGAAGTAGCCATTGGACAACACACAATTATGTGCAGTCAACTACCTAAGCCTCGCTCTTGGTTTCTCTTCTTTGTTCTCCTTTGAAGCACTCTCTACCCGTACTTCCTTCTTGTTCCCATTGACTGTGTGTTACAATGGAGAAGCATAGCTGAGAAGGGTGCAGTGTGTGACACTCACCACAACCGACTTCTATAAAGGGTTGTTCGACTCCTCTCCTTGTCCTGAAGGTAACTACCTGATTAGATTCCATGTTCACACCCACGATCAACGAGCATCACATCTTGGAAGATCGCCATGGCAGTCATTGCTAACCGCAAGGTCGAAGAAAAAGGCCATAGCTGTCCAAAGCATACATCTAACGGTGCCCAAGAAACCACGATGTGAATCTGTGACTCTCACCTTAGGGGAGAGCGTGTGACAACTCCCTCATCAAAGCCTATGTTTCTAAATATTTATCCAAAATATATCAAATATATTATTCATTTAGCCTACATCAAACTTAAATACCTCTCTGTAGGAGAACCCAAAAGCCACCAAATTATAACCATAGATTCCTCACAACTCAAGCCACTCTGTGCACAAATTTTGTGTCCTAAATCAACTATTTTTCCATCCAACCAAATTCCTTAATATACATCAAATATAAGAATCTTAATCATGATATAAACACAAATCAACATCCAACTTTACCAAAACATTTGGGATTCTCAAAATAACTCAACATGTACGACTTCACTTGTGTCATTGGACATATAGGGATTCCAAAATTCCACTCCATCACAATAACTTTCATTTGGAACCTTAAAACACATATGAAGTGATTTGACATAAATAATTAACTCTAAAAAAGGATTACTATGTATAATAACTTTCAATAGAGAGAAGATAAGTTATAATGTGTTAAGAATTAATTCCTCACACAAAAAGAAAAAGGAAGATTGCAATATGCTAATAGGTAATTAATATTATGTTGAAACAAGGTATATACTTGAACTGAATTTCCTTGAACTTGAAAATTTTATGTACAAAAATAAGATAACTTATATGACCAAGGTATCACATTGATATAAAGCCCTACGAGAAAAATGTGGCATGTCTTAATTCTTAACCCCATCCCATAAAATCTTGTGACAACATTGAATTAAGAAAAATATATCCATCATCTACAATAAAAAAACTTTCTTTAATTGATGGTTATGAGCTTAGAAAATATAATTTTTATAAAATATCATCTAATATTGGATAAATATGAAATAGAAGGTGAAAAAATGAATACAATCACGCTAAAGTTGTGATTGGTAATCATTGAAAAAAAATGTTATAACGTTAGAAAAAGTTACTTTTGATAAAAATTGTTGATTCCTATTAATTTTAATTACATATATATCATAACAAGATATTAAAAGACTTTCATGGACTCATCATCACTAAGTGTTCACCTCACTAGAAGATAAACCCTCCAAGTGTTATTTGACCCTTAATCAATCTGGTAGTTCCATGGCAGTAGTAAATGCATTGGTTGGTCACCCTGGCTAGGGCATAGGCTAGTTGAAGGAGAATCAAAATTGTGTACATTAGTGGAGTATGAAATTTGTACAAAAAAGAGTAGTGTGTTATAAAATTATACATTGGAAGGAACCTAGTTGTCAAGAAGGATAGCATTTTGGGGATGAAATCCATTTTGAAGGGTGGTAATGTTTTAAATACTTAATGTTGGCTACTATATGTATGTCAAGCTGTTTTCCCCTAAATTGAAAGTAACTACAATGTTGGCCTTCATTCCAAATTCTACTAATGTTGATTAAATTTTCATGGCCTTTGGTACAAAATAGTCTTCAATTGCATTTTCCTTTGTGTATAATGTATTAATTATCCTCACTTGATAAATATTTGCAATCTAGTCCTCTATTCGAGTACCATTTGATTTTATGCCTAAATTCCTTGATTAGACCTCGAACCCATCTATTACTCTCAATTGATCACTATTGATTTGGATCGAAGCAAAATATTGATCATAAATAAGAAATTGATATTATAATCAAGAATGAAATAAATTGAATTAGATAAGTTGTATTCATAAATTGATGATACAAATGTATGTAAAGCATAGTCAAATAAATTAAATAAGTTCTAATCAAGGCTTCGACAACCTTGAAGACGTGTGCACACAACCCATCATAGAGGATCTTAAAGACTTGAAAGTGTCCAGCCTTGTCAACCTCCAAAATGAATGGGACACGAGGTTCTTGAATGTGTACTTACTGAATGCTTGTGTGGAACACATTGTTGACATGCTTGTGCCTCAGTGCAACAATGGCCTAGATATATGGAGCTGGAAGCACGTTGTCAGAAGAAAATTCTCTATGAGTGCAGCCTTAAAACTGATCCACTTTGAAGATGATGTCCATACTAACGGTCTATGGTCAGACCTTTGGAGTGTCTGTGCACCACCAAATATAATAATTTTTCTATGGCTATCTACGCATGAAGCAAACATGACTAATGCTCGTAGGAAGTAGAAACAAGTCACTGATTCTGTAGTCTGCCCTAGATGTGATTGTGGTGAGGAATCCACCATTCATGCGTTGAGAGATTGCCCTTATGCCATCGAGGTTTGGCACCCATTGAATGTACAAGGCATTGACTTAACTCATACAGGGAACAAATTAGCAGTTGGCTATCGACGAATTTTAAGAAGACTAAAGATATTAAAACTAAGTACACGGTGACCCATTGGACAATCTGAAAGGCTAGAAACTTGGGGGTGTTCAACAAGATCATTATATCAAAGGGACAACGGATACTACATATCTCCTCGATATGTAATACTATTGCAAAAGCTTGGAGCAATATTGAGCAGGTCAGCAAGGAAGCTAATGACCATGAGGTTGATCTCTTGACACTTGATGAACACAAGGTGTTGTTGAAGACAGATGCATCACTCCATGTAACTAGAGCTTCCATAGAATCTATTGTTGTTAACCATGATGGACGATGGATGGGGGGTGTGCTAAGACAATAAAAGTCTAGTCTGTTGGGGAGGAAAAAGTTCGAGCAATACACTTAGCATTTCAAGCTTTCAAATGCAACCACTACTCCCACTTTGACATTGTATCAAATAGCTCAGGAGCAGTGTTGACCCTAGTGGATCAATCTGCTAACATACCTTCCCTTAGATTATGGGTAGAGTAAATTCAACATAGCCTATCTAATTTTAAGGAAGATAGATTTATGAAGGTACACATAAACTCCTTGCACCTGGTGGATAGCCTTGCTAAACACCACTTTAAAAAAATCTTAGGATGATCAGGTTTATAACAATACTCCACTCGACATTGTGGGTCATCCCATCCTCTTTCCCCTATGTCATGGTAGAATCTCTACAAACTTTACTTTTTTAGTAGGAACTCCCTATAATCTGGTTGTTTTCCCTACAAGAGGAGAGTGGGTTGAATAAATGAACTCCTGACTTACCCAAAAAGAATAGTCAAATTGGAAGTAAATGCATTGTTAAAATTCCATAGCAATCGGGCTTGTAGTTTGGGATTTATGAAATTTTGAAGGAATAGGTAAATACCAGATTAACTATATTATTGACTTGATACCTTAACGATAATGTAACTCCCTCTTTCAACCCTCTCACTCAAACTGTTGTGGTTTCGCCCAACATAAAAATGAAGTCCACATTTTAAGAGGAATGTGATCTACCTCTTCTTGCACCCTTCTTTGTAACCCTATTTCTATAGCCTTCCCATGAAGTTACCATCCTTAATGATTGGAGATCATAGACCCTAAAGAATGGCCACCATCAATCTCCCCTCACAAGTAATGGTAGCCACCATACAATAAACAATAGACCATCTATTTAGGTTTTAGACTGCAACCTTGACTACTCCTACCTTCTGCTTCCTTCCCTAGAATGAACCTAAAAACCTTAGCCCCCCCACATGCATATCAGATCCTAGATCTAGGATAAGGACCAATAAAACATAGAGTCCTTGCAAATCCCACACCTAACCATCATCCTCCTTGTTTATTGATCTTTGGTTCCACCCAGAAACCTAGAACATAGGTTGATGCCCATATCTGAAATAGGAGACCAGAAGACATTATAGTAGGGTGCACAACAGCCCCCCTGACACAATGACACCCTCCTCCACTCTACTTCAACACCTACAATCTAGCCATGACTAAACATGTAATCTCTCCTAAATCTACAAAACTCCTCGATCCACCGTGCACTCTTCCTATGATCAAGTTTTCAACCATCTGAGATCTACAATTGCATCTTGTCCTCCTGATCAAATGCGCAACATCCTACAACACATGATGTCCTTGGTTCTTTGCCTCGATGGAGATCTGCAATACAATTGTAAATAGCCAACGATTTGTCTCTCCTTTCTCAACAGACCTCCTAACAACAATGAAACAAAGGTGCAAATAACCACGTTGAGAAGAGGGATGCACTCACATCAAGCCTCAATGCTGAGGAACCATCTAAGACCAAGTCCAACAACTATGGAGATGAGATGGTAGATCAATGCTAACATGCTGGTTTAACCAAATCCAACTCTGCCGAAGATCCAATTTGGTGACTAGATGTGCCCTTCAACTCTTATACACAAATTTATAGGTGATTCCAAAATCCTTTTTGATGGGAAAATGATTATAGGAATAGTGATATCAATAACATATAGTTAGTAAACTATGAACCAAAAATAGTAATTATATTGGGTCATTTTATTAGTGTATAACTCTATATGCATCACTAGATAGGTCATTCATGGTGAGACCTTGTCATACATGGACTATATTAGTAACTTAAACAACCAATTCTAAACATACCAGAATAGTCTTAATCATTAACTACACTGACTAGTGGACCCTTTACATCTATAATCTATACATGGGGATACATGCAGATTTATAATTAGCATGATTGTTATTAAACTATAATATCTAAGATCTGAAATGAAAATATGGATAGTCTCTAATAACTATAGTACATTAACACTCATGTATGTATTATTATGTAACCATATACATGTGTACATATGGTTGGTAATAGGCATATATAACATGACTAAGCTTATGACATGTAGTATAGTCTATTGTATCATATACATTGAAATATTTCTTAGGAATAATCAAATGATATGTTGCATATCAAATATATACCGAAAGAATATTAGAGTTGATTAAACTCTCCTAGATCCTGACCATACTAATATACATATAAATGCTTATAAATACATGTGACATGAACTTTGGTAATAAAGAATGTAATTCCTTTTTATTAGTTATGAGTTGTAAGATTATTACTTGGTTTATGCAAAAATATATATAGAATGAGATATTATACAATGACACATATCAATCATAGGAGGCATAATAGTAATTTCACTTATGAATTAAATGGCTCCGATAGTCATGGTATGCTATCTTAGTAAGGGAAACATTCACTAAAAATAATATCATGAAGGCATTCATAACTTGGAAAAGAAATTAGAAGACTTCACTTAGAATCACATGGACTTTTTCCTCAAGAAATCAAAACCATGTACGATTTTTAATTAATTATCATGATGAAAGTTATGATTAGGAAATATAATAGAATAAGAATGTGGAACCTTAGATCAAAGTGAAAAATGTATACATATATATGTATGAATATCGTCAATAGGTAACCATGAAGAGGGAATACACATATAATCCACTAAAACTATATCTCTTAGTCAAATATTGACATGTATGTGACCAAGGGTTACTCCGAACAACCTTACCTTAAAATGAGCATACTCATGTGATAACTACAATATGGACATGATGAAAATTCAATGAATCACGTGCTCACCAAATAACATACAAACCTACACTACAACAAAATTGCTCAATGGTGGCTTTTTATTAAGTGGCATTTTTTAAAAACACCATTATATATACAAATATACTAGCCTTTTCTTTGCAAAAGAAATTAAATACTATGCGAAAAGCATTCTGAAACTGGGATTGAAATAATGGATTTTATAAATAACTGTAATGGTGTTTTCTAATGCTAATGCCAATTTTTATATATTAACTCCATTTCTTTCCGCTTTCTACTCCAATATGTTAGTCATTCTTTTTTCCTATCAATTTGGTGTTTTACAGTAGATAGATAATAAAATCTAGAAAATAAATCCAAATTGCAAGCAGTCATCTCTGCATTGCATGCACTATGGCAATTTTGGACAACCATGCTAGGTCTAGGCGAGATCTGTCTCTTCTCAAGGGAGAGGGTTGCAGTCAATGTACCCTATCTTTCTCTCCTCAGGCCCTTTCACCTTATTTGTAGCTTGGATTAGCTAGCACAGATGGAGTACCTGGAAGAAAAGCTTCGATGTCCTTCACCTAGCTGAGCCGATAGTTGTGGCTCCCTAAACTGAGTCCTTGGCAGCTGCATGGTAATATTCGACATTGGGTGAGGCTTCCTGCTAGTGTGGTGTCCATGTGACATCTATACATTCCCATAGAAGATGGTAGGTACCAAACCAATTAGTTGCTAATTAGGTTTGACATCGAGATGGCTATTTTCTATACTTTGATTGCTAATCAATTTGGATTATGGCTCTCTTAGGGTTTGGTCAAGATGAAGAAGGGAAGGAAACACTCACACACTTAACCTAGAGTGTGTATGATTTCATTATATAAAAATTGGGCATAAGCCGCTTGTTACATTGGGTACATCAAGAATGATCTATGAAGGAGAATTAAGTCTTCATAGAGACTATACATTAAGTATGCATGGCAAGACATCTTTGAATTTAATTTATGGTTGATGTAGTTTCACATCCCCCTACAAGATGAGTCTGAGAGAATCAAAGACCCATCTTGAGTAAAAGATGCGGAAATGCAGTTTTATGTAGAGATTTTGTAAATATGTCTGCCAGTTGTTCTTTGGAAGAGATATGTTAAGTGACGATGTGTCCAAGGGTCACTTTTTCCCAAATGAAGTGGTAGTCTAGTTCAAGTGCTTGGTCCGAGCATGAAGAACAAGATTTGTAGTCAGGAACAAGGAATTGATATTATTGCTATAGAGAGTTGTAGGCTTAGAGTGAGGAATATGAAGTTCTCTGAGTAGTTGAGAGAATCGGGTGAGATCAGTGGCAGTGAGGGAAAGGGAGTGATACTCAGCTTCTATATTGGACTTGGACACTCTGGGTTGTTTCTTGGATAACAAGGAGACACAAGTTCAGCCGAGGAAGATACAATAACTTCTTGTACTACATCTTGTGAGTGGACAGCCAACCCACTCTACATTGCAGTGACTCAAAGATCACAGTCTTTGTATATTTGGAGACCCATGGAGAATGTGCCTTTGATGTTAGCTCAAAAGACGCTTAAAGGGGGCTAGGTGTGTGGTGGTGGGGCAATGGAGAAATTGGCAGGCAAGATTGGTAGCATAGGTTAAGTCTAGTCGTGTTAAGTTTAAGTATTGGAGGGAACCAACAATATGCTGATAGGAGTTGGCATCCAGGAGAGGAGTTCATGGGTCCTTGAGGGTGTCCCAGAGGAATGAGGTGTGGATGGAGGTGGAAATTGGTTTGTAGTTGATCATATCTTCATGCACAAGAATGTCCAGAGCATATTTTTCTTGGTGCAGGAGAAGACCTTGTTGATTAGGCTCATCTTGAATACCAAGGAAGTAGTGAAATTGACTCAAATTACACAATGATAACTCGACTTCATGTCATTTAATAATTTGGTTGACTGTTGATAGTGATCTGTTGGTGATGAGGATGTCGTCTACATATAGCAGCAAGTAGAGTATAGTGTCAACTGAAGATAGAACAAAGAGAGATGAGTCATCGACTATGATGAGAACACTAGTTCATTAAGGAACAAATGGATGTGGTTTTACCAAGCGCGGGGTGCCTGTTTGATGCCATAAAGAGCCTTGTTAGTTGACTGACGTTTGCTAGTTTGGAAGCATGAGAGAAACCAAGTGTTTGTTCCTTGTATACCACAATATTAAGATAGCCATTCAGGAAGGTGTTGCAGACATCTAGTTGTTGAATGGACCAACATTTGAAGTTAACAACTGATAGTATGGTCTTGATGGTGGGTGACTTGAAAACTGGGATAAAGGTTTCTATAAAATCAATGCCTTCTTCTTGGTGAAACCCCTTAGCAAGTAGATGTGTTTTTAGATGGTCAAGGGTACCATCTGGGTTCTGAAAACCCATTTGCATCCAACTACATTCAAGTCTAGATGTTGTTCAATGAGAGTTAATGTTTTATTTGTTTGGAGAGAAGAGAGTTCATCAAACATTCGCTTGTCGCCTTCTAGAGTTATGAAGAGCCTATTTTATGTTCCTGGGAGTGGAGTGGTATAAGGAGATTTGCAAGGCATATTTGGGATTGGGATTGTGGGTGCCATCTTTATTGTTTGTAAGCATAGGGTTGCAATTTGGGTTGTTATTGGTGGATGTGGTGGTGATTGGTGGTGGAGAAATAGTGTCCCCGGGGCAGGATTAGTGACTTGGCCTATGAAGGGAGTATTCGTTTGGTCGGGATGATTACTGGGATGAGAGGTTTTAGGATTTTTGAAAGTGGGAGTGGTGGGCAAGACTGAGGGTAGTGTTAAGTTTGAGATGCCATGAGACATGGTAGGCAAGGGAGGTGAATTTGGGGTAGGATGATCAATGATTGGTATGGTATCTTGAGGAGTGGTTTTAGCAACATAGTCAAGAAAGTAGGGGTAGGAGAGGTGGTCGGTGGTTGTGGAGTTGGAGTAAAATAGTGAGAAAGGAAAGGAATTCTCATTGAAGATGACATGATTTAATATATATATATAATTGTTTGGTGGGGAGGTGGTGGCACTTATAGCCTTTGTGTTGTGAGCTATAGCCCATGAAAACACAAGGAAGAGAGTGTGGATCCAAATTGTCATTGGTGTCATGAAGGCATGGGTAGCATACGTTCTGAGATGCGAGCAAGATGGACTCTTGTTAAATAAAACTTCAAATGGAGATCTCATATTGGTAAAGGAGAGGGGAGATGATTTATCAGATATAATGATGTACAAAAGGCTTCAGTCCAGTAGGGTTATGAAACTTGAGTTTCAAACATCATCGCCAGTCCAAGCTTACTGGCATGATGATGTTTCCTTTCAGCAACCCCATTCTGAGATGGGTCATGTGGGCATGAGAGTTGGTGTAAGATTCTTGAGTCAGTATGGAATGTTCTTAGAGGATGATTTAAGAATTTGCCACCGCCGTCACTTAAGAGTTTCTTCATTGTTAGATTGAATTGAGTTGAAACTATTTTGCACAAAGAAATAAATATAGACCAGAATTCATGTTTGTGTTTCATCTGAAAAATCTAACTGAATCGAGAGAAGTCATTTATAAGCATAACATAGAAGAGATAATTATCATAAGAAGGAAGAGGAGCTTTCCACCAAACATCATAGTGAAGTAGTTCAAATGGAAATTTAGTCTAGGTATGTCCATGATGTATTGGTAATTTCTTACTCTTACTTAGTTCATAGCTATTACATAAATCAGTAAAATGTGAGGAACTAGAAATCTTCTTGTATCGAGATAAGTGATGAATAATAGTTCTATTTTAATGTCCCATACATTTGTGTCATATATCTCCTATGAATTTAACAAAGTGGTTGGAGAAGAGAGCCTTTGGAGTTGAAGTAGGAAGATAGTAGAGGTTGATACTACATTTCCCCTGGGCTAGGACCTGATGTGCCCTGATTTCCTTGATAATAAGATAGTCATTAGTGAATATCACATAACAATGGAGCATAGATGTCAACTTTGAAATGGAAAGAAGATTTGTACTGATTTTTGGAATGAGAAGAACATCTCATAGTGGTACTTGAGTCAAGTTATCCACAATGTATCCCTAATATTAGAGATGGGTAAGAAGTCACCATTCCCAATCATAATGGAAATTGAGTTTTTGTAGATGTGGAGGTTATGTATAGTACCTGAGTTTTGAGCTATGTGGTCTATAGCACCCGAATCCATATGCCATTCAGTAGGATGAACTTCATTGAGACAAAGTGATGTGAGGGCTACACCTGTATTTTCAGTAAGGGATTGAGGCACAAAGCAATTTTAATAATTATTGTTGTTCATGTGGCAACACTTAATAGCAGTGTGACCACATTTCTGGAAAATTTGATAGAGGGTAAGTGAAGCGGTGAAGTGGTTCTTGTTGGCTTGCGAAGATGAGCTGAAGCCACAACCCTATCATTTGAAGTGAGCAGAGGTGTTCCCGGGTCCAATGTCAAGAACACAATGAATGTAGTTGTTGGATTGATGATGTCCTTTTCCATGAGTAGAAGGGTGACGTCTACCATTGAAGTTTTTTTTATTGAAGAATTGTTGCCTATTGAAGGTGACTGGGTTGTCGGGTGCCTTGATGGAGTAGAAGACAACTACTAAGGGAGAGATGCTCCTTCTGGTCTTCAGGTGTTTGAAATCTTGTAGAAGTGGAATCGGTTCAATGAAGGAGGGAATATGAGGCTTAAGCATGGAGGCAACAAACCCTTCGTACTCAATGCCATCCAGGCCATTCAGAAGGGTGAATACCTTTTCTTGGTCATTCACCTCATATCCAATGGCATTGAGTTGCTCAGAGAGGGTCTTGAATTTCCTTATGTAATCAGTAAGAGAGTTTTTGCCTTTGGTGAAAGTCCACGATTGTGATTTGAGTTAAAATTCACAAGATTGAGAGGATTCTGAGAATTTCAGTGGACATACCTCAAGTGAGGTGGTGCATCGAATGATTTCACCCATTACGTCTTCAGTTAAGCAACTTGATAGTCTTCCCTTGAGGAGAATTTCAGTGTGAGTCCAAGCTTTGTTCCTAGGATTTTCATCAGGTAGGCCTGATGTGTCAGGAATGAGCAATGGAGGGGGAGTTTCGGAACCATCAAGGAAGCCTTCAAGACAACAAGATTCGGCCATGTTTTTGACTTGAGACTCCCACAGAAGGAAGTTGTTGTGGTTGAGTTTGTTGGATAGGATGTTGGAAATGTTCAAACTAACTGGGTAAGGATAGACGGAGGTATAAGATGAAGCTTCATGTGTTTCCATGGCCCTGAGCTTCTGTGGCTTTGATTTTGAGGGAAGGCTTTTTTTCTTGGGGTCAACGTTGGAAGAGGAAGTGAACAGAAGTGAAGTGAGTTTGGGAGATCTAGAGGTGGTGTCTGGTTAGCTCTTAGAAAGGCTCTGATACCATCATAGAGTTTGATCAAGATGAAGAAGGGAAGGAAACACTTGCACACTTAACCTAGAGTGTGCATGATTTCATTATATAAAACTTTGGCATAAGCTGCTTATTACATAGGTACATCATGCACGAGTAGCGTAGGAGAATTAAGTCTACATAGAGACAATACATTATGTATGCATGGGAAGACAACTTTGAAATTAATTTATTGTTGATGTAGTTTCATAGGCTCCCCCCTCTTCTCCTGCTTTGGGGTTGTTCTTTGTTCTCTCATTTTCTTTGTTTTATTAGTTTTTTGGGTAGTCAACTTCCATTTTCTTGCTTCTAGGTGGTTGTTATCTTCATTGTTGATGATGGTTGTATTTACCCCATATCAGTGTTTGAGTATCCAGGTTTGCCATCATACATTTTTTGAGTAAATTTCGGTGGTGCATGTCTTAACGTCTGGTTGTAAATCAATACATGTCTAGGGTGTTCTATGGTTCTAGCTTTTGTATAGATTCTCTCGATATGTGCAAATAGGAATATGATGAAAATTGACTAGGGACACAAAATACTAATGTTGTGTGTGTCAACTATGAAGTCAAACTAAAACATTTAATCTATTTCCAATTCATCTCTATAATGTTTTTATAGCCTTGTTTCTAATGTACTTTCTCTACAACTCTACTTGTAGATCCAGGTCTGTTAACACCTTTACAACTTAAAAAGAAATAGTTTATCTCTATTGCATCCCCTTCATCAATCCTAGAATGCGTTGGACGCTGCGTTATGGGTGACAAACACTTTTCTCATCTTCTTGCGTAGACCACCACCCCAAAACCCTATTTTTGACAAATATCCTTGAACTCAAAGACCCAACTCTGTTGTTTGCAAGCTAAGCTTCCTTTGTTGTCTTTGCTTGTATGCTACAGACCAAATCTAGATGCTAGAAATTGGTAAATTAAATTTATATATATATATAGATCTAGCCAAAGCAACTTCCTATAGATGGGAGATCTCCGTTATGGAGAAAGGGGGTCATTCAATAGAAATGCATATGCTTATACCTTCATCTAGTAGCCTCATAGTGCATATGGGGCTTTGAGAGGTGCCTCATCTTAACTGCTTGGAACTTCCACAATGACATTGTAATATACTAGGAATATGACTTAATTCAAAAAGTATGAACTAACTCAGTTTGTAATTTGTGTCACTAGTATTTGGATGAATACATCAATTAAAATGTTCGATGATGGACATAACCTCACCACCTGCATAATTTACAAGTAAAAAAGGAATTTTTTGTCAATTATAATAAAATGATTATGAGTTGTTCAAATGAAATCAAAATGTTTTATCTCTGTAGGTTATATTCATAAATGTGAGTTTTGATATCAAGGTCAACCCCCTTATACCATCAAAGTAATCCCTTACACCATATGGTATTCTGCTAGTTTCAATGATATGTTCAAACTTGTGAACTCAATTTGTTTGTCCCAAAAAAGATTTGGTTTCAGGTTCTACTTCTACAGTCCATGTTGATATGGGTTCAAAGAAACAAGAAGTTTTGTCCCTAGTTGGTTACAATTCTAGTTACATAATCTCATTTGGTTCTATGTTTGGACAAATTAGATCTGAGTTTATTCATATTGTGAATAAGCAACATTTTTTCCTACACTATTAATAATATTTTCACATTTTACATGAACTACTCATTCCAAATAGTTAATGGTTTCCCATTGTTTTGTCTTCTATGTGTTTTCTTTATGTAGGAATTCTAGACAATGTTCACAACAAAGATTTGCTAGGTTGATGCACTATCATTGTATCTATTGTACTATTATTGTATGTGCTAATAATATTACAAGGATATATAATATCTCAACACAAAATATTATATTAACTAATATTAAATATGCTAATAATGTTACATGTCAATGTCATATGTACAAATTAGAAGAAGATTTTGAAGTGTTATTATATACACACAGTTGTTGCAATTCCATGATAACATGTTGGTCACACCAAGATAGTAAGATTGTTATCTTTTTATTTTATGGATGTTTGCTAACAATTGGAATGCATATGCTTGTAATTTCTAGGTAAAGATGATAAGAGACAACAAAATGCATCAAATGGGAAGGAGAGCACAATGTATATGACCGCTATTGTATATATTATTCTATGCAAGTAATTAAAGTATGTTTTAGCCAAAATTGAGACTGATAAAAGATTTATTTTTATTGTATTTCTCTCTCTTTATACAATAGGTTTCATATTCTCCATCTAGATATGTATCACTATACAAAAAAATTAACAAAGAAAATAATCTCCCAATCTGAAAAATTTAGATAGACAACACAGAAGCAACTAAAGCTATCATAGTTTTATTCTTTAGTTTGTTTGTGATGTAGCTTCTTCATTAAGATGGTGTGCTCAAATAAAGGGTTTTTTACTCGTAGTTGACTTCGAATTTAATGTACATTTGAAATTCTAAAGGAAGAAAAGTTTTATTAATTAGACATTTCAAATATTAGAATCATAAGCATATATGGTTAATGGTTTATAAAAAGTACGCATTTTATTCATGACTAACAAAAATATATAATTATGGACCCAAAATCAAACATATTAGGTATGCGGGAGTGAATGCAGTTTTGGATTTCTTAATAAATTAATTTCATATCTATATAAATGTATATATTAACTAAAAAAATATAAATCATATATTGATCACAAGGAATTATGTATTCATCATATATGATTATATATTAATTACATTGAAACAAAAAGAAAAAGACTATCTGGAATATCCGCAAAGCATGGCTTCAATTTAAATAAACATTTAATTGGTTTGAAATCATATAAACAACCATTTTTATTTTATGAAATTTAAAATAAGACCATAATCAAAAGTATTAATTATTAAACAAAGTATCTTAGGAGAATGAAGAAAAAGAGAAAATCTTAGGAGAATGAAGGGTTTTGTAGGTAACCTTGAGACACTAATCAATGTCAAGGAAGATGTGTGCAGGTTGTTCTAAGCATAGTGACACACCATCAAGCATGTGCGCCTTTGTATCTCATTGCCGACTATTGCAAAGGAGGAGTTGCAATATGGTATGAGACACATTAATGTGAGTGAACAGTTGTTCTAGATGTTGGTGAACACACTATTGTGACATTAAAATAGGTTTATGACATTTTCATTGTGCCAAAAATGCTACCATATCAACTGTAGTTTTTCTTACCCCTGCTATGGTCTTGGTTTAATTGTATATACCCTGCTTCTATACTAGTTTTCAGCAATGTCAATGGAGAGTGCTGGAGGTTTTTAGGAATGTCACATGAATTATTGGTAGTGATTCCGTAGAAGATGGTGAAAGAAGCTTGGAGGCAATTATAGAGGGATGGTAATGTCCTACTTTACACCTGATGGTCAAGGTAGTTCAACTATTTGGTAAAATTTCCTACACATCACCATTGTTGGTAATTGTTCTTAATAGGATAATAGAGATGGAGATGGAAATGATCCTGAACATGTGAGGAATTTGATGGTTTAATAAGTATATTTTATAAGGAGACAACCAAATATTTAAGATAACACTTGTAATTTAAATTAATATTACTTTACAGAGTAGTATGTCTTTATATGTTGTGAATTACAATCATACTTTATTGTTTCACAACTCGCTTAGCAGTATTTTTGCGTCTATAATTGATTTTTTTAATGATATTGTATTTTTTAGGACTATTGCATATTTTATTTTTTACTCTCAATGATACACTACCACCTACTCTTAAATTTGAAATCATTTTGTATTTTTTGAACTAAAATCACAAAAACACGGGAGCATGGGGGTGCCTAACAATAAACAAAACAAACATATGGTAGAAACACCTTCGTTTAATGAAGGCCACCACATGATGCTACCATATGAAAGTAGGATGGAGTTTTGTTGACTTCCTAAGAGTTACGAGTTGACCAAATGGTTTCCATGAAATAAGAGATAGGCAATATTGTTGAGTTACCATTGTTATGTTTATATCTCACTACATATCTGTAACATACTGAAATCTCCTTTGTACATCTTTGTACTCTTTTCTATAAGTTTTGTCCTTCATTTTCATTCCCCTTGTCCTTGGCTTTGATTTAAAAGAAATTAAGATGGTTATTGGATAAATGTTTCCCATATATTCTTATTTCAAGGTTGCATGCACAAATGCCTCAATTAGAATTAGATAATGGGTCTAAAATGCAATTTCACCTTAAGAAATAAAAAGGAATAAAATAATTCGTCCTAGAACCTTCTAGTGTTTCCTAGAATATGAGAGATAAGACGAAAATCCGAATTTTATAAAAGGAAGAAGATAAATGTAATAATTAATGGTAATATGAGAATTTATGGGTAAAGAAGATAATTACAAAGATTTTTGCAACAAATATTATAATCTGAAACCATCATGATAATTTGATAATTTAATTCATTTCCTTGAGCAAAAAGTAACTTAAGGGTCAAGTATCATTTAAAATGGAACATAAATATAACAATAGCCGAGACAGAACCCTCCACCGCGGAACAACAACAACAATAACAACAACAACCAGAACCCGAGGCGTCCGCCAGCTGAGAGGCGGAATGGGAGAGTCTTTGCTCTCAATGCTGAAGAAGATGGTGAAGGCAATGATGTGATTGAAGGTACACTACACCTCAATATGCATCCTTTAAAAGCTCTGTTTGATTCTGGTTCCTCCAATACCTTCATATCTAGACAGTTTGCCTCTATGCTTGAAATCGAATCTGAGTTTATGGATCATGTGTTAGATGTAAAAACTCCTAGTGGAAAAATATGCTCCTTGTATCTCCAAACTCCTACCTTGAACCTCTGTATATCCGGAATAATGTTTCCCACAGTTTTTGTCTTGCTTGATATGACCGTCTTTGACATCATCCTGGGTATGGATTGGTTAAAGAAGTATAAAGTTGTTCTGTTCTGTGAGGAATCCAAGGTTAGTCTGTTTCATCCTGATGAAGGAAGAGTGTGTGTCAAGGGCAAGAAGCGAGGAGAGCGACAGTTCGTCATCTCTGCCATCAAAGCTGAAAAGCTTGTCTCACAAGGGTGTAGAGCCTTCCTAGCCTCCATAGTTCTCGATGCTACACCTCCTGCTCTAGACCATGTTGATGTGGTGAAGGACTTCCCAGATGTCTTTCCTGAGGAGTTACCCGGGTTGCCACCAAATTGCGAGGTGGAATTCTCCATTGAGCTCATACCTGGAACTTCACCGATATCGAAGCCACCTTACCGCTTGGCTCGTGCTGAGCTGGCGGAGTTGAAGAAGTAGCTTGAAGAGCTTCTCGACATGGGCTTCATTCACCCTAGTGTATCCCCTTGGGGAGCACCTGTCTTGTTCGTGAAGAAGAAAGATGGATCTTTGCAGATGTGTATGGACTACCGCATGCTCAACCAAGTGACAGTGAAGAATCGTTATCCGTTGCCGCGCATTGACGACCTATTCGATCAGCTGAAGTCAGCCACCGTGTTCTCCAAAATGGATCTACGAAGTGGCTACTACCAGATGCGTGTGAAGGATGATGATGTTCCGAAGACAGCGTTCAGAACCCGCTATGGGCATTATGAATTTATGGTCATGCCTTTTGGTTTGACGAATGCCCCTGCTGCGTTCATGGACCTGATGAACTGAGTATTCCGCCCATACCTCGACAAGTTTGTAGTGGTGTTTATTGATGACGTTTTGGTTTATTCCGAGACATTGGAACAACATCGCGAGCACCTGCGGATTGTACTGAACACATTGTGAGAAAATCAATTGTATGCAAAATTCTCAAAATGTGAGTTTTGGATAAAGGAAGTGATGTTTCTTGGTCACGTAATTTCTGCCAGCCATATAGTTGTTGATCCTGCAAAGGTAGAAGCTGTGACAAAGTGGAATGCTCCGAGAAACTCGTCAGAAATCCATAGTTTCCTTGGTCTAGCTGGTTACTATCAGAAGTTTATCAAAGGGTTTTCTGAGTTGGCTTTACCCTTGACCAAGCTGACTCGGAAAGAGGTCAAGTTCTCATGGACCCCTGAATGTGAGGACAGTTTTCAGAAGTTGAAGATGAGTCTGACTTCTGCTCTTGTGCTTGCTTTGCCTGTTGAGGGTATACCCTATGTCATCTACACCGATGCATCCCGACAAGGCTTAGGGTGTGTTCTGATGCAAGATGGAAAGGTGATCGCCTATGCTTCTCGACAGTTGAAACCTAATGAAGCTAATTGGCCTACGCATGATTTAGAGCTGGCTGCCATAGTTCATGCTTTGAAGATCTGGAGACACTACCTCTATGGAGAAAAGTTTGAAGTCTTTTCTGATCACAAGAGTTTGAGATATTTGTTGACTCAGAAGGATCTGAACTTGTGACAACGTAGGTGGATGGAATATCTTAAAGATTACAATTTCACCATCACTTATCATCCTGGTAAAGCAAATGTCGTAGCTGATGCTTTAAGTCGCAAGAAGGATGCTGTTTGTGCTGCTCTGAGATGTTCTGTGTGGGAAAACCTTGAACATGTGGCCAGTTGGAAACCTCAACCTGTCGATTCGGTGGATGAAGATAAGTTGTGTGTTCATATGGCCAGTTTGACCGTTACACCAACCTAGATCTCAGAAGTCGTGTCTGCACAGTTGGAGAGTTCCGAGCTTGAAGAGTTGAGAGCTTTATCTGAGAAACCGCAATTTGACTTCTCTGTCGGAGTGGATGGTGCTATCCGCTTCAGACAAAGGTTGTGGATACCCGATGTTGGTGATCTGAGATAGAAAGTTCTGAGTGAAGCTCATGGTTCCAAGTACACTATTCACCCTGGCACAACCAAGATGTACAAGGACTTACAGTGAAGCTTCTGGTGGAAGAACATGAAGAATGATATAGCTTTGTTTGTGGCGAAGTGCTTGACATGTCAGCAAGTCAAGATTGAACATCAATGACTCGGTGGTCTTCTTCATCCTCTTGAGATTCCAGAATGGAAGTGGGAGAAGATCACAATGGACTTTGTTACCGGTTTCCCTAAGTCCAAGATAGGTTATGATGCTGTTTGGGTGGTGATTGATCGGCTTACAAAATCTGCTCATTTCTTGCCTTTCAAAACCACGTATAAAGTTGTTGAGATGGCTCAGTTGTATGTGGAGTGGATAGTTCGTCTGCATGGTGTCCCTGCTGTGATAGTTTCTGATCGAGACCCGAAATTTACTTCTCATTTATGGGGTCAGATTCAGGAAGAGATGGGTACTGATCTGCGTTTCAGCACTGCTTACCACCCGCAAACTGATGGTCAGTCCGAGAGAACAGTTCAGATTCTGGAGGACTTGCTACGTGCTTGTGTGGTGGATTAGGGTGGTGCCTGGGATCGATATCTACCATTAGCAGAGTTTGCTTACAACAATAGATACCAAGCCAGTATTGGTATGCCACCTTTTGAAGCTCTCTATGGTAGACCTTGTCGTTCGCCTTTGCACTGGGATGATGTTGGTGAACGTTCCCTAGTGAAGACTGATGACATGCAGATGATGCTTGAGAAGGTACAGTTGATAAAGAAACGGATGAAAGCTGCTCAAGACAGACAGAAGATGTATGCTGATAAGAAGAGGTCTGATGTAAGCTTCTTAGTGGGAGACTATGCTTTTCTAAAGATCAAGCCTATACGTTCTATTGCAAGATCTAAAGTAAAAGGCAAGTTGAGTCCTTGCTATATTGGACCATTTTAGATCTTAGATAAAGTGGGGGATTGTGCTTATCGTCTAGCTTTGCCTCCGGCTTATGATAAGATTCACAATGTGTTCCATGTTTCTGTGTTGAGGAAGTACGTTAAGGATCCGTCTCATGTACTCACCTTTGAACCTGTGGAGATTAATGAGAATTTGACTTATGAAGAACTACCTGTGAAGATCCTTGACTTCTGAGTAAAGCAGCTGAAGAATAAGGAGATAGAGTTGGTGAAGGTTTTGTGGAGATACCATGGTTTAGAAGAAACCACTTGGGAGTTGAGAGATGAGATGTTGCGTACTCACCCTTCCCTCTTTGTATGAGATTTCGGGGACGAAATCCTTTTTAAGGGGTGGAGTGCTGTAACATACTGAAATCTTCTTTGTACATCTTTGTACTCTTTTCTATAAGTTTTGTCCTTCATTTTCGTTCCCCTTGTCCTTGGCTTTGATTTAAAAGAAATTAAGATGGTTATTGGATAAATGTTTCCCATATATTCTTATTTCAAGGTTGCATGCACAAATGCCTCAGTTAGAATTAGATAATGGGTCTAAAATGCAATTTCACCTTAAGAAATAAAAAGGAATAAAATAATTCGTCCTAGAACCTTCTAGTGTTTCCTAGAATATGAGAGATAAGAAGAAAATCCGAATTTTATAAAAGGAAGAAGATAAATGTAATAATTAATGGTAATATGAGAATTTATGGGTAAAGAAGATAATTACAAAGATTTTTGCAACAAATATTATAATCTGAAACCATCATGATAATTTGATAATTTAATTTGTTTCCTTGAGCAAAAAGTAACTTAAGGGTCAAGTATCATTTAAAATGGAACATAAATATAAATATTAATAACATTATCAAAAGAATATAGGAAATATGCCAATAAAGAGAAATAAAATACTTAATGTTCTCAAATCAGGAAAATTACTTCAAATTCGTATTCTAAACATAAAAATAAGCCTCTATGCAAATTTGCAACTAATTTGGATAATATATGAATAATAAGTAAATTAGGAGAGAGAGTGTGTGTGTAGAATGTTCTATTTATTTAATAAATATAAAGATAATTTCAACTTGTGAAGATAATTGCAAAATCGTGTTCCAAACCTTTAAGGAGACTTATGGGTGAAGTTACATTAATTTTAGATAATGTTATCACCTCTTTTGAAGGAGGAAAGAGAAAATGATATATTAATTATTTCACCTATCAAACTTTCTCAAAATGCAAAACTAACTCCATATTTGGATTCTACGTGTCGAAATAAGTCAGGAAATAAACTTTGGTAATTTTTGGGCAACGTTTGAGCCTCCAAATAAAGAGAGAGAAAAGCATTAAAGATTTAAATGAATTTAATCGATTTCCTTGGAAATTTGGTTTTCTTTGTATCTTGCGCGAGATCGGACGGTCCAGGATCTTCGGTGGACCCGCGTCCACCGATCCGACGGCACGCGATCGTCTCCTACCTCTAGCCGTATTAGGCAACAGGTGCTTGTTTCCCAATTTTTCAAATCGGAATATCCAGAGATTTACTCAACGGTTTTTATTAAATTTTGTTTTGTTGGATTCCTTGCGTGATTGTGCACCGGATTATCCCAAATTTTGTGGGTTTTGGCGAGTATTTGAGAAATGCCTAAGTTGGCCGCCGACCTCCCCTCCTTGCTCCTACCTATATCCTAGTCTAGGGTTCCTTGCCTATAAATATCGTAACCCCAGCGACCGCCATCACCTTAGCAACCTGTTCGTGCCTTCAATTTGGATTTTCGTGGACGATTCGACACACGACGAGCCGCCGAAGGTCCCAAGCTTGCAGCGCTTCTCCTTCTCTCCTCCGTCGATCTCGTCCCAAATTGAAGGTACTACCAACTTCGTCTCCTCTTTCTCTTTCTTTCGACTATCTGAACGTGCGTTTTGGTCGCGATTTGCGGATTTGCCCAAATCGGCCGAGCAAGCTGCTCGTGCGTGAGATGGATCGGGCGAGGAAGACGATGCATGGGCGTTTTACCATTTTGCCCCTTGCGCGCTTGCTTCTCCTGTTTTTCGCGCGAGGACGATTTCGACTTTCTGTCCGTCTGCCTGACTTCACCGCTCAGCCGGTCGCGGGCGATCATGAGGCGCGGATCGCCGCTGCCAAGCGCCCATCACCGCTCGGCCCATTCGGCCTTGCCTACGTGGCAGGCTGTGATTGGTCGAGGTTAAATGATTTTTATAATTTATTCCGTTGGTCAAAAATAGTAAATAAATAGTGTTTTGAAATCAGGAAAACGAGATCTATTTAATAAAAATATTTTTGAGATCTGGTTTTGAGGTTTGCAAAAATGTGTTTTTAAAATCGATTTAATTATCTTAAAATCACTAAAATTAACCCTAAGAATCCATATTTCCAAAATATACAATATTATATGTTATTTTGATCAGGAAAACCTAACTAAGATGGTTATGAGGTTTTTGAAGTCTGAATCGGGAGTTTGTGCAAAAAGTTAGTAAATTAGGGTTTTCAATCTTTTAAATGAATGCATGTAATTCTAATTTATGAATCTAATAATGTATTAGGAAGATTTGGTTTATAATTCGGGTGAAGAGTTGAAAAGGGAAATCTAGGACACCTGAGGCTAAGGTATGTGTTTAGTATGAGTTTTGATTGTGCATCTACCTATCAGTTGGGAAATATTTAGTCCATTACCTATATTTCTTTTATGAGGTTTTAACTTGATCTAAACTCCTTAAATCCTTGAAACCTAAATTGCTTATTTGCCTCAAATGTCGATGTATTATTCTCTTGTTTGGGTATTCATACCCCACTGCCATGTTACATAATCTTTTGCTTATTCTTGCCATAAATCTTTTGTTAGCATGAAATTCAATGTTCTATTTAAATTTTAAGTAGTGGTACTTATGTACAACCACCCATAGAGGGCATGTATAAAATCGCCCTAGGGGAATGTTTATTATTCTCCCCATTAAAAATTATAGGTGATTGGAAATGTTTATAATTCTTCCCTCACCTAAGGTTAGAGGTCTGGTAGGTGCCTCAACCCTACTTAGTTAGATATACATATTAAATGACATGCTAAAACCTTTAATTATTTTGTTAATGGCAAGTTCTCTTATAAAAACCTCATACTCTTTGATATCTTCTTACACCAAATATCTAGCCTAAATTTACTTGTTACAACTTTCTTTGCCTTTGATAGATTGTTAGTGTAACACATACTTTTCTTGTTTTCCCTCTTGCTGGGTGTCTTCCCAACCACCCAGGTGTTGGTGCTGAGCAAGGTGAAAGAAGGGCTTGAAGGAAGATTCCTCTGCTGAGTTCGTTAGCTTGACAAGAAGGATGGCTAGGTTGCTATAGCTAGATCCTCTTATCTATCTTATCTTTTCTTTTAGAAAGCAATGATGTAATAAACAATAAAGCCATTAGAAGGCTTATTATTTCTTTCTTTCCGCTGCTATTGACATTTTATTATGTATCTGGAATCATGCTTATTTATTTGGAATATTATGCATTCATCCTCAAAGTCTAAATTTTTGTTAAAATTGTGGATGTTTGTATTTCCTTTAAATTTTAGTAAAGAGGTGATCTTGCCTCTTTACAATATCCTTGGTCACATTTTTTATTTCTGCATGAGAGATAAGTGTTTGTTGGCAATATGGGGTCCTTTCCAGCTTTTGTGTGGAGGAACATGTCCATAATTTTAATACATAGAGTCATGGTAGGCCATAGCATAACCACAATGCTTTTGCAGTACCTGATGTGTGTTTTCATTTTAATGATTTTGTATAAGGTGATTACTAACAATGCTAGTGATGGAAA
This sequence comes from Alisma plantago-aquatica, assembly GCA_963693085.1. Taxonomy (NCBI): domain Eukaryota; kingdom Viridiplantae; phylum Streptophyta; class Magnoliopsida; order Alismatales; family Alismataceae; genus Alisma; species Alisma plantago-aquatica. The sequence continues at coordinate 269,058,688 of OY856411.1, forward strand.
TTCATTGTATACATATTAGTAGGTGTGGGGTACTATAACTACTAGACAATCAGATAAATGGATGTAAGAATATCTTTCTTCCTTCAAATAAATTCCATGGTAACTGGAAATTTGTTGGCAGAGAATGTGAAGTAGTAATATAATAGTATTTCCTTTTTTTATTCTTTAGTCAAGATGTTACCACCTTCTACCCATCTGTAATTTCCATCGTGTTCTTAACATGAAACATTATTTGTAGGTGGTTGTCTTTTTATTTTGATGTACTATACAAACGTTATATTGCGTAAATTGGATGTTGTCAATGCACGTCCTCAAGGAGTTTAAGATATGCTACTTTTCATGTGCCAAATGATGAAAAATAGAAGTTACTGACAAGATTTTTCAAGAAAAAAATAAGGTCCCTAGAATTTGTGATTAGCATCTTAACTTTTTCTAAAACATGTATGAGTTATTTATATATTGTATACATTGAATAGTTTTATACACATTGTAAATAGTTTAAGCAATTCAGACTTTTAATTGGTATATTGGTGAAGTAGTGGTAGATCTTATTTCTGTAGTTACTTGTTATGGTTGAAGTTATTGTAAATATTCTGAGGTATATTTTTTAACTTTCACAATCCATTGTATCAATAATTTGCATGCTTTTCTTTCTCTGTATTGGTGTTTATATGGTGCCTCAAGGAGTTTTTTAAGTTTTGATTTAGTTTTGTTTATTATGTTTGAGTAGAAAATACACAATGGGCTATGTCTTCATGGGATTGAGGTATACCTTGTGGATTGTTGTTCATGCCATGATTTGTCTCACTTTGTATTTGTAACATCCCTGACCTGGGTTATGAGGTAACCCTTTTTTTTTTTGGCTAAATGAGTTGCTTAGGACTTTAGTATAATGTTCTAAGGTGTTTTGTTATCATGTGACACACTTATGTTCCAAGTTTGGTCATGATTAAATAATATTTGAGCAATGTTCCTTTGTTTTGGACCAAAGTGCAATTTACCCAAGTTGATGGGATTATATTGCAATATGTCACATGATTGAGTATGCCTATTTTTTTCTAGCTCATTACAAAGAAAACTGATGCAAGGTGGTGGCTGGTGGAAACCCCAAATTCCAAGTTTAAACTTGTTTGAATAATGTTGAAATAATATTTGCTTATTTTAGACTAAAGTGCAATTTACCCAATTTAAGGGGTTAATTTGCAAATTTTACATGATAAATGTTACTCAAGTGTTGAACCATCTTAAAAATGAGAATGGTGTTGAGGTATCGCTTCCACAAGCCTGAGCACCAAGAAAGAGCTTATTAAGCAATGTTTGTGCATTAAAACCTAGTTTTGGTGTAATGTGTAATTTACCCAAAACCTAGGGTTCAATATGAAAAATACCAATTCTAGAGAGTTCCTAATATTTATTGGTATCCATTAGAGACAAGAAAATCATAGGGGCATCTCATTTGAATCTCTTTGGAGGAGAGAGAATCTTGATATTAAAATAATCAAGATTTAAGCATAATTAAAACCCTAATTTAATTTAATGCAAAAATAAATATATTAATGGAAGTGCCCTTCAACCAAAAATGGATGGCGTATGTACGTCCTTGTGCCTTGCAATGGTACCGAAATATCTAAAGTGAGTGGAGGGCCCACTCACATTAGTTAACTAAAAAGTAATATCCACTAATATTGGATATTATTATTAAAATGGTTAAGGTGTTTAATTTGTTTTCTTTTAATTCATGTATAGTGAAGAGGAATTACAAGGTGGGGGAGATGGCTTCGTATTCAAGGAATTGAGGGGAGTATGTGGCACAAATTTTGGGAGCTAAAGGAATTATTTATCACTTTCTCTCTCATGAAATTCCTTTACATATATCCCATTTTTCACCCACATGAAAGACTCTTTTCGACCATTCTTTCTTTCCTTGCTTTGGCCATCCACAAGGGAGCTTAGGAGCAACAGGAGGACGTTATCCAACCTGTAGGTAATCTCCATAGTTATCTTCAACCTTGATTTCATGGTGGAAATCGAAATTCAATGCTTAATTTCCTTTTTCTCCATTCAATCTTCAACTCTAGCCATTCTTCTCACTCAATGACTTGAGAACGAGCCTTTAGAAGTTAATGAAGCTTCATTCACCATCGAGAACGTGAAGCTTGAAGCTTGGATTCAATTTTGAAGGCCGGTTATATAACTTGAACCCTTAAATGTCATTATTGCTTGCAATTTATTCATCATGTGTAGAACCTTTCTTGTTTCTCGATTTCCTTTTGATTAGTTGTTAAAATCACCATAGGAATCACAATTTATTTTGAAGGTTTGAAGCTTGAAGATGAGGATGTCACCTTAGCACACACCTCAATAAAAATCATGGTCAGATGGTTTTGGGTTTTGATGACCAAACGGTCTCAAGACCGTTTAGGGCAAACGGTCTCAAGACTATTTGAGGTTAAACGGTCTCAAGACTGTTTGGGGTCAATTGCTGATGTCGATGATGAAGATGCAATGCAAATTGATTTAATTATAATGGATTCAAGGATGGGTGATCCATTGATTACAAACCCTAATTGGATTGATTTGGTTGAAACCCTAAAGCGATTGAGTCAATTTCAATGTTGAATGGATCAAACTATCTCAAGACCATTTGAGGTCAAGTGGAGTCATGAATGGATGGAGATCCAAGGGCTGTAGTTTGATGTACTTTCAATGGTCCCAATATTGGATGGATCAATGAATACAAACACTAAAATCGATTATTTGATTGAAGGAAACCCTAGATGACCCTTTCAGTTTCAAGGTGGTTTGGACCAAATGGTCTTGAGACCGTTTGCGCCCAAACGATCTTGAGACCGTTTGGAGAGAAAATGCTCTCAAACCATTTGATGTTCAATCTGTTTCAATGATGATTTTCTCATTCGGTTTCAAACTGTTTGGGGTTAATAATATTTATTCAAACAGTCTCAAACCGTTTAGGGACTTTGAGATCTGGTCTTAAGACCGATTGAAGGTATACACCAAGACCGTTTAAAGGTCAAAATATTTCAAGACCGTTTGAAGGTCTAGTACCTCAAGACCGTTTGAAGGTCTAATTGACTCAAACCATATAAGTACTTTTAAACCCCATGATTGTTAATGATGTATATCAAAGATAATTATAATGGTTGTACCTTTAAGGTACTTAAGTGATTAGTACCTTTTGAGTGGTTAACCTTTGATGCTTATAAAAGAAGTAACTCAATACACTATGGTAACCATAGATGCAAGTACTTGAATGAAGGGTTAACCTAATATATTCAATCTTGAAGTAATCAACATCCTAGAGAGGATGAGAGAGAGAGGAATTCATACATGTATAATAACCATGTAATGGTTAAGTCTTAATACTTTCAACATGAATAAAATATGTAATTCATGTATGATCCTTGATAAAGAGATCATGAAACCCTAATCGAGAAGGATGATGAGCCCTAACCCTAATTTAGGGAAATGCTAGGTGAAACCCTAATCTAGGGTAATGGTGTAACACTAATCTAGGATGATGACATGAGAAATCCCAATTCAGGGTAATATAATGAAAAACCATAATTTAAGAGGATGCTTCATGAAACCCTAATATAGGGTGATGTTATGTGAAACCCTAATATAGGGTGATGTTATGTAAAATCCTAATTGATAAAAAGGGGAACCATATTCCTAATAATGGAGTAGTGAATAATTTATTGGTAGGTGAAATACCTAAAGTGGTTAATAATGGATAATCTTATATCAATAATGCTTTAACCCGAGATGAGTCCATATTATTGATAATGGTTGAATAATTCAAATGAGCGACTTATTACCAATACATTACCTGATAAATGTGATGAATTGGTGCACACTACTACAGAACACGCCTTTGGCATCGGTTATTTAACCCCCTTTGGCGACGGTTTCCAAGCGACGCCTATGTTGGCGCCGCTAAAGGTCGAACTCTTCGGCGTTGGTTTTATAACCGACGCCTATATGATCTACAGGCGTCAGGTATATATAGTTGGCCGACGTCTATAGGGTTCGTGCCACAAAAGGGGCACACTTTCTACGTCGGTTATAAACTGAAAAACTGACGCCATACTCCCAGACGACACGGTCGTGCTTCGTTGCACGACCATGTTTAGTGCTATAAGCATCGGTTTTATATGAATAAGTGACGCCTTTTCCACCACGGCCGTGCTTTCCTGCACGGTCAAGTTGTTGTCATATTAGGCGTCGGTGTTTATACAATAACCGACGTTAGGCCTTGGGTGACGGTTTTCTGTAAATAACCGACGCCTATATTTTAATTTTTTTTGTTATCAGTTTGCAGGCCTGTTGTGGCTAGTCAGCAGGATGAGAACCTGCAGTTCAGTTTTCTGAACTGTAGGTTTACGACATCCATTGATATCCGCCTACAAACAGGCTGCAAACCTGTAAAATCAACAAATATTTTTTCACACAAGTAGATACATTCAGACATCAATTCAATTCTCACATGCACACATGTAGAAACATTCAAATACATGTAGAAACATTCAGAAATATTCATTTACAAAATATCATTCATCATCGCTATCAACATCCCAAGTATATCTTACAATTGCCACTGCTTGTATGGCTTTTTCCCATTCTTCTCTTATTTCATTTAATGCTTCCATCGTATATCAAGCATTTACATTTTTTAAGCGTTTACCTATAGTGTGGTTAGTGTTAAACACCTACAAAGAGAATGATGTATATATATAAGTAATAATATAAAAATAAGATTGATGTATTTCATACTAACTAATGAGACTATATATAATACCTCATGTATGGTATCAATGTCCAATGCGGCATGTTTGATAATCATCTGCATAAATCGCATCTCATAGTATGCGCATGCCCAGCCGTTGTCTTGTGTAGCGCACTATAAATTGAAACATATAAAATATTAAAAAATACAACTAAGCACACTTCACATCAATTATATATACATTGGAGTCAGGAACTTACTTTTACGTTCTGCCAATTTATTGGCTGGTTCTTTTTCCTTAGGACGGTTCCTCCAGCCTTTTTGAATGCATCTAAACCCCTACATGTCAATATAACACAATAAATTGCATAAGTAAATAGTAATATAATAAAAGATGTTAACGGATACAAAAATGAAATATTTCTCACCAGAATAATGACATTCTCATCACGTGTCCAATTTTAGTGTTCAATGTACTTCCCGCAGGATCTAGATAATAAACAGTGAACGTCCCGGGGACAATAACTAGTAACTCCCAATGTCTACCGCTACAGGTAAAAAAGTTAAAAATTAATAACTCAAAATGCACAATAAAAATGGAATTTTCTTAAGTCCAAATTATAAATAAAGTAAACTTACTTGATAGAGCTATTATTATCGTCTTCTTTTGCTGACCAAAAATTGTAAAAGCATCTATACAGTATTGTTGAACACTATCAGGGTCTTTAGCTACCATACTAATCAATGATGGAATCAAAAATCCCACATGATCAAATGCAAATTGTTTGCATTGATCTTCGACTAAGTAACTGCAAAACATGTATTACGTATGCATTAATATATAAGAAACCAGATCACCAGATCTTACACAAGGTATATGGATGTATAAACAAGATCTCACCTTATCCATGTCTCTATCATTGATGTATTCAACCAATCATACATAAACATCTCAATAATATCTTGTATAAATAAAGAGCTATCGTATGATTGACCTGCATAATCTGCATCTAAAGAAACAATTATAGGGCAATGTATATTATGTGCCCGTAGCCAACATGCCATTCCCCTACAAGAAGGACCTAACGGGTATTTTAGGTCAGTTGGAACCAAACTTGGTAATGCAGGAAGTGGAGGTGGAGGCCTAGGTGCTCCGGGTGTCTTCTTTTTAACCTGTATATATAATTTCAGATCAGTTGACCTCATATATGCACATTAACAATCTAAAGTAATGTAAATTTATCTTACAATTTCAGTAGTGTAGACAACATCTTCTTTGGGCCACAATATCACCCCGCCTTCTGCCTTAGCAAGTGTATCAATATCCAGGTGAAGATATGGCAATGTAGCTTCCCTCCAATCGGATAACACACGTATCGGGCTCACACGAACGTAGCCCTGTGGCATTGGAGTCCCATGAAACATTGACCCAGGAAGGGACGGCTAAGCATGCGCCTCTGCAACAACATAGTCTTGCATTCTCAAGCGGCATGGCTTCAATGCCTACAAATTTACGTAAAGAATATTATACATATATACATATCATCTTGAAAACATATCATCATGAAAAGACTAGCTACAATGTCATAAACAATACTTACAGTAGACGTGTTAGGCGGTGGTGGGTCTATAGGATTATTCTCAGTTTGTACATCAGGAGAAGAGTAGGTCGCCATAGGCTGATTGGAAGCCTGAGATGCCTGCCACCGCACTATTTCTTCCTTGACCTTCTCAGCAACTATATCATTGACCTTCTTAGCAACTATTTCCTCGACTCTCTTATTCTCATATACATGGATAAAAGAAACATTAGCTTCTTATTATTGAATTCCCTTTTGCAGTAACATTCTAAAAAAAGAATAGGTTACCTCTTCTTGTGAAAGTCCCACTCTGGGTTTGCGCTGGGATGGCCCAAAGAATGCTTTGATGCTCACACCAGCGCATGCACCCCTAACACGTCCAGGATGCTCTGGGTTACCCATAGCAACTGTCAATTCATCCCTTGTGCCCTAAGGGATGAACGTGCCTTGTTTCCTATGCTCGTGCAGCTCCCGCTAATCACCATCAACATTAATTGGTAAGTTAACACCACAAATAATCAATATTCAAACGATTGCTCTAAGAGTTGTATTTTACCATTTTTGCAGCCGCCTCAGCAGTTACGGGATTCTTTATTTCACCCTTCTTATTTTTCCTCCCAGCTATCCAGATATCATGGCGAGGCATGGGTGTGGCAGACTCCTGAGTAGCAGCAGACTCCTGAGTAGCATCATACTCCATCTGTAATCTTTGGCGAACACTTGCATAGCCCTTTGGACCCATAGTGTGGTCATGCACATTCAGTGCACGCCTTGCTTTTTGCGCCTCACTGAGGGCCTAGTTAGTATGCACATTAATGATTTGGTTAGTAGCACTAAATTTCAATCTTGAATAGGTGAATACAACATATATTAATTAAATTGGAAGTGACACCTAATACCTTGAATTCTTCAGATTTTCTTGAAGCAACAAAATTGTCCCAATCTTCTTTGTCCAAGAAGTTCCACTGTTCAAGGGTTGACTTCTTCTTCTTATCACCATCTTTTATATATTCTCTGTTAAGATTTGTCCTATAGTTCCTAAGCATCTTTCCAGCGTGTTGCATCACGCTTTTACGATGCAGCTCATCCAATGCAAATAGATTCTGTATAATAGAATTCTTATTAACTAGTATCCAAAAATAGAATTGCAAATAATATAATTTGTAATCTACAAATAATAATAACTCACGCATAAATCCTTCCATATCAAGTCTTTCTTCCCCTGAGGAACTTTATGCCAATTATCATACTTAACACCACAACGGCTTCGAGTGATACACCCAAGATAGTTTACAAAATTATTACGGTTCACTCCAATTGCATTTCCTCCATTATCAAACTCCACAACCAATTTGGATCCACTACCACTTAGTGCTCTTAACTTCTTCAACAGAGTGATGCCCCTTTTTTTTGTTAAGTGTTTGGTGTTGCGCATCAAGTTGCTCCAGTGCTTCAGTGGGTACATGTGCATCATCAACCTAAAATTTCACAAAAATAAACACACTGAATTAGCGCAATATAGAAATATGAGATATATGACATAACTAAAAGATAATGAATTTTATAGAAATACAGGATATGTTTTTAGAACTTACATTGGTATCCTCGCCATGCTCGTCATGGACAACATGCTCATCATGGACTTCATGCTCATCATGGACATCATGCTTATCATGGTCAGCCATCTAAAAATGTCATTAAAAAGGAAAACATTTAGCATTTGTATTAAACATCAAATCTGAAATTGATATTGATATTAAAAAGGCAAACATTTAGCATTTGTATCAACTAGAAAAAGGCAAACATTTAGCATTTGTATTAACTAGAAAAAGGCAAACATTTAGCTTAAATAAAAAATATAAACTCACATGCCAATCTCACTAGTATTAATAAATGTGTACCACCTATCCCATCCTTGAACACCTAATCTCACTAGTAAGTGTATAATGTGTATTGGGTTTTCGAAAAAATTTCGGCAGCATTTCCCCGATGTTCTCTAAGTACATATGTACTTAGAGAACAAACGGGGAAATGATGCCGAAATTTTCTCGAAAACCCAATACACATTATACACTTACATCCTAAGTGAGATTAGGTGTTCAAGAACAGTCCCAAACTGGGGACTATCCAAGATTTACTCCTAATGAGTAAATCTTGGATGGGTTTTTAGGCCAACAAACACAATAATAGATATGTACATGTTAGGGTTTCATCACAATTAATGTTAGGTTTCATCAATGTTAGGGTTAATCAAATCAAATTAGGATGCTAGAATGGACAAGATTAAATCTTATTTCAACATGCATCAAAATTTATTGAATTAGGTCAAGCATTAGGATTAGAAGCACAAATATATGCAAGCAAAAGATTTGTTCGTATCCTAGAATTTACATAAAGCATTACATATAGATTTGTTCATATCCTTACCAACAGAAAACACGGCCGTGGTAGGCCATTCTTCTCAATTCTCAGTGAAAGAAGTAGAACACTAGCTAGTCTTTAACGAAATTGATTGATTATTTAGTCGGGAAGAAAGTGAAGTAAGGACTTCTATAACTAGAAGGTATCTCACTGAATTTCCAGGTAACCGTAGCCAAGTGGCTAAGGTGCTTAGGTTTTGAAATCAAAGCAGCAAGCAGAGCAGAGTAGTGGGTGGCAAGGAAGAAGACAAGGAAGAAGGTGCTACGGCTAATACCTGGAGAGCAGAGCAGCAAGCAGCGGGTGGAGGCAAGGAAGAAGACAGCGCCGCAGTAGGGCGTGAGCAATGAGGAAAGGTGGTGCGGCGGAAACGCAAGGAGGAAGGCGGCGGGCGGCGGAGATGACACAGAGCAGCAGCAGGGATCGTCGGCAGCGAGAGAGAAGTAGCAGGCACCAGGCGGCGATTTTGGGAGAGCGGCGACGAGCAGTGCACAGGAGAATCGATGAAACAGGAAGAAAGGGGGAAGATTCGGGTGATCGGGCCTCTATTAAGTTGGTCAACGGCGTCGGTTATCTACAACACCGACGCCTATTATGCTTTAGCGTCGGTTGATAGTAAAAGACCGATGCCCAACTAGACAACCTTTGCCCTAAATTATTTGGCGGGAACCATTATCAGTGTCGGTTATCTAAGGATAACCGACACTGAAAGTGGGACTTTTCGCACAAATTTTCATTTTAAATAGGCGTCCGTTAATAGTTAAAACACCGACGTTGTAGGTGACCTAAAATGTTTTCGATCGAAAATTGGATTTCGCGGGCGATTTTAGGCGTCAGTCTGTTATACGCAACCGACGCTGAATACAAAGTGGTACCCATGTCTGGCTGGTCTTCGAATATAGACGTCGGTTTTCCTAAATAACCAACGCCGAATAGTATAAGTTTCAGTTTTCCTAAATAACCGACGCCCAAAAAAGCGACACTAAATGTTGTTTCTGTAGTAGTGGCATAAAGTATTAGGATGGAAAATATCCTAATATAAGATAAGCTGATGAACTTAAGTAAGTCAAAAGTTATGAGGGAAGTGATACATCAAGACATGATAGATATCACATCCAGTACCTCAAAGTTGATACACCTTGATGTATCCTAAATCCAATATACATGGATGAGTAACACATGAAGTGTGTCATGCCAATTGTTACATTGAGATGTAATGAGCCTAATGCTCTTTAACAAGTGTAGGCTAACATACCTTAAGAAAGGGTTAAGCCAAGTTAATAAAGTATGATGTTTTTATACTCTGGTAAGAATGAGATAGAAACTCATACCTTGTGTTGATAATCATTTAATGATAAATGATGAGGATAGTTGTTGCCCAGTGAGAGGTAACAAGATGTTTAATGGCCTTGTGAGCCATTAGAATATTTGTTTCCTAGTGAGAGGTGACAATATGTTTAATGAACCTTGTGAGCCATGAGAGTAGTTGTTGCCTAGTGAAAGGTAACAAGATGTTATAAAGTCTCATGAAAGAAATGATAATAAACAATGGAAACTTAGTAACATAATAATAATAACTAATGGATACAATAATAATAATGAAATCTTGGTCATACATGATTCATGTTTATAGCCAAATAAGGGCTATAGTGTTTTGAATAAGCTTAAGGGAAATATGAGGAATAATGGAATTACCTAAAGGATGTGAATAAGTATGATGGCATGGCCAACGTTTAATACCTAGTAAAGGTAATGTGGTATTCTTGAGTAATTGCACAGGATTGGTAATAACCCAATACCTAGAACTATGTCACATGATTCGTCATAACCCAATACCTGGAATAATTACACAGGATTGGTCATAACCTAATACCTAGAATAATTACACAGGATTGTTAATAACTCAATACCTGGAATAATGTCACAGGAATGGTCATAACCCAAAACCTGGAATAATTGCTCAGGATTGATAATAATCCAATACCTGGAATAATTGCACAGGATTGGTCATAACCCAATACCTGGAATAAATGCAAAGGATTGGTAATAACCCAATACCTGGAATAATGTCACAGGATTGGTCATAACCCAATACCTAGAATAATTGCACAGAATTCGTAATAACCCAATACCTGGAATAATGTCACAGGATTGGTAATAACCCAATACCTGGAATAATAGCACAGGATTGGTAATAATCCAATACCTGGAATAATGTCACAGGATTGGTCATAACCCAATACATGGAAAAATTGAACAGGATTGGTAATAATCCAATACCTAGAATAATTGCACATGATTGGTCATAACCCAATACCTGGAATAAGTTCACAAGATTGGTGATAACCCAATACCTGGAATAATAGCACATGATTGGTAATAATCCAATACCTGGAATAATGTCACAGGATTGGTCATAACCCAATACATGGAATAATTGAACAGGATTGGTGATAATCCAATACCTGGAATAATTGCACATGATTGTTCATAACCCAATATCTGGAATAATTGCACATGATTGGTAATAACCCAATACCTGGAATAATGTCACAAGATTGGTTGTAACCCAATACCTGGAATAATTGCACAGGATTGGTCATAACCCAATACATGGAATAATTGCATAGGATTGGTAATAACCCAATACCTGGAATAATGTCACAGGATTGGTAATAACCCAATACCTGGAATAATTGCACAGGATTGGTCATAACCCCATACCTGGAATAATTGCACATGATTGGTAATAACTCAATACCAAGAATAATTGCATAGGATTGGTAATAACCCAATACCTGGAATAATTGCACATGATTGGTCATAACCCAATACCTAGAATAATTGCGCATGATTGGTAATAACCCAATACCTAGAATAATGTCACAGGATTGGTCATAACTCAATACCTAGAATAATGTCACAGGATTGGTAATAACCCAATACCAGGAATAATGGCAGAGGATTGACACAGTCCAATGCCTGCAATGTTTGCACATGATTGACATAGTCCAATGCCTAGAATGGTTGCATAGGATTGGCATATTCCAATGCCTGGAATGGGTGCACATGATTGGCATAGTCCAATGCCTGGAATGGTTGTACAAGATTGGCATAGTCCAATGCCTGAACAGAATATGATGATGTATACTCACATGACTGATACAATTTAATATCTGGATAGCAGATTGGTTGAGGCCAACAGATAGAAATGAGAATGATTCATGAATGACATACCATGCTAATGAGTATCACAGAATAAGCTTGAGATGTTGATATAGTATGATGGATAAATCATATATTTGTTCTTCCTATTCCTTATAAAGATAATAAATGATTTACTACTCTATCATAGATAGTTGCAATTCTTTAAAAGATGAGAATGTTCTAAACTGCTTATCCTCTACTCACTTTTATTCTATTTAACTGCAATAAAAATGTTTCTGGCGGATATTTATATCTCTCGTTGGGACAATTTCAATTGTCTCACCCCCGTGGGATCCAACATTTTTAGGTGGACATGGAAGAAGGGGTAGAAATCATACAGTAGGAAAAAGGACACCAGCATCAGAGACAACAGTAACATCTCAGGTGGAGATACTGACTGTCGTGTCTTGTAGATATGAGTCCTATGTGTCGTCTTTGTACTCTCAGGTCCTAGGAGTCAGTACTTAGTGTTTTTATAATCGATCTGAGATCTTGTCTTGAATACCTCGAGGTTTTGTGTTGCTCATGTCTAGACTTAACAGAGAAATGATGTATGCAATCCTCAAGAAGATATGGTACATGGTATGTACTTGTGGACCAAAATGTATATGTAATACTTTGGTTCTTGTTGTTAAGTGTTTCCTGGAAATTGGATCTCTTTGCAAAAGTTTTTAATTGTTAGTGATTTTATATTAATCTACTGTTAATGATCACTTCCACTTAGTTAATGATGATTTGTTCGGACGGTGTGCTACAATTAGTGGTATCAGAGCTCTAGGTTCGTTGAGTCTACAGAGACATAGGACTAAGGTGTTGAGTCTATTCTAGTGTCTTCCAGTATATCTTATAGGGACTTTTGCTTATGCAGAAGAAGGGAGATAGCTTAAAGATGTCTACAGAACACGAGGATCACATTGCTGAAAGCAATGTTGCCGCACCATTAGGAGGTGCAAGGGAATAGGCAAGAGAGGAATCAGTGCCTGAGAATCCCCATTTTGATGAAGTTATGATAGAAAACCCAACCTTTCATTCTCTATTTAGAAATTCATGACCACAATGAGGCATTTGGAAGATCGGATGCCAGCACCAACTCCCAATGAGGGACATGGGTTTGGTAAGACTTTTGAACGACTACGTCATGTAGGAGATATAGAATATGTTGGGACAACTGAACCAGTAGATGTTGATCTATGGATCACTGAGTTAGAAAAGGCTTTTAAGATCCTTAGTATTCCAGATGTTGACAAAGTCAAACATGATGTTTATCTTTTGAAGGCTAGTGTTGGTCATTGGTGGGCCATAGAAGAAGTGAAAAGGAATGATGAAGAGGTTGGTTGGGAAGAACTTATCATGAATTCGTCAATAAGTATTTTTCCAAGAGCATATTTAGATGAAAAGATCTCATAGTTTGAGAAGGTTTGGCAGGGAACCATGTCAATAAATGAATATGAGGCTAGGTTTGTGGAACTTTTACAATTTCCTCCTCAAATGGCTGCTACTGAACAGGAGAAGATTCAACATTTTGAGAAAGGACTGAATGATGAGGTGTTTATCTCAGCAGCTGCATTAGAAAGTAGAGAGAAATTTGCCACATTTGTGGAGTCAATTCGGAGCATAGAAAGGTCTGTGACAAAGAAACATGAGGCAAACCTCAAAATGAGGTCTACACAGTCGCAAGAATAGTGGATTGGTGGAAGTAAAGCACCAAAGTTTTCAGTAACACTGGTTCCACCACAATATAGTACACCAATGCAGTGGTCATCAAGTGAGGGCCGAACTTGCCATAAATGTGGACAGATAGGACATTTTTGGCAGCAGTGTCCAAGAAGAAATAATGTGGTGACCCAACTGTCAAGGCATAACCTACAAAACCCACAAGGACCCCCGTTTAGTGTAGTACAAGACCGAGGACGAAGACAAGTGTCACAGTTTGGTCCATCTACCTCTGGTAGTAAAGGACAAAGGCAATAGCAGATGACAACTGACTCTATGTATTGAGTCAGATAAGACACTAGATAAATCATAAGAGGTAACATGTCAAGATAGAACTTTTCATTGTAAATCATCTTTCTTTTTTTACTCTCTACCTACTAATTATAAGAAGGGTAGTTGTTGTTGAGTTTCCTTTAATTAATCTTATGATAACATGAGGAAGAGTTAAGAAGGATGAGAACTTATATTCAGTCCAATGTTCTCTTGTATGTTTTGAACTTTCTCTCTTCATACAGAAAAGGGAAGAGATATAGAAGAAACACCCAGAGAAAAATTTAAGATACTAAGAAGTAAAACTTAAAGAGATGAAATATAATATAAAAATCAATACATACTACCTAACTTTAGTTCTTGAATATCCTGGCCAGGTATTCATCTATTGAAGATAAGGTAAGTATGCCACTCTTAGATTGCTATTTTTCTGATTACTCTAATCAAGTAGTCATTTTGAGACAATCTAAACAGTATAATGAGGTAGAAGATGTGGCAAGGATATTTCTACCACATCCTAATTGATACACAAAAGGATCTGAGTTAATCATAAATTAATTTATAAACAAAAGAATATGTATAGTATAATGTATACCTTGGTCTAAGGACCTAGAGGTAACAATTACCTGATGAGAGGTAATAATGTTCAATGATGGACTGAGGGTTTGAATACCAAAATCTAGTAATCATGATAATGATGTGATGTGTTTTTGGCACATATAATGGATACCAAGGTAAATAATCCTAGTATCCAAGAACTTGTAATGATATGAGAAAAAGGGAACATGACTCCTCGTAAGATGTAATGTTTGGTTGCCTAGAAGGGCCAACTTTGAAATTTGTCCAGTTATATACTATAGTATGGATACAATATGTTAGGGGTTTATGCCCCGCATAAACATGACATCAACAAAAATGTATGAGTCAAAGGAACAATTGTAAAATCATTGTGGGAAAATCTTATTAAGATAAAAATAATTCTTTAAGATACCTTTAAGATAAGTTCTTAATTGATAGGTAACCTTCCCTTATGAAAAGAAAAAGTAGAGTATGTGTCATATGTGACAAGTTCTATGATAACCCTGTATGGAAGGACTTTGTGTTGATCAAAGTTCTATGGCATCTCTGTGACATTAAGATGTTATGTGGAGACTTGATGATATAATGAATGAAAAATATCTGTCTTCCTTTACCTAGGATTTTGGGGAAGAAATCCTTGTTAAGGGTTTATAACTTGTAATATCCCTGACATGGGTTATAAGGTAACCCTATTTGTTTTGGCTAAATGAGTTGCTTAGGACTTTAATATAATATTCTACGGTGTTTTTTTATCATGTGACACACTTATGTTCCAAGTTTGGTCTTGATTAAATGCTATTTGAGCAATGTTCCTTTATTTTGGACAAAAGTGCAATTTACCCAAGTTGAGGGGTTATATTGCCATATGTCACATGACTGAGTATGTCTCTTGTGTACTAGCATCATTATAGAGAATAATGATGCAAGGTGGTGGCTGGTGGAAACCCCAAATTCCAAGTTTAAACTTGTTTGAATAATGTTGAAACAATATTTGCTTGTTTTTTACTAAAGTGCAATTTACCCATTTTAAGGGGTTAACTTGAAAATGTTACATGATAAATGTTCCTCAAGTGTTGAAGCATCATAAGAATGAGAATGGTGCTGAGGTATGGCTTCCACATGCCTGAGCACCAAGAAGGAGCTTATTAAGCAATGTGTGCATTAAAACCTAGTTTTGGTGTAATGTGTAATTTACCCAAAACCTAGGGTTCTATATGCAAAATACCACTTCTATAGAGTCCCTAATATTTCTTGGTATCAATTAGAGACAAGAAAATCATAGGTGCGTCTCATTTGAATCTCTTTGGAGGAGAGATAATCTTGATATTAAAATAATCAAGATTTAAGCATAATTGAAACCCTAATTGAATTTAATGCAAAAATAAATATATTAGTGAAAGTGCCCATCAACCAAAAATGTATGGTTGAATTTCCATAAGTATGTACGTCCTTGTTCCTTGCAATGGCACCGAAATATCTAAAGTGAGTGGAGAGCCCACTCACATTAGTTAACTAAAAAGTAATATCCATTAATATTGGATACTATTATTAAAATGGTTAAGGTTCTTAATTTGTTTTCTTTTAATTCATGCATAATGAAGAGAAATTACAAGGGGGGGAGGAGATGGATTCGTATTCAAGGGATTGAGGGGAGTATGTGGTACCAATTTTGGGAGTTGAAGGAATTATTTATCACCTTCTCTCTCATGAAATTCCTTTACATATATCCCATTTTTCACCCACATGAAAGACTCTTTTCGACCCTTCTTTCTTTCCATGCTTTGGACGGACACAAGGGAGCTTAGGAGCAACAGGAGGACGTGCCCCAACCTGTAGGTAAGCTCCATAGTCATCTTCAACCTTGATTTCATGGTGGAAATCAAAATTCAATGCTTAATTTCTTCTTTTCTCCATTCAATCTTCAACTCTAGCCATTCTTCTCACTCAAAGATTTGAGGACGAGCCTTTGGAAGTTGAGCAAGCTTCATTCACCATTGAGAACTTGAAGCTTGAATCTTGGATTCAATTTTGAAGGCGGGTTACATAACTTGAATCCTTAAATGTCATTATTGCTTGCAATTTATTCATCATGTGTCTAACCTTTCTTCTTTCTCGATTTCCTTTTGATTAGTTGTTGAAATCACCATAAGAATCACAATTGATTTCGAAGGTTTGAAGATTTAAGATGATGATGTCATATTAGCACACACCTCAATAAAAATCATGGACAAGCAGTTTTGGGTTTTGATGACCAAACGGTCTCAATACCGTTTGGTGATCAAACGGTCTGAAGACCGTTTGAGGGCAAACAGTCTCAAGACTGTTTGAGGTTAAATGGTCTCAAGACCATTTGGGATCAACTGCTGATGTGGATGATGAAGATCCAATGGATCCAATTGATTTAATTATAATGGATTCAAGGGTGGGTGATCCATTGATTACAAACCCTAATTAGATTTATTTGGTTGAAACTCTAAATCGATTGAGTTGATTGCAATGTTGAATGGATCAAACGGTCTCAAGACCATTTGAAGGCAAACGGTCTCAAGACTGTTTGAGGTCACGTGGAGTCATGAATGGATGGAGATCCAAGGGTTGTAGTTTGATGTACCTTCAATGGTCCCAATATTGGATGGATCAAAGAATACAAACCCTAAAATCGATTGTTTGATTGAAGGAAACCCTAGATGACCCTTTCAGTTTCAAGGTAGTTTGGACCAAACAGTCTTGAAACCATTTGATCAAATGGTCTTCAGACTGTTTGGAGAGCAACGGTCTCAAACTATTTGATGTTCGATCAGTTTCAATGATGAGTTGCTCATTCGATTTCAAACCATTTGGGGTTAATAATATTTAATTCAAACGGTCTCAAACCATTTAGGGACTTTGAGATCAAGACCGTTTGATGGTCTAACAGTCTTAAGACCGATTGAAGGTGTAGACCAAGACCATTTAAAGGTCAAAATATTTCAGGACCTTTTGAAGGTCTAGTACCTCAAGACCATTTGAAGGTCTAATTGACTCAAACCATATAAGTACTTTTAAACCCCATGATTGTTAATGATGTATATCAAAGATAATTACAATGGTTGTACCTTTAAGGTACTTAAGTGATTAGTACCTTTTGAGTGGTTAACCTTTGATTCTTACAAAAGAAGTAACTCAATACACTATGGTGACCATAGATGCTAGTACTTGAATGAAGGGTTAACCTAATCTAATCAAGCTTGAAGTAATCAACATCCTAGAGAGGATGACAGAGAGAGGAATTCATACATGTATAATAATCATGTAGGTTAAGTCTCAATACTTTCAACATGAATAAAATATGTAATTAGGGTATGATCCTTGATATAGAGATCATGAAACCCTAATCGATAAGGATGACGAGCCCTAACCCTAATTTAGGGCAATGCTAGGTGAAACCCTAATCTAGGGTAATGGTGTAACCCTAATCTAGGATGATGATATGAGAAATCCCAATTAAGGGTAATATAATGAAAAACTGTAATGTAAGAGGATGCTTCATGAAACCCTAATATAGGGTGATGTTACGTGAAACCCTAATATAGGGTGATGTTATGTAAAACCCTAATTGATATAGAGGGGAACCCTATTCCTAATAATGGAGTAGTGAATAATATATTGGTAGGTGAAGTACCTAAACAGGTTGATAATGGATAATCTTATATCAATAATGCTTTAACCTGATATGAGTCCATATTATTGATAATGGAATTAAAATGAGAGACTTATGACCAATACATCAAATGATAAATGTGATGAACTGGTGCATAAAGTATTAGGATGGAAAATATCCTAATATAAGATGAGATGATGAACTTAAGTAAGTCAAAAGTGATGAGGGAAGTGATACATCAAGACATGATAGATATCACATCCAATACCTCAAAGTTGATACACCTTGATGTACCCTAAATCCAATATACTTGGATGAGTAACACATGAAGTGTGTCATGTCAATCGTTACATTGAGATGTAATGACCCTAATGCACTTTAATAAGTGTAGGCTAACATACCTTAAGAAAGGGTTAAGCCAAGTTAATAAAGTATGATGTATTTATACTCTGGTAAGAATGAGAGAGAAACTCATACCTTGTGTTGATAATCATTTAATGATAAATGATGAGAATAGTTGTTTCCTAGTGAGAGGTAACAAGATGTTTAATGTCCTTGTGAGCCATGAGAATAGTTGTTGCCTAGTGAGAGGTGAAAAGGTATTTAATGGGCCTTGTGAGCCATGAGAGTAGTTGTTTCCTAGTGAAAGGTAACAAGATGTTATAAAGTCTCATGAAAGAAATGATAATAAAAAATGGAAACATAGTAACATAATAATAATAACTAATGGATACAATAATAATAATGAAATCTTAGTCATACATTCTTCATGTTTATAGCCAAATAAGGGCTATAATGTTTTGAATAAGCTTAAGGGAGATAGGAGGAATATTGGAATTACCTAAAGGATGTGAATAAGTATGATGGCTTGGCCAAGCTTTAATACCTAGTAAAGGTGATGTGGTATTCTGGAATAATTGCACAAGATTTGTAATAGCCCAATACCTGGAATAATGTCACAGGATTGGTCATAACCCAATACATGGAATAATTGCACAAGATTGGTCATAACCCAATACCTGGAATAATTGCACATGATTGGTAATAACCCAATACCTGGAATAATGTCATAGGATTGGACATAACCCAATACCTAGAATAATTACAAAGAATTGGTAATAATCCAATACCTGGAATTATTGCACATGATTGGTAATAACCCAATACCTGGAATAATGTCACAGGATTGGTCATAACCCAATACCTGGAATAATTGCACAGGATTGGTCATAACCCAATACCTGGAATAATTGGACAGGATTGGTAATAACCCAATACCTCGAATAATGTCACAGGATTTGTAATAACCCAATACATGGAATAATTACACAGGATTGGTCATAACCCCATACCTGGAATAATTGCACAGGATTAGTAATAATCCAATACCTGGAATAATGTCACAGGATTGTTCATAACCCAATACCTGGAATAATTGCACAAGATTGATAATAATCCAATACCTGGAATAATTACACAGGATTGGTCATAACCCAATACCTAGAATAATTGCACAAGATTGGTAATAACCCAATATCTGGAATAATGTCATAGGATTGGTCATAACCCAATACCTGGAATAATTGCACAAGATTGGTCATAACCTAATACCTGGAATAATTGCACGGGATTGGTAATAACCCAATACCTGGAATAATGTCACATGATTGGTAATAAACCAATACTTGGAATAACTGCATAGGATTGGTCATAACCCAATACCTGGAATAATTGCACAGGATTGGTAATAATCTAATACCCGGAATAATTGCACATGATTGGTCATAACCCAATACTTGGAATAATTGCACAGGATTGGTAATAACCCAATACCTGGAATAATTACACAGGATTGGTCGTAACCCAATACCTGGAATAATTGCACAGGATTGGTAATAACCCAATACATGTAATAATGTCACATGATTGGTCATAACCCAATACCTGTAATAATGTCACAGGATTGATAATAACCCAATACCTGGAATAATGGTACAGGATTGGCATAGTCCAATGCCTGGAATGTTTGCATAGGATTGGCATAGTCCAATGCCTCGAATGTTTGCACAGGATTGGCATAGTCCAATGTCTAGAATGGTTGTACAGGATTGGCATAGTCCAATGCCTGGAATGGTTACACAAGATTGACATAGTCTAATGCCTAAATAGAATATTATGATGTATACTCACATGAGTGATACAATTCAATATCTGGTTAGTAGATTGGCTGAGGCCAATAGATAGAAATAAGAATGATTCATGAATGACATACCATGATAATCCATATCACAGGATAAGCATGAGATGTTGATATAGTATGATGGATAAACGATATATATGTTCTTCCTATTCCTTATAAAGAGAATAAATGATTTACA
Organism: Alisma plantago-aquatica; assembly: GCA_963693085.1. Taxonomy (NCBI): domain Eukaryota; kingdom Viridiplantae; phylum Streptophyta; class Magnoliopsida; order Alismatales; family Alismataceae; genus Alisma; species Alisma plantago-aquatica. The sequence goes on from OY856411.1 coordinate 269,079,220, forward strand.
AGTCTATCATAGATAGTTGCAATGCTTTAAAAGATGAGAATGTTCTAAACTGCTTATCCTCTACTCAATTTTATTCTATTTAACTGCAATAATAATGTTTCTGGAGAAGAGTTATATCTCTCGCTGGGACAATTTCAATTGTCTCACCCCCGTGGGATCCAACATTTTTAGGTGGACGCAGACGAAGAGGTAGAAATCATACAGCAGGAAAAAGGATAGTAGCATCAGAGATAGTAGTAACATCTCAGGTGGAGATATTGACTATCGTGTCTTGTAGATATGAATCCTATGTGTCGTCTCTGTACTCTCAAGTCCTAGGAGTCAATACCTACTGGTTTTATAATAGATCTAAGATCTTGGCTTGAATGCCTCGAGGTTTTGTGTTGCTCAGGTGTAGACTTAACAGAACAATTGATGTATGTAATCCTCAAGAAGATATGGTACATGGTATGTACTTGTTGACCAAAATGTATATGTAATACTTTGGTTCTTGTTGTTAAAAGTTTCCTAGAAATTGGATCTCTTTGCAAAAGGTTTTAATTTTTAGTGATTTTTGTTAATTCGTTGTTAATCATCGCTTCTGCTTGGTTAATGACGATTTGTTCGGAGAGTGTGCTACAATATTGCCTTTGAGTGGATGTTTTTTGTAGTAATGTATTTGAGTCTCTATTTTTTACTCAAATCCTAATACTTTTTGAGTATTGGGAATCGTGCATTATAGTTTCTTTTTTGATAATTAGTTTCTTGTTCAATTGAGCACTCTACTAGTTTTGTTTATTGTTAAATAAATACTTGATTCATATGATCTTCCTAGTTTCTCTGATCCTACTAGTTGTAACTCATTTGATTGCTAGGTTTCAGGAATGATAGCTGACAATTGTCCTCCAAAAGAAGATGTTGTCTTGCAAAATGAAGCTCCGAAATAGTATTAGTTCTTGTTACTGGATCTTTAGTATGTTCTACTCACTGCTTCCTAATAAAATGAGATCATATATAATTTTCCATAATATATTTGATATATTATATTATACTTATCATATATCCTAGTAACTTTCTTATAAATAGGTGCTTGGTTTATTTTTATGTTTCTTTTTTTGAGTGTATATCAATTTAAAAATGCACTTATGAAGCTATGTGTATCTCTAATACACGAGTCCGCCCTCCATGATAGGACCTTAAAATTTGCTGAGGAACAATTTGCTCAAAATCATGCCTCATTATTTATGAAGAAAATATTATGTAAGATTAAGATAGATTTTGTCTGTGTTTCTAATAAAGCATAAACAAACTTACGCTTTTTTATATGTTGGTCACATATTAAATGATTCATTTTATTTCTTTGGAGATCAGAATATGTGAAACCTTTTATGCTTTAGTCAACTGATGAGTAGGTTAGAAGCTCTAAATTAATAGAGCATGCTATGGTCTTTTTCCAGTTTTCTCGAGAAGGAACACAAGTTCTTGAAGAACGATGTAGGATTTATGAATATTATTCCCCCCAAGAACAAGTTAAATTCTTTCTATCAAGTTGATGATATATTAGAAAATTCAAGAATCTCCAGTTCACATGTGTATGCCTTTTTATTATATCAAGGAAAAGATGGTCTAAGGATGTAGAGACTGTTGTATCAATTGAGAGATATCCTACAAAATAGTGTCTCATGGGTTTTGTAATTTAAAAATGGGGTAAGGTAAAATCTCCTCCCCATGTAACTTTTATTTGATTAGAAATAACAAAGATTGCTAATCAGATTTTATACTTTTAAAATTGTGAGTTCAAATTACAATTGGCGTTCATTTAGAAATCCTTGTCCTAAATTGAAAAATGAAAGATAAAAGCTCAAAAAATGGCATCATACACAATAAGTATGCCATTAGTGGCATTTTTTATGTGCCATTATACTCAACAAGAGCACTTTCCTACAACACTATAATACACAATAGTGACATTTGTATAAAAGCCATTTGATGTAAGAGTGGCATTTATATAAAAGCCAAATGATGTTTTAGTGGCATTTATTTGCCATTTACCAGAGGCCACTAAAACTAAATTTTTGGTGGCATTTACAATTTATGCCAATATCTCTCTAGTGGCATTGGTACTGAAGTTATTTATTTAAGTGTCAACAAATGCCACAAAATATTTTTGTGGCATTTTTTTATTTTTACCAGAAGTTGTGAAATGCCACTAATGAGTATGTTTGTTGTAGTGCTAGAGAAATAATATGATGAAAGTATGAGTGAACACAATGTGGTTGTTATCTATATCATATGATAAATGAATAAGTCAAAGTTATGGTTAATCCAATTAGAAATAATATACAAAAACAAATTAAAGAGATATAAATTAGTAATAATCCTAGATGGGAAAGTAAATCATAATTAATAAAGGATTAGTTGATTCCAAGCCAAATGGTAACCAAATTATACCACACTTTGTATATTTTATGCTCTTGGAGTCAGTTTTGGTGATTGTGCAATTTATGGAGTCTTGGGTAAAATAAGGTACTAGATTCTTTATTTCCATATTGAGTTATTAATTTCCCATTTGAGTTGCATGTACTTTATTTAGTGGTGAACTCTATACTTTTGTAAGCCATTCATGCCTCTTTGAAAGTTCACCATATCAAATTTATTATTGTTGGATTTAATTGAATATCACGGTAGCACTTTTTTTAAGACCTAGGAGCACCGTTGGGCTGTGCCCGACGCCTACCTGGGGGGCCCAAATAGCATGCAAACTCGGGAACCCGGTTAAACCAGATCAGAAGTCGGTTGACCTGACACGCTCAATTCATTTCCGAGAGTGTTGCAGTTGGGTTTTGAACACGTGACCCTTTGTTAGCCCCCCCCCCCCCCCCCCCGAGCCTCAACCAGTGCGCCAACTCTCGCCGACTATCACGGTAGCACTTGATTTGATTTATTTGGAGTTTTGTTTCCCTAGACTTTGGTCCCTTCGGGTTTTGGACCCTTAGAGCTTTGGGTCACTTGAGGTAGGGTATGTCCAATCTCCCTTTGCATAGGTTTTTAATAGATGAGTAGTCCCCATGTCAACAGGTTAAAATAGTAATTAGGCTCAATGTTATTTTTTCATAAATGATTGAACATAGAAACTATATACCTTGAAAGAAATGATATTATAGAGTTGAACCTTAATATTAGAAATTTGATCAGTGTAATTATTTGGATAATTTTATATCTTGAACTATTTCTCGTAGCCTTCTAAAATATTCATCATGAAATACAAATATTGAAATATTGCTATACTTACTTTGATGAATTGCTTCCATAAAAAATTTCCTACCTAATTTTGATATTACTGTGATTCATACTTAGTACCTATATCTTGCAAATAGTTCAATATAAGAATTTAGTATGAGCCATGCATAACTTTATTTTCCGTACATGGGGTCCATGTGTGGTTCCATTCCTTCTGGAAACTCATGGACATGTGGTAGATGGAAGAGCTTGAAGAGACAAGCATGGGTAGCCCACCATTGAAGATTAGATAGGAATCAATTATTATTATCAAACTTTGTAATTATATTTTTAAGATTCTTCAACTTGCTATAAAGTATGAATGTGCACCAAACTTGTGTGTATGTACTTTGACTATATGTACTCTGATTTTAATCATGTTGAAAAAAACCGATCCAAAGATCTAGTTTTTACAAAAATACTTCATCACATGTTTGAAGGAGATAAAGCCAAGTCATTATGGAGAAATCATCCAAAAATGTAAGAAAACTTTTAAACCCATTATAACTAGTAGTACAAAATGGACCACAAAAATCACTATGAATTAATTTAGACATTTTAGAGTATTGTCTAGTAGTACAAACCAGGAAAGACACATAATGGTATTTTCCTAGATTACATGCATTACATAAGATAGATGAATAAGAAGAAACAGAACCATCTAAAATTTTATGCTTATCCTAGGGTAGATGTCCAAGGAGTAGGTTAAACTATAGCGGAGTGTAACAAGAAGGGCATGCTTTAGACTTGGCGGTGGTTGGAGGAGTCATAAAGTTCAATCGAGCACACTCCTTACCCAATCATCATCTAAATCATCCAATGTTGTAAGACAAAATCAAAAGGATCAATGATTACATAGCATCAAATAGAGTCAATAATTTTATCAATAAATGTGAGATTGTATAGAAAGTTAGGAACAAAGTGAATGGAGGCCGACTTAAGTTTTAAGGAAAGCGTGACAATGCCAAAATGAGTGACACATTTCAATGACCCATCCACCATAGTGATAGAGGAGTACAGAATAAATAAGTCAATATGTAGTAATAAGGTTGAACAAAATTTTCATATGATGCATCTATCTAGAGTGCACAATCTAGTTAAAATTTATAGTGAGCATAGATGCCACAAAATTACCTTGAGGAGTAGTGGCTAGGTTAGCTGAAGAAGAGGCATTAGGTGGGTCATCAGTGCACCACTCAGAGGCAGCATATGTTCTGATATTTATGTGGAGAGGATAATCCCGTAATGTTGCAAACAAGTTCTTGCACGTCCTCTCTGTAACATACCAGATCTTGGACCCTAGACTGGAAGTCTGATCTCTTGACTTAACCAAACAAGGTTGAGGTTAGATCTAATAGATGTTTAGTATAACCCTAATGAGTTAATGCATGTATAGATCACCCTAATGTAATCTAATGTTCTCACATTAGTCTTAGGCCAATAATAGACACATAAAGTATGTCACATTAGATAATAATCAATTGTATAAAATTCATGTAAATAATCATAAATAATTCTTTTGGTGATAATATTAACATAAATGGATGAGAAATAATGATAATAGTGAAATGATATGATAACCTAAGTAGTAATGTGCTAATAATGGCCACAAAGATTAATTGTGGCATACCTCATTAAAGGAAAACCCAAAAGTGGAATCGAAGCTAAAAATCGTGTTCCTTGGGTCCCAGTTACCTTGGGAGTTAAGTTTCACACTATTCATATAAAAATAATTAATTTTATTTAATTTGGAAAGATAAGATCTAATTTTTCCCACAATATCAAATCAAATAATAAATGAACCTAAAAGAGGAAAATAACCTTTGATTCATAATCTACATAATAAATATAGCCTTTAGGTGAATTTTCATTCAATTTGGAAAACGTTTGATTAAAAGATGAAATCGTGAGATAGAAAGTGTCTAGAACCTTCAAAATATTGAATAAATGTACAAAAAACTCCAACATGTAAAATTGATAGCAAATTCGTATCCAACACCTTAAATATGAGTTGTGGGTGAAGTTCCATAAAACTTGGAGAATCTTTAATTCATTGATGCATGAGGAAAGATAAAATAAGATTTGATTTATTTAATACATTAAAATTTCTCAAAAATGAAATCTAATTTCATAATTGGAATCTACATTCCTTAATTGACATATGAGCAAAATTTCAAGTAAATTGGATGATGCTTTGACCCTCAAATAAAGAGAGAGAAAAAGGAAAATTAATTTAGTAAAACTTTAGTTTTAATCGGATTTGCATTTATGTCAATCTAAACTTTCTTATTTTTGGAATTTGTTTTATCACCCTCCTTTTGTGGATCACCATATCAAAGATCCAATAGAGCGGAGGTCATCACCTACCTTGGGTAGAAGACCGACTCATTGTGAACAATAATAGTTGATTTGTTGCTCAAATATCTCCCCCTCCTCTACATATTTTCAAGTGATCTTTTCTCCTTCATTTTCTTAGGGTGATTCCGCTCCTGATTACCTATATATATAGGGTTTTGCTTGCTCTTTCTTGCAATTTCTACTCATGTTCCCCAGTTCCTTATTTCTGATTTGTTCCTCCATCATCCTTCCTCTTCTACCCTTTTTAGGGTATCAAACACTCACATGACACCGCCATCACCTCTGAGAGGTTCCTTTAAGCCTTCCCCATGGTCCATCTTCCCCGATCATCACTAAGACTCTCTCCCTGAACTTCACATCTCCTAGGCGGCCACTTCAGTTTCGATGTGGTGCCTCCAACCTTCGTGATCCATGGAGGGTACCAAAAAATTATCCACTTTCCATCGTGAAGCTTCTGCTACAGTCAATTTTTTCCTGAGGCAAGTAAACCCTTTTTCCCTCTTTTGCTCTTAAACTTCATGGTTTTGCAATTGACTCTGGTTCTTCCAGATCTGACCATGGTTTGCCTTGCTTTTCTTACGCCTGACTTCGCATCAAAGTTACAAAATTTTCCCCTACTCTTGCTTCTCGCTAGGTTTTCTCTATTTGATGCTTCTTGTTGCTTGCTCCTGCTAGTCATGGCAGGCAAGGGCTTTTTGTCTGTCCAGCCGACCCAGGGCCAAAAGATGGGTTCCCTGGGTTGGCGAAACACCACAGATACGATGAGAATATGGGCTTTGGTGTTTTGCTTTCCTTTGATGCCTTGGTCTCCCGGTGACCCTCGGCTAGAAGCTACTTCGTAGCAATAGTGTGGGGTGTTCTCTGGGAAGTATCTCTTTGGTGTATTCCCCACTAAGCCATGTGATTTCTCATATTCTTGATTTTTGCGATAGGGGTATTTTCATCTTTTCATGTATTTTTTAGTTGTTTTAGGCAACATACTTACTTTCCTGAGTTACTGGTTGATTTGGAGAGCCCTAGTTGGGCCAACTCAGACCATACAACCCTCTCCATGTCTCTCTTCTCATACTCACAGACATTGGCCCATGTGGATTTTTCTCATTGGTTGATTTTGAAAAATTAATAACAAATTATTTATGAATAAAAAAAATAAAAATAAATAGTTGTTGGATTTAGAAAAATAAGGGCTTTCTAATGGTGTTGGTTTTTGTTGCCTAAATACAATGTGGAAAGTATGTTATTTTTATGGATTTATCTAAATAAGTAATAACTTGTAAAATTCATAATAAAATATGTATAAGACAAAAAATATAATAAAATATGTTTTGGACTCAAAAAAAGATAAACCAAAATATGGCATGGTTTTGATAACCTAAATCACATGTAATGAAAAAGGTAATTTTTAGGGTTTGATTAATCAATGTGAAATGGACCTAAAATTTTCATATATGCTTAATAGGTTCGTTGGAGGCCTAGGCTTGGACCTAGAATTAGCTTTGGTCCTGTATAGACTCTGAAGTGAGTTATGTTTGCATCCCCTATTATTCTTGATGAAGCATTTTCTTATTTTCTTATTTCTCTTGGTCCAATGGACATTAGCCTACACATTATCTTCATGTGAAGTATCTTATTTGTTACTGATCTTGTGATCATATTGTTTGATTTGACATTCTTTGGGAATCTTTATTATGCATTGTGCAATGTTGGAACTCTATATGATTACATGTGATGTCTTTTTCCCACTTGGGAGGTGGATGTTTATGTTGTCCATTAGTATGATGGAAACTTTTGTTTAATCTCACTATACCTTTTTACTTGCCTATACACTAAACATGCAATGAGATTCAGTAGCACTAGCATAGTGTAATTTCATTAGTTTTTGGGCAGTCTGCCCTTGTTATTATTGGGATGGAGGGGGTGATGCCCCATACCCGGGTTTCAAGTTTGTGAGGCTTGGCCAACTTATATATATTGGGAGTTTGGCACTACGTCATTCTCTATTAGGTTTCAAGTTTGTGAGGTGTGGCCGCCTTTGTATTTATATTGTTCTAGGGCTATGTCTATCTCACATGCAGGTTAATGATTATGGGGTGTGTCCTCTAATTCTTTATATGTACTAGTATGGAACAATTTTATTTGTTTGGTTCTGGCAAGTATCTATTTCATTATTGTTCTTTTCTTTTATACCCAATTGAGTAGTACTTTTCTCTTTCAGGGGAAGCCTTTATATTTGTTGTCCTTTATTTCATAATGTTGCTCAATTTTCCTTTATAGTATGCACATACCAGCCTTTGTTGATGTCTTCTATTTTTCTCTTCTTGATGGGGTACGCTTCCAACCCTAGGTGAAGGACAAGGAGGACTTGGCATAAAGCTATGGACATAGCTTAAGGAGTTAAAGCTTGGAGAAAAAGTTGTTATGGTTTAGACTTTCCTCTATCTTAGATCCTTATGTTGTATCATACATGTAAATCCTATGTGGGAGATTAAGATATACTTTTGTAATCTTGTTGAGAAGTTGAATATAGTCATTATTTTCTTTCGCTGCTACACTTTGGTTGTTTTGAATACCATTAGTAGGATTTGAAAATTTTACACCCACTCCATCATACCTTTTTGTGTGAGTGTGGATTGGAGGTTTTATTCTTCAAAATTTTAGTAGGGAGTGGATCCCCTCTGGGTCCCACTCCTTACAACATGGTATCAGATCCCATGGTTGTCGGAACTTGACTATTTCAATTTTCTCTCCCTTTCTAGAGCTGTTGACTGGGATAGTGACCTCTAGGTGAGATGTTTTTCTTAGATGTTGCCTAATTTTTTCTTTGAGGTGATGTTTGGTGAACCATAGTCTGATGGGGTTAGATAATCTTACCCAACCATATAGATGGATGATGATTTATACCTCTTGATTCTATGAGGTTGGACTTGAGGATGATATTAGGTTATGAGGTACTAGTAGGATGAATAGATCTTATTATGGAGATTGTGACTAGGTTTATCTCATTGATTTTGGCACCATCTTTGCTTTGCCTCCAATGTTTCTTATCGAAAAAAATTATTTTCATTATACTTCTTTATGTACAAATAAAATTCTCTAATTTTTCGATGTTTTCTTAAACTAAGTTACAATATAGAGAATCCCCAAACTGAGTGGTAGCCCTAGTTCTGACTTTGGAGATATGACTAGGAATATGTTGGTTTATATAAAGTTGTAGTGTACCCTTTGTACCCTATGACATTTTGGATCTTAGGGTTGTTAGTTTAGAGACACGAAGACCTAAACCTCAACCCTAGTTGGTTTTGACTTTTAGATGGATACATGGATAACATAAATCTCTAAAACATTCATAACTACAAGATATGTGGGTAGTTTAAAAGGTTGTTTAGTTTAACTTGTTAGGATAAACCTTTTAAGTGGTGGAGAGTAGTTTGTTGTTGATGATTGGATCAATAGATTTTGAGGAGAAAATTCTTTTAAGAGGTGGAGTGTTGTAACATACCAGATCTTTGAACCTACCATGGAAGTTTCATCTCTTGGACTTAGCCAATAAAGGTTGATGTTAGATCTAATAGATGTTTAGTATAACTCTAATGAGTTAATGTAAGTATCGATCACCCTAATGTAACCTAATGTTCTCACATTAGTCTTAGGCCAATAATAGACACATAAAATATGTCACATGAGATAATAATGAATTATACAAAATTCGTGCAAATAATCATACATAATTCTTTTGGTGATAATATTAACATAAATGGATGAGAAATAATGATAATAGTGAAATAATATGATAACCTAAGTAATAATGTCATAATAATGTCCACAAAGATTCATTGTGACATAACTCATTAAAGGAAACCCCAAAAGTGGATTGTAAGTTAAAAATCATGTTCCTTGGGTGCCAATTTCCTTGGGAGTCAAGTTTCACATTATTCACATAATTATAATTACTTTTATTTAATATGGAAATAGAAGATCTATGTTTTCCCAAAACATCAAATACAATAATAAATGACTCCAAAAGAGGAAAATAATCTTGGATTTGTAATCTACAAAATAAATATAGCTTTTAGGTGAATTTTCATCCAATTTGGAAGATGTTTGATTAAAAGATGAAATCAGGAGAGAGAAAGTGTGTCGAACCTTCAAAATATTATATAAATGTACAAACAACTCCAACATATAAAATTGATGGCAAGTTCGTATCCAACGCCTTAAATATGTTTTGCGGGCGAACTTTCATAAAATTTTGAAAATCTTAAAGTCATCAGTACATGAGGAAAGAGAAAACATGATTTGATTTATTTAATACATAAAAAGTTTTCAAAAATCAAATCTAATTTCTTAATTGGAATATGCATGCCTTAATTGGCATATTGGCAAAATTTCATGTAATTTGGATGATGTTTTGACCCTCAAATAAAGAAAGAGAAAAAGGAAAAGTAATTGAGTAAAACTTTAGTTTTAATCAGATTTGCATTGATGGCATGCTAAAGTTACTTATTTTTGGAATATGATTTATCACGCGCCTTTTGTGGACCATTAGATCCAAGATCTAATAGTGCGGAGGTCATCTCCAATCTTGGGTAGGAGACCGACTCGCTATGAACAGTAACAACTGAATTTTTTGCTAGAATATCTCCCTCTCCTCTTTGTATTTTTGACTCATCTCTTCTCCTTCATTTTCCTGGGGTGATTCCACACCCGATGATCCATATATATAGGGCTTCGCTGGCTCTTTCTCGCAATTGCTACTGAAGTTCCTCGTTTCCCTTTTTCTGCTCTGTTCCATCATCATCCTTCTTCTCCTACCCTTTTCCGGGTATCATACACCCACATGACTCGTCCATCACCTCCAAGAGGTTTCTTTAAGCCTTCCCCATGGTCCGTCTTCCCCGATCATCACCGTGACTCCCTCCTCGAACTTCACGTCTTCCCGGTGGCCACTTCAATTTTAAGGTGGTGCCTTCGACCTTTTCAATCCATGGAGGGTACCCAAAAATCATCCACTTTCCATCGCAAAGCTTCTGCTGTAGTCAATCTTGTCCCGAGGCAATGAACCCTTTTTCCCTCTTTTGCTCTTAAACTTCATGGTTTTGCAATTGTCTTTGGCTCTTCAGGATCTAACTGTGGTTTGCCCTGCTTTGCTCACACCTTACTTTCCCTCCAAGTTATGAATTGTTCTCCTACTCTTGTTTCTCACTAGGTTTGCTCTGTTTGATGCTTCTTGTTGCTTTCTCCTGTCAGTCATGGCGGGGAAGGGCTTTTTGGCCGTCCGACTACCCCTGGGCCCAAAGACGGGTTCCCTAGGTACGGTGGAACACCACAGATACGATGAGAACACTGGCTTTGGTGTTTTATTTTCCTTTGATGCCTTGGATGCCCGGTGACCCTCGGCCAGAAGTTGCTTCACAACAATGGGGTGGGGTGTTCTCTAAGAAGTATCTCCTTGGTGTATTCCCCAGTTAGCCATGTGATTTCTCCTATTCTTGATATTTCACAATAGGGTTATTTTCATTTTTTCATATATATATTTGAGTTGTTTTTGGCAACATACTTACTTTCCTGAGTGGCTATTTGACTCGGTGAGCACTGTTTGGGCCAACTCACACCATACAACCCTCTCCCTATCTCTCTTCTCAGTCTCGCAAACATTGGCCTACATGGATTTTTCTCATTGGTTGATTTTGAAAAATTAATAACTAATTATTTACTGATTAGAAAAATATAAATAAATAGTCGTTGGATTTAGAAAAATAAGGGCTTTCTAATGGTGTTAGTTTTGTCACCTAAATCCAATGTTGAAAGTATGTGATTTTAATGAATTAATCTAAATAAGTAATAAGTTGTAAAATTCATAACTATATATGTATAAGTCAGAAAAATATAATAAAATGTGTTTTGGACTCAGAAAAAGGTAACCTCAAATATGGCATAGTTTTTTTTGGAGTGTGTTACTATACTCAAAATCTTTGGGTAGAGAGTACCCCCTTACATGAATAGGAGCTAAAAGCTCGACCAAGGATCATATACCCCACGCAGGGGGTACAACACTAGACCTAAAGATAACAGGAACCAAGAAGAACATCAAACTAACAAGACAAAAACCAGACATTCCTACCAGGAGAACGATTACTTACAACTTACAGATACATGCAATAAGCCCACCCATAAAAAGTGACTACCGATTGCAACATAGCATCCACCAGGAAACCCTGCCTGGAACACCATCACTAGCTTCAGATCTTCTCAGATCGCCAGACCCATCATGATCTATCAATAGAGAACTACAAGGCTAAGATGTTCGAAACAACCTTTCATTCTTGGCACGGTGTCAGCTGTCTAATGGAAGAACCCACAATGTGTGGTCCTATGCCAACAATTTGGGGTTCAACTAGCATCTGAACCAGGAACCAATCTGTTGATGTCCTACAATAGGAACCACAGCCGACTTCTTACGAAGAGGTTGTTCATAAAACACCTTAGGGGTGTTCCTACACACATTAAAGAAGGGGGAATCAGGAAGCAACCCCAACAACACCTTGTTGTAGCCTTGATTAGGAGCAAACTCGGAGTAGCATCTGGTCAAACACCTTGAGGGTGCTCACCCTCGCAGCAATAGAAATCAGCCATGCCTCAAGAGCACATCTCGTGGGATTAACCAGCCGTAGAGAACCACTGTGCCAGCAAACTAGCAGAGCCTCCCGCATGCCTGGATTTCTCTATCGTGGACGCCGGTGAGTAGCAAAAACTTGTCGCCAATAGCCGGAACACGAAACCTGTAAGAGACACACCCACACAAGGGCTTGAATCCACTGTTTGTACAGGGTCATATCAACAAGCACCTAGCAGATATCCACAACCAAATCACCAGCTTGCTGTGTCACGAGGTTGATCCTCCATACTTTGGCCAAAGGCCATCCGCCGGTAGAGCAAGAACAAATGGATGTGAGAGTAAGGGCCTGATCACCACTACTCTCTGGATGGGTGGAGCACGCCGCCAAACGCCGATACAGATGAAGAGGGAAACTCCACCCATCGACAGAGGCCACCCACCGCCACCAGTCACCAGAGAATGACGGTGGAGGAAGCGCCCCATCGCCCAGGAGTAGTTGAGACCACCCAGTCCAGGACCTGGAAAGATGATGGATCTGAGCCCCGGAAGGGTCCGCCATAGCCACAACTTCAAGGTCGAGATACCCATCCTGGTCGCCACCGGAGCATAGCCACCTGGAAGACTGATCAGGCAAACTGGGGTGAGCACTTGTCGCCCACCCGCCATCGTAGCTGTTGAGGAAGGCCTAAGTCGATGTCGAAGGGCATCGAAAACCTGGTAGGACCAGGTCACACTCAGGAGGTAAAGAGGAGATGCACGAGAGAAAGGGTAAATAACCCCTTTCATCGACAACAACGTCAAGTAGGAAACCAGGTGGGAACGCTCTTTCCATCTGCCTCTCTTGGACAAGCTGGAATTCGACCAAATGACAACGTGAACCTCGGACCCCGACCTCGCTCCATGCTACACTTCATGAATCCCTTCCACAACCGCCAAGGAGACCCCCAACTATCCAGACTACCTGCATCTCTTCCACAAGGAACCACACCACCCCTCACATGGACACTACCGTGGACGTTGGAGGGCCAGGGGAGGAAAGCGCCAAGGGCACTCCCTCCCCCAGTGATGGCTGCTGGGAGGAAGCTAGAGAGAAGCGGGAGAGAAAACCCTAGAATATATGGCGTAGTTTTGATAAACTAAATCTCATGTAAAGGAGAAGGTAATTTTTAGGGTTTGATTAATCAATGTGAAATTGACCTAAATTCTACATATATGCTTAATAGGTTCATAGGAGGCCTAGGCTTGGACATAGACTTGCATTTGGTGTTGTACAAACTCTAAATTGAGGTATCTTTGCATCCCCAATTAGTCTTGATAAGAAATTTACCTATTTTCTTCTTTCTCTTGGTCCTATGGACATTAGCCTACACATTATTTTGTTCTTTTGGAAATTATGCTTCATGTGAAGTATCTTATTTGTTACTGATCTTTTGATCATATCATTTGATCTGACATTCTCTTGGAATCTTTATTATGCTTTGTTCATGTTGGAACTCTATATGATGATATGTGATGTCTTTTGCTCACTTGTGAGGTGGACTTTTATGTTGTCCATTAGTATATAGCAACTTTTGTTTAATATGATTATACCTTTTTACTTGCCTCTGCATTATACATGCTATGTGATTCAGTAGTACTAGAGTAGTATAATTGCATTGGTTTTTGTGTAGTATGCCATTGTTATTATTGGGACTGAGGTGGTGTGCCAAATACCTGGGTTTCAAGTTTGCGAGGCTTGGCCAAACTCATATATATTGCGAGTTTGGCACTACATTCTCTATCAAGTTTTAAGTTTGTGAGACTTAGACGCCTTTGTATTTATATTGTTCTAGGGATATGTTTATCTCACATGCATGCAGGTTATGGGGTGTGTACCCTAATTCTTTATATGTGCAAGTATGGCACAATTTTATTTGTATGGTTATGGAAAGTATCTACTTCATTATTGTTCTTTTCTTTTATGCCTGATTGGGTACTAATTTTCCCTTGCATGGGAATCATTTATATTTGTTGTCCTTTATTTCATAATGTTGCTCAATTTTCCTTTTTAGTATGCACATACCAGCCTTTGCTGATGTCTTCTATTTTTCTCTTCTTGCTGGGGTACGCTTCCAACCCTAGGTGAAGGACAAGGAGGACATGGCATAAATTTATAGACATAGCTTAAGGAGTTAAATCTTGGAGACAAAGTTGTTATGGTTTAGACTTTCCTCCATCTTGGATCCTTATGTTGTATCATACATCTAAACCCTATGTAGGAGATTAAGATAAACTTTTGTTATCTTATTGAGAAGTTGAATATAGCCATTATTTTCTTCCGCTCCTACACTTTGGTTGTTTTGGATACCATTAATAGGATTTAAAATTTTACACCCACTCCATCATACCTTTTTGGGTGTGTTTGGATTGGAGGTTTTATTCTTCAAATTTTTGTAGGAATTTTATCTCCTCTGGGTCCCACTCCTTACACTCTTCCATGTACTCTCCTAGTTTCATGGGCAAAGTGGGTTGAGACTCTTTCACATCCTTTCTTGCAGTGAGATGAATATCCATGATTGGAATGACAAATTTCTTTAGTTTGTCCCTACTGAGCACAGGAAGTAAACTTTTGTCAGTGGCCTCGTCAGCGACCTCGTCTGATGGTTGTTGAAGCCAATGTCGATGGAAGATTGGGTGTAGACATCGGGGATTTGTGAGTAGAAATCATTCCAAATAGGGACAAGCGTACATATATCTGGTGTATTGATAGAAGGGTTGCACAGACAAGGAGGACTTGTCAGACTATAGAAAAGTGAGGGTGAAGCCATTGCGAAAGTGCATAATGAGAAGAGTTTATCTCTCTTAGTGACCTCACCAGAGGTTGTTGGAGAGAAGAAGTTCAACTGGTTTGAAAGAACCTTCATTGCATCATAGTATTTTGACAAGGGTCGGTCCCCTTGTTGCTCATAGAAAGTATTGTTCACAGTATTGTAGGTGTGCATCCAGTTATCCTCCATGGTGAATAACTCCTTCATTTCTTCTCACATGATCTTTTTGTTCCTTGTCACATGTATTTGACGACAACCTCAAGCTCCATACACCCCCGCAACCAGGAGATAACCTAGTTGTTACCTAAGTCCATGCATCATCAGGTGTGAAAGGTGCATCATCAGTGATAAACTTGAGTTTACCCAATAATTATAGAAAAGCTTGAACACTTTCGTCCATGGAAAAAAATTATCAATGTGGGGCATATAACTAATGATAATAATATGTGCTAGCTTGGCGATATCACCAATGATAAGACAATAACAGTGCTTAGATAAGAAACATGATAAAATCAAAAGATGAAGGCACTACTGGAATTTTAGAAACTTAGGAGAAAAATTTAAAAATAAACACTAAACGATTGAAAGCATAATAGAATACATCAACAAGCATCACAAATTAACATGTATTACAATAGAACATAAAAAGCCAGAATTCAACAAAAAACACTTAGTCATGTGGGATAGGGAGCCACATAGAGGGGAAGAAAAAGTATTTGCTCCTTGTTTGTATTGGTGCTTTTATAGAGCAACACAGGGTCTTTTGATTCCTTTCTATTATACACATATATAAATAAGAGAAGAAGGTGAAAGCCTTCCAGACCACCTCTCAAATAACAAATGTGGTCTGCAGTGGCCCAGGTTGGTGCCAAATTGGCTCTACAACTAGCACTTGATGTGGCAGCTATGGTGGTGATGGCATGATGTTGTGGGAGTTGGGTGTTGAGTGGAGAGAGGGAGGGAAGGCATAAAGAAAAGGAGTGGGGGTAGGGTTAGAATTCTACTCTTGATACCATGTTGACAGATATCTTTCAGTAGTTAATAACATGACACTAGGTCTCCTATATATTGGAGCCATATGATACATGGGCTAAGAGAGAAAAACGAAAATACAAGGGCCTATGCTCAACTAATCAATTATGCTAACATGACGAATTGTTGACTTGTTTAATGAAGGTGGGCGGCATCCAGACTACGGTGTCGTTGTCCATCTAGGACATAAAAGATCAAGATAAAAGAAATTAAAGATTAAATAGGGTGTTCAAAAGACCATGGATTTGTATCTATAGTTCCAATTGAGGTGATTTATAACTCTTAGTGAGCTTTATTCACTGAATACATTCATCTTGCTTAGTTGATTACTTAGATACACTATGTTTTCCTTTATCCTATCAATAGTATATGCATATCCATGTACATATTATCTGTTATATATCCCTTCTTAAATTTGTTAGAGTTTTATTCAAATTTTGGTTTTCCTCCAACATGGGTCGACGTCACGAGGTTAGCAAAAATACTCGAGCCTCGAGGTATATCAATGTTACTTAGTAGCAGTAGAGCTCTCTATGCATAGAAGTAAAGCTAGATTGGGAATTTGTAGCATTTAGAAAAACTGGTACATGAAAAGAGATGCCCAACAAACAAAGTTAAGACATGTCTTTGCTGTGAGTCGTGAATAAGAAATGGTTCCATATGTCCATTGATTTAGTCAGAAACTTACAGCAACAAGCTAAACAAATCTCAACCTGAGTCCTTTGTTGACGATTGATTTGTTTAGGAAACAGGAGGGACGACCTGAGGTACCGCGTAAAAGGTCTCATATTACTTCCAACGGGAAAAAACAAGGTTTGCCTGAGAACACGAAGTAGTCCGTCAATGTCGATAACGATTTTTCTCTGCATGCAGTTCTGTTCTTGGACTAGTTGTTTACATGCTATGTTCTAGCGAGTTCCGGTCTATGTTATTATTACTAAACGAGTGGTCTATGTTATTATTACTAAACGGTCTATGCGAAAATATCCGGTACCAACTTCTTGAGTTCTTGTTTAAATGGTTCGTCACGGGAAGGTTATTAAAATGAAGATGGTTTGCCGCGTTGAAAGCGACATAAAACCACGGTGCTGCGAAATTCCGACCAAAGTAGACTCTTTGCTCAAGCAAGTCTACGGACCGTGTCTATGGGTAGAAAGCTTCGTACTATATATATGCCGCTTGCCTGATACCCTAACATCCAAAGAGCCTTCAAAATCACATAGCACTATAGCCATCAAAACTCCTCCCTTGCAACCTCTTTTGTAGCCTGCAGGGTTAGAAACGAGCAGGGAGCCATGGCTGTAATCGGAGTCGATCTCGGGACAACCAGCACATGCGTCGCTGTGTGGCAACCGCATACCCAACGAGCGAAGGTCATACCGGACGAGTATGACAACAACAAAACACCGTCTTGGGTCTACTACAGCAGTAGCCGTGGTGTATGCATAGTAGGAAATGAAGCAAAGAAGTTGGCCTTGACATACCCAGAAAACATCATATTCGGTTAGTTTTCAGTACAAATACTTCCGTGTTGTCTATCTGCATAATAAACTTTGTTTTTGAAATGATAGCGCGTCACTATTTGCTTCAATTTAACGGTAGAATCCTTAATATTTTTTAGGATTCTTGTTTAAATTATCTCACCATATTGACAGCATGGTTTGAAGCCGTTATAAAGGAAAAAAAATGCATCATTAGGTTTCCATATTTCTACTAGTTGGTCATGTACTAGATTTTATGCTAATGATCTTCGTCTTGGATTACATTAATATCACCATCGAACTGAACCGTTTGGATTTCTGCACGTCCTCTCCCATACTGCAGTCAAATAAAGCAAGGTAATCATGAACTTCTTTTTAAATATTCATCCTGTAAGCATAATTAAAATTAAAGAAGGATTAAGCGACTGACTCAATCTGACTCCTATTTTATCTGGCTCTGTAAGTGTTGTTAAGGGAGAGAGAGGTGGACTTTATAGACAGTTTAGATTTGATGTTACTTTGATGTGTCAATTCATCCTAGAACCATTGTTGTTGTTGGCCTTGCGGTGGACGTTAGTGACGTGTACTGTTCAGTTCCTTGGGATAATATTTTTTATAGCAGTCGTAAATGATTCCCCAATACCTCCCTCTCTTTCTATGAATTTGTTCTGCAACCCTACAATACCTCCCTCTCTTTCTATGAATTTGTTCTGCAACCCTACAACCCACAAAACCACACCACAACCCACCCGCCACATACACCCAAACACATACCCACTTTGAAAAACCGGATTAAAAAACAACTATCCATCAACCACACTCACCACCGATATACGTGACTGCTTCTTTTTCTTTTAAAATATTCCACGAGGACACCACTATTTTGTATCACTCAGTAGTATTTGTATTGTTAATATTTTTATCTTGATACTAGACATTAGAATTATATAGAACTGATGGAATACAGCTAAGTGTCTTGACTTATACAATGCAACCAAACCACTTATTTCTTTATGACAACTGATTAAATCTGATTTGAATTTAGTTTTATCATCTGCCATACGAGATTGGACCAAATGCTAAAAAAAGAAATGGTTGCTGTTTTTTATTTAGAAAAATATATCTACAGGTATGATATTTGAAGATACTATACCATGTATATCAATAAGTCATATTTTTTATATTCATTGTAGATATATATCATCTTATAACCTTATCATCAATGTTTTTTTGATGAAACAATCATCTTCCTAGAATGATCATAAATTACAGATTTTGATATAGATAGCCATGCTTTATTTTTGGCACCAAAATGTTTGAGACAAGACCATCAACATCATTGTCACCATCAACATCATCGTCATCATAATCATCATTATCATCATAATCATAATCATCATTAGTATCATCATTGTAGTTACCATCATCACATGTTTTACATTCATACATACGAGCTTCTGACAAGGATCCTTCCTTTGTAATGAGCCCAAATTATGTCATATTCTCATAAATTGGTAATGAATGAAGTCCTTAACATAACACAACAAATTACCATAAGTACATGCATCCCCTGTTTAATTTTTTTACACTCGATTATTGCCTATCCAATATACAGTGCATGTGCCTAAACTAAGTTAGATACCGCTCTAGTAAGTTATCCACATTATAACACACATAAAATTCTTGTTGTTATGACAAAATCAATCTCAGTTGTAAGAACACCCACGTTGTATTCACATTTCTTCCAAATTAGTCTTCTTAACACGTTTTTTTCTACAAAAATTACAAAGACACTACTATATGCATGTATCCACCTTACAAATTTAGCCTTCATTGTAAATGTGATTCTAGATGGTATATACAATTGATACATGGCCTCATACAATAGATCATCCAACTATCCTATATTTATCATCCTCTAGTTGTATAGCTTTAACATTATTAATAGGCCCTGAGGATATACCCTATTCTCATTTTGAGACATCTGATCTATAAGGCAATGGTCCGCCATCTTCTAGATTTCTCTATAAAATTTGCATTTCATATGAACTCTTCCATTCTACTAACATGAAAATCAAGTTTTTGCAAGGCAATTCTTCAAATTATGTCTTGCTCTGAACTCCAACTCCTATACAAAAAATATTATATAGAAGAAATGTATAAGCCATAATATCATGAAGTGTCATATCATGTTGTCCTTATATTCTCATTATTTCACTAAAGAATATATATATTTACTCAATGTTTAACATTTTGAATGCCTTCTTCTAGTGTCTGAAATATGTCTATTTAGATATCATAGATTTTCTTAAACAAATTCTAAAATTGGGTCAAGGTCCTTGTTTGATATGCGGTGCCCTACCGCCTAAAAAAAAGAAGCAATCCCAAACGTACTCATATGCCTTTTTTAAATTAGCTAAGAGCATATGATAATATCTATTGAATTCTCCCTACTAATCCATAATAATTTTGGTTAATTAAATATGCTTCAAATTTATCTCCCAAGAATAATAAAATATTAATTGTTTTATATACCTAGATCTACGTTTTTTTTGAGTTAGAAAGAGATTTAGTCTCCCCCCATCCCTCAAACAAGTGTCAAAGCCTGGATGATCCAAGGGTTGTAAATAAAATGTGCAATAGGAGGTTTCGAACCCGGGTCCCCAAAGGAGGACTGGCCGGACCGAACTATCTGCCCTACACTGGTCGGGTTACCTAGATCTAAGTTTGAAAAACCACTAGAGGGGGGGTGAATAGGGTTTTAAAATTAATTTAACAATTATTAAACTCAAACAACCAATCACATGAATATTGGACAAGGGGACAAGGATTTAGAGTGGTTCCTACCTTAGTAAATACTAAGGTAGTCAGTCCACTACCCGGTTGCTTACCCAACCGGGATTTTAAAAGAATTTAATTTTATTACCTCGCAAGGACTTTACATAAAATTACAATTCTTTCCCTAAATCTTTCGAGCAGCCTTCACCTTGAAGTAATTGCACCAACCTTGAAGCAGCCTTCTAGAAGTAACTTCAAGCTCCCCCTTGAAGTAGCCTTCCTCCTGAAGTAGCTTCCCGTTGCAATAGCCTTCTTGAAGTAGCTCGAAGTCCACATTCTCCACCGAGAAGAACCTTCTCCAATCCGCAACCTCCAACCCTAGGAGTAGCAAGGAGAATACAAAGGATAAAAGGAACAAGAAGGAAAAAGGAAATTACACTTAACCTTTGAAGCACAAGGCTTGATTTGCCTATATCAAACGTATAGATCTCCTAACCAATGTATATGGAAGTGTGATTGTTGTGGATAGGAGATACTAGCCTATAGGACACAAAATTAGAGCAAGGAGAAGAATAACCAATGCAAGTGTTGCTCAATTTCTCAAAACAGATTGACAATTGCAAGTGTAAGCTCAAGTGTATCACAAGTGTAGATTAGTGAGTTTAGGTGTCCTAAGACATGTCCTATTTATAGGAATGACCTACAAGTGCTTAAGGACGTTCTAGACACTTTCTAGGGGGTTCTAAGTGCTTAACTAGCCGTTAGGTACACTTTAGTTGCTTTAGCAACAGCTAGTTAATTAATTCTGTAGTTGCTGTTAGAGTCCATCTCGGTCGAAGAATTGTCGACCGAGACACCTACTCGGTCGAGGTTTTGTCGGCCGACAGGCTCTCTGGATCAAGTGTTTGCAACGTTCATCTCCAACTGCCAACTACCTTGTCAGCTGTGTCTAACGGCTACTTGGGTCTTTCTCGATCGAGAAGTTTGTCGACCGAGAGTGTCTCGGTCGAGGAGTTTGTCGACCGAGATTGACCATGTTTCACTATTTCTAATAAAGTGTTAAGTGTATGTATGAGTGTGCATATGTGACACTAATGAAGGGGATGATCTATCTAAGTGTAGTGATTGGCTAGGGAAGATCTAACGCTTGATTTACATGAAGTCTAAGTACTTGTACATTATATATTTGTACAAGTTTACAATTGATTACATTTCATGAAATTTACAAGCATTCAAGCATATAGATTCCCTAGTGCTTTGTCATCCACCTCATTCCTGCAACACTCAAGTAGCACGTTAGATCAACAAGAATGAAATGTTTGTCATCATCGAAACAAAGGGATTTATCATAAAGTCAATTTAGCCAACAAAGTTTACACATAATAATCCTCTCCTAATGCTTCCATCGTGTGATTCATAGACTTGAAATACTTGTAGCTCCAGTAGAAATAAATACAGGCCACAGTACTACGAATAAAGATATTGGTTGATTCACAAAAGATTTGATTTTTGAACTCTTCCGTTCCCAATTGTTAATCTACAGTTATATATGTGTACCGTCTTGGTCTTGTTGTTTTAAGAATTTAGGTTTAATATTAAGTTACTTGGTCTTAGGATTTTGCCAATTTTAATCATTTTCCAAAGCGTTCATAGCCCCTAATTGTGTTAACCTTCATCTGCACGTGATAAAGAAACCATGGAAACATGTGTATAAAACTATTTTAGGTGTCTCAATAAAAAGTTTTATTGATGAATTTCTTGATATCGTCATTTTCTATTAACAGTTCACAACCACGTATACTTCATTCACTTGGATCATTTTCCCTTAATTTATTCTCCCTAATATGCATCATCACTCGTATCCGATTTGCTATGCGTCTATTAGAAAAATCTATATCTATATTTCTTTTTTTTTGGTGTTCTATGTCTATATTTCCTAATTGATACAATGCAATTTAACTACAATGTAACTGAAATGAACATATTAATTTTATGAATGGTGTCTTTGAAAAATGAGCCAACAAGCGGACCTCACATGATATCGCACACTTGTATCATCCATTTTGTACTCCATTACATTTGTAGGCTTCTCATCTGTTATGAAGAATCAATATAGTTTTGTGTTGTAGGAAAACGCATTCACCAACTTATTTTTTGTGTTATCTCTTATTTTTAAAGATTCAAAGAGACTCATTGGCAAAACGGATGGTGACTCTGTGAAGGGCGACAAGTCAAATCCATGGCCCTTCGAGGTAATCTTTAGAGGCAATGGCAAACCCGTAATCCGAGTACCTTGTAAAAACGGACACCAGACGTTTGCAGCAGAGGAAGTGTCCGCCACAATCCTCGCCGTGATGAAATCCATCGCTGAGAACCGTCTCGGCCATGTGGAGGCTGCTGTGGTGACCATACCAGCACACTTCAACGATGCACAGCGTGGTGCCACCATGGCCGCTTGTAGGATTGCAGGCTTCGATGAAGATAAAGTGAAGCTCGTCGAGAAGGATACTGCCGCGGCCTTGGCCTATAGCATCGACAGTGGTGCCTCCAAGTCCAAGAAGAATGTGCTCGTGTTCAACCTTGGTTCCTGTGCATCCACCGCCCGGATATTTGAAATCAAGGGCACTCAGAAGAGCAGCCTTGAAGGAACATTCGATGTGTTAGGCAAGTCAACGGATGAAAACCTTTCCGGGAACTATTTTACACAAAGATTGATGAATGTTGTTGTGGATAGGTTTTGCCATATGTACAAAAACCAGATAAGCAGTGATGATATCTGGAGATCAGTTGAGAGCGTTAGAAGGATAAGAGATAGCTGTGAGAAAGCTAAATTGGAGTTCTCTAAGGGAAATAACAGTGTCAAGATTGTCGTCGATCCGCTGATAGAATACAAGGAGTTCCACACGATTGTTACGAGTCAAGAGTTTAGGGAAATAAATGCCGACCTATTCGAGAGGTGCGGGGTTGTTGTGGACGAGTGCTTGAATGACGCCAAAACGATCAGAACAGATATCGATGACGTAATTCTTGTGGGTGGCTCAACACAGATACCCCAAATTAAGCGTTGGTTCAAAGATAATTTCAAATGCAAGACAACCAGTTTGGATGTCGATGTTGACGGAGGCGCTGCTGCTCGTGGAGCAGCAATCTTGGCAAAAGCCAGGTTTGGAACGACGAACAGCAGGTCAACGCTTAAGGTCCCTTCCAACGATGACAGGGCCATGTCTGTGATGCGAACTGATATGGAAATCCGAACCATGAAAAACCACGTCAGCAGCATCATGTCTATCGGGGAAGATCTACGAAAGACGGTAGAAATGAAGGGACAGTTCGACACAAGTACTAAAGTAATCAAGGACAAAATTAGAAACCCGAATACTCTGATTAAACTGAGAGAAAAGAAAAAGATGAAAAGCCCCGAGGATACGCTCGAAAGAGTTGAGGCGAAGGTCAGTGAGATGGAGATATGGTCTAAGGATAACATGCCAAATGATGCCATCAAAGCGTCATATTACAAAAGAAAAATGAATGACATGTTTCAATGGATAAGAGTACTTTCTCCGATATTGTGGGAAATTATAAAGATTGCCTTGGCAGTCGCTGGTGTGGTAACTACTTTTCTGTAGACGGCGGTTTGGATACCATAAGAAACCGCAATAACTTTTTTATGTTGTAACAATCTGCTTTGTTCTATTCACAATTTATTGTTTTATCGGTGTGCTTGAAAAATAACCAACATTGTTTCCTTATCTTTTGAGCTAGTATGTACGACACCTACTTTTAAACTTATTATCATTTAGTTAATTGTTTGTCGATTGTGTTTGGGGCGATTAACTGTTTGTAGAAAGGTTGATCCATATTTATCGTGGATACACATGCTCTCTTGCACAAAACATGTAACCACCTATGATGACCTGGATTTTAAGATTTTTAGCAATAATGAGATACGGAGGCCTAAAGCTTTTAAAAAAAATAAGCATTCTTGATGGAATAATATAGACCATTTGTTGAGGCTTTGTGTGTAATTAACATTATTGATTGAAGTCAAAGAATTTAAACTGATATAAATATAAGTGGCATTACTCTTGACATTGATAAGAAAAAGATAGTTATTGGTACGTTAGGATTGTTCACTTGAGAGTTCTACATTCTCCATATTTTGATAACAATCATTCCATTCCTATGTATCTAATATGTTTGTTCAAGATTAATTTCAGGCTTTAGATACATAAAAATGATCAAATTACACAAGCCCTAACTTGTTCAATTTCAAGTCATATGCAATGCAAGTGCACGTTTTGAAAAATCACTCCAAACAACCATAGAAGAATTTTGTAATCACTTGTATTGATGATATGACTTGTAACTAAGATGAGAAAAATATGAGGGACACTAAATACCAAAGTTTAATTGTTGGTATGTATGTCCTGAGAGCCAATCATGGGATGGTTGGTGGGATACATTAAGATTGATTTGATAAAGATCAAAGGCAAGCTTACAATTCTTTCTGATTCAGTCATATGAGATAATGATAGAACAGATTGAATGTATAGAGAATGACAATACTCAATGACGTATGCTTTCAAGTTCAGGACCTGAACGATGAGATCATATGGATGCTAAGAGTTTGTACATTCTTATTATGTCCCTAGTCGGATGTCATTGTGGAAGGTAGATAGACAACAATGACACACATGACTAGATTGTGGTGTTGGTTGATGACAGAATCTCATTAGTCATGATATGGAGATATCAAACCAAACACATAGGTACTTGATAGAGAACAAGTATACCGGACAGACCCACCTTGAGTTTGACACATGGGACCATGACATGGTAGTCACAGTCAGTTCTCACAGTGATGGTGGTGAGTGTGATTCTTTGACCTGAAATCACTACACATAACACATATTGTTGGGTACACTTTGACATCATTAAACGCAGTCCTGAAACATGGTGTGGCAACACATCCCATTATCATATAGATAACGAGGTGTTACGCGAAAACGTGCGGAAATCACCATAACCACAGATTATCGAAAACACGGGTTAATAAAAACCGATTGTGGAAAACTGATAAACTGTGAAACTATTACATTCCAGTCCTCATCCTGCAAGGAAACATGTCATATATATATATACATATACGAGATCTGATACGTGTTTACAGCTGTCTATCCATCACATGAGTTCACCACCTGTTCATATACATAAAGGCCCACATCCATCCAACAACAAGATACACAAACATCATCGATCGTTCAACGTGAAATGACGTCAAAACACTGCCAAGGACCTGAGAGTACAGGGATGACTCTAGACTCTACTACAAAACGTCCGAAACAGCAGCATGTCCATCGCTTGCCTTCTACTGCCCATCAAGCTGCTCGTTCGCAACACCACGACCACGACCACATCTACCTCGACCACCAAAAAAGGGTGTAAACCAGCGGAGTGAGACAATTGAACAATTGTCCCAGCGGGAAACATAACTTCCCACCGCAACTACAAAACCTCAGCAAGGTAAACTATAACAGCAGATAACTATCAACAGGTATATCGAGAGCAGTCTATATATATAAAGCAAGGCTATTCTTACCGACAAGCTTACCAGCTGTACAAAAGCATATAACCGGATATCTCTCAATGGAACATGACTGACAAGATAACATATATCACTATGTAACATGATTATTAGAACAAGATATATTGCTACATAACCTGATTATCAAGATAAAGCATATTACCACATACCTGATGAATATAGAAGTAACTGCAAATATAACAGAATTAACTACACAAACAAGGCCTCAACCACTGTTTCATGTTTATCTTAAGCAGTAAATACTAACGGCTATGTTACGTATTATGCCCTGAGGATTTGAACCGTACCGTTCAAATCCAACCTTCGGTTACGAAACCCAAGCCGGTGCCATACAAGGTCAATGGAAGAGCCGGACTCCGCGACCTCCCACCTCATGGTCAGTACACGAGTACAACACAAGCAGGACCATAGTCACATGCTGAAGTGGTCTAAGCCACAGGGTCAGCTCCATAGGCTACCCTCACTCTAGCCCGCCTTGGTACAGGTCTCGACGCTAGTAAAACTGAGCCACGGGCCTGTTCACCGTGCTCTGAGCCATGAACGCATTCATGGTCCACACATCACATATCCTGAGCCATGGGCCTATTCACCATGCTCTATATACATATATCTGAGTCTACAAATGAAGTTACACTCTTACCTCCTCATTTTCAGGCTAGGAGCAACCTACACATATTCAACAATATGTGCTTCCAGGTTAACCCGTAGGAGAACCTGTTTCACCATCACCAAGTCCTGACGATGATGGATCTATGGCCAGGGCAGACTACATGATATGATTCCATTGTAATTATTTAGTGTCTTTTAGATGGATTGCAAGATTCAACCAAGTTGTATAACATGAAAGATATAATAGAAAGTAAATATCAGTATATTATTATTGAAATCCCATCAATCCATCTCAAGGACCCAACATCACATGTTACCAATCAGCCTCGTGCCAACCATTCAGATCCACCTCAACGATCATCACATACCATGGGATCTCAATCCCTCATCATGTACTGTCACTGCCTCTCAAGGCTCACATTATCATCATGGGACAATTACATCATACATACAACCTCATATAATAATTATCAAAGTGATGTTACTCATCACATATATCTCATAGCCCTTTCATGGCTAATCATCACCTGCATGGTTAGGGTACACAATAATCACAGTTTCAACATAAGGACCATGCTTACTCTCACAATATGATATTCAAGATGTTATACTTATCATCCTTACATTATTTGATGATCAAGCGTACTAAGCACATCATTTATAAGCCATATCTATACTTATCCTTATCTCAGAATTATATGAATAATCAAGATATTCACATCAAGCAAGCAGTCATGTTGAATACAAAGAGCCAGTATTATGGTTACTCCTAACATTACTGTCACCATCCACTACCATCATTATTATCATATCCTTAAGCAAGCTACTAGTGTAACTACCATTTCCTTTACTATTAACAAATAAGCATAAGGATCACATCATGCATCTCATTACCATTACCTTCCTCATTATCACCACTACTACCATTATCATCATTACCCACATTATTAATATCAGCATCATTACTATTATTAGCATTGTTATTGTTGCAAGGCATCACCATCGTTTGTGCATAAACATATGTACACAACCATACACAGAACCGTCACTATGGGATCATAAAACCCTCACTGAAACTCCTCACTACCCTCACCCATAGACAGCTCACACGACTATAGCATGGGAAAGCAGCAACGCTGCGTTGCACTCAACCCCACGACACAGCGTCACCAGAGGGTGTCGCGCGTCAGGGGTGTCGGGCTTCCCATGCCTATCGGGCAACGCCCGTCACACCTCTGCCACGACGCCCGTCATAACCCAAAAGCAACACCCGATACTCAAGGGCTATCGTCCATATCACAACCTACTTCAACAACCAGGAGAGAGAGAAGGAGAGAGAGAGAAGAGACACTCCTCAAAACATGCCATCAACAAAACAGGTCTAACGGCCGACACCACTCCAAGGAGAGGGGCATGACGCCCGGCACAACTCCAGCCTATCGACCGTCACAACTCAAGGCCTGTTGCCCGATACTCAACAACACCCATCGGCCAACTCACCATACTTGCCTATCGTCCAACCCCAAGCACACATGCCATACTTGGCCCTGTCGTCCACCACGAGGACCACCACAAGGATCACCATGTTACACATGGTCTAACATCCATTAAGAGATCAAGGGTGTCGCTCATCTCAAGAAGACCATATCGCCCAACATGGTCACCATATCGACCAACACATCTTCTATCTTAATCTATCTCCCATCACAAGAACAAAGGTGTTGCTCATCACAAGGACCATGTCGCCCAACACATGGGTAAGGATATCGCCCAACACCAAGGACACTCACCATGTCGTCTATCACAAGGCACTCATATCGTCCAACACCAAGACAAGAGAGGATATTGCCCAACACAGGTCATCATCAACCTCCAGCACGAGGAAACTCAAACCCTAGAAAGCAAGGTGCACAAGGAAACCCTAAACCCTAAAGGAGGATCGGCCACCAAAGGTACAAAAGCAAGAAACTAAGCTAAGCTATTAACATGCATAAGATCAAGCAAGAGGTAAAGGAGTTAGGGTTAGAAGCTATGCAACCCGCCTTAAGCTCCAAGCTCCAAGGAATAAGAAGAAGCACTTCAAGATCCAAGGGATGTCGTCCATCAAAGATTCTCCAAGAGGGTGTATCGGCCACCACTTCAATCTCCAAGAGAGTGTATCGGCCAACACAAGCAAAGAAGGAGAGGGGTGTCGTGCACTCAAGGTGGAGGAGAGACCAAAAGATCAAAGCAAGCTAAGGCAAGGGAAAGAACCACATATATAGGAAGAAAGGGAGGAGAAAACAAGGTAGATCCATGCTATGTGTCGACCACCCAAGGGACACTTGTCCTAGGGTTCAAGCCAACACTCTAGCAAACCATGTGACACTTGTCCAAGATATGCACCAGGTGTCCACCCAACAAGACCAAGCAACATGGGCGACACAACTAGCAGCTCTTCTGGGCGACACACCACCATGTTGGGTGACACAAAACCTCCTTGGACAACACACACTACTCCTTGGGCGACCCAAGCTTCACTTGGCCGACACAAGGCTCAAGCAAGCACAAACAAGGCACCTCAAGGCCCAAACAAGCTCAACCAAGGCCCAAGAAACTCAAACAACAAGCCCAAGCCTTCCTCTCAACCTTAAAGGAAGCAAAGAGAGGGAAACACCTCACAAGATGGCAAACCTACACACAAAACCCTAAACTTGGGTTATTTACACATAGCCCCTCAGGCTCTCAACAAAGCACAACTAAACCCTAATCACCACTAAAGGTGATTAGCAAGCATCAAACCACCAAGGTTAAGCAAAACAAACAGGGTAAACCCTAAACGAAGGTCAGGGTCCTTACACATGGGTTGTTATAAAGGTGATGATTGGGTGGCTTTGACACATGGGGCTTTTGAGGGGTGAGTGATAGATATGGGATTTGTCCCTCCTGTGGGAGTTTGATATCCATGGCCACTTGATGAGTAGGATTGAGATAGGTGTGCACACATGTGTGAATCAGTATGTGATATTGATGTCATATATATCTCCGCCAATCTACTCTGAGATCAAGAAAGTGAATGAATGTTGACAGGATGATTGTTCCATGCCTCGAGTTCATTCCAGATATCAGTGACAAAGGAATTATACGTTTGCTATAACACCATTCATAGATTGTAGGATTGAAAGTTGTTCTCCAACTTTCCTTTTCACTTGGGTAGCACTGATGTGTGACTAGGCACCGCTCTTTGCTTGTGAAGTTATAAGTGTTATGGACGTTCACTACCAACGTGAAATGGACCTGCAGGGTCACACACATAGGATTTAACCTGGAAGAGGAGTTTATCCACAAATGACGTTCAAATTGATTACTAAAGGAGTTTAGTAGTTCAATTAAATACCCAGTTGATTGATAGCTCAAAATCATAGTGTTCAAGGTGTTGGACCAGAGGATTAAGAGTATCAGATTGATTGAAATTACAATTCACTGATTTGCACAGTTTCCTGCCCAACCGATCGGCTCATAGGGATGAACTGATCAGCTCAGGTTGGTGAACCGGTCGGCTCAAGTTGTGAGTCGATTGACTCATGTATCATGAAAAGATCGATTCAATTGTTGAACCGGTCGATTTATGTGACCAACTGAGATCGTTTGGAAAGTCAGAAGACTATATTACCAATACAATTTGTTTCACTTGTAAAAATTCAATTTGGACAAGGATTAATATTTGATTAGTTGGAAACAAATATGAAAGTCAATTTAAGTTGGACCAGGACCACGAACTAATCGACTTAGAAGTGAACCGATCAGCTCAAGTGTCCCAAATGATCGACTCAGGTCCCCAACCGACAGTTTCATGCTTGAAACGATTGGTTCAGGTGGCGCAGTTGGTTGTTTCATGGAAAATCTCGAATCCTTCTACTCCTGCTTTAATCCCACACTGCCCGGGATAGAGAACCTTGTCCCATGACCCTCCTATATATATGGGTATTGGCGGCTTCTCAGAGAACAACTCAGAACACTAGTCGCACTGCAAAGTTGTCGTTCTCTCTGTTTGTGGTAACCGAGAGAGCCCAAGCAAGTGCTACCCGATAAGGGAGGCACATCAAGGGAAAGACAACTGCAGAAAGGCAACTGGTTGCAGGAGAGTGTGTCGGTGACTAGTACGCCGACAGGAGGGTACAACTCCTTCTGATTCCTTGTGGGACAAGGATATCAGAGTTCCAGGTAATTCGTGTGGACTACTTCAGAGGCGGGAGACTTCTGCCTCTTGGAGGACAGCTGTCAATCCCGACAGTCCCGGTGAGACTAGGAGCTGCACAGACACCGTCCAAGACCGGAGGTGAAGACTGCGTAAGCCGCGAGGTAACGTCACCAAGCAAGCCTCAAGACAAGGTATGTCTCTACAAACCATCCTTCCTACTGTATAGACGTTGACACAATTCCTTTATTCTGGGTTTGGGAGAAGAAAACTTTTTGTTTCTGCCGCCTTCTCTGTCTCCCATATAACCCAACAGTGGTATCAGAGTCACGTCAATTTCTCTATACTTTAGGATTATCGATGTGATCGATTTTGGTTTGTCACCTTTATTTATTGCATACGATGCGAATAAATTTGGCTTTATGCATGTCCAATCCTAAATTCACAAATCCCAATATACGTATATGATACGTAATATGAATACAATCGATATACATCGCCCTTAAATGAGTTTTGTGGTGGTTGTATAGCATGGTTAGGGCCAATAAACCCTATGTATGTGTGCTTGGTTGAATGTGGTTGTTTGCATCTCGGTTTGCACACTGATTCCCTACCTCCTTATTCTTGATGTAACTCGAGATTTCTTTCCTACCTTTGCTCCCCCCGAATGTAACTCGGGGTTTCCCATTTTAAATGTAAATAGGATAGATCTTTTTATATTACCTGTGATGTCAAAGAATGGAGGACAATATGATGACAACAGAGACGATCGGTTCAAGATGTAAACTGATTGGTTGACGATCCAGACGATCAGTTCGAGGAGCGAGACAATCGGGTGGCGGCCATGAGGATATGTGTAATACCCCTGACCTGGGTTATGCTTAACCCTAGATGATTTGCCTAATATGGTTGAGTAGATGCTTAATCTTATCTTGTGAAAAGTATTTAGGACTTAAGAGGAACTTATATTCCATTTTAGTCCTTTTTGAATAATGTTGAAACATTATTTTGTTAATTTTGGACGAAAGTGCAAATTACCCAAGTTGAGGGGTTAACTTGAAAAATGTACCTTATAGACTGTTCCTATGATGTTGAGACCTCATAAGAATGAATATGATGCAGTGGTATGGTTTCCACAAGTTTGGACACCAAGATAAAGCTTGTAGTGCAATCTTTGTTTATTAAAACGTAGTTTTGGTATAATGTGCAATTTACCCAAAACCTAGGGTTCAATATGCAAATTACCACTTCAATAAGGTCCCTAATGTTTCTTGGAATCATGTAGAGAAATTAAATGATAGGGTCACCTTATTTTAATTAAGTTGGAGGAGAGAGAATCTTGATATTAAAATAATCAAGATTTAATCCTAATTGAAACCCTAATTCAATTTAGTGCAAAAATAAATGTAATAATTGAAGGGACTTCAACCAAAATTAAAATGGTTGGATTCAGATGTGTGTGGACGTCCTTTAGCTTTGCAAGGACTACAAAATATCCTAAGGAGGTGAAAATTCCACTCACCTTATTATAAGAAAAAGAATTTCCACTCAAAAATGGATATTACTATTATAAGGGTTAAGGTGCTTAGTTTCTTTTCCCTTAATTCATGGATAATGGAAGGGATCTCGGTGAAGATAGAGATTCATTTTCATGCAAGAAACCAATGGGGAAGTGGTGGCAACAATTTTGGAATTAAATGAATTTTTATGAAGCATTTTCTCTCTCATTGAATTTTTATGAAAAGACCTTTTACAAGCCAAAACAAAGGCTTTTTCGACCCCACTTCCTCCCCTTGCTTGGAAAACGACCAAAGGAGCTTTGGAAGAGCAGGAGGACGACCCCCAACCTGTTGGTAAGCTTCTTGACCTCCTTTCACCTTGAATCCATGGTGAAAATTGAAAATCAATGCATGAATTCTTCTTATCTCGATCCCCTCTTCAATTCTAACCACTCCTTTTCACTCAAAGCTTGAGGAAGACCCTTGGAATAGTGAAAGGAGTTGCATCCACCATTTTTGGCGTGAGCTTGGAGCTTTGTATCTCAATTGGAGGCGGGTTTTATAACTTGAACCCTTAATATTATTATTGCATTCAATTCCTTATCAATTGTTGATGCTTTCTTCATTTCCGAAATTTATCTTAGTTGATTGATGCAGTCACCATGAAATCACAGAAAGTTTTCATGGGTTTGGAGATTGATGATGATGACATCATCATAAACAAACACCTCCCTAAATATCTCTTGCAAACATTTTCAACTTTTGGTCCAAACGGTTTCACCAAACCGTTTGTTGACCAAACAGTTTGCAAACCGTTTGGAGGTTTGGGTTCCAAACCGTTTGAGATGGTTGACCATTTGAGAAGGTTGACCGTTTGAGGAAATATTCTGTGGTACTTGGATATTGATCCAATGGTTTCAATTGGTTTTATCTTGAAGGTTTCAATTGTGAATGATTCCTTAAATGCAAACCCTAATCGGCTAAGTGTTGAATTTTCAATTGATTAAGTTGATGTTTTAGGTTGATTGACCCAAATGGTTTCAAAACCATTTGGGAATCACCCAAACGGTCTCAAGACTATTTGGAGGTCAACCAAGACCATTTGGAGTTCTAGGGTTGAATATGGTTGGGTATTTTAAGATCCAAAGATACTAAATTGAAATATAATCAATTGCTGATTTGATAATCAATCCAATGATCCAAACCCTAATTAGTTGTTATGGATTTTGATGATGAGATGGGCAACGGTCTCAAGGCCATTTGGAGATCATCCAAATGACCTCAAGACTGTTTGGGGGGTCATTCAAGACCGTTTGAGGTCAGGTCATATCATATAATGATGATGGTTCATTGATTTCAATTGAATTGGTTCCACGATGTCAACCATTGATGGTTCCTCAGTTTCAAAACCCTAAGTGATGGCTTCTTGATTATCAACCCTAGTTCAATTCCATTCAAAACCCTAAATTGAAGATTTAATTGAATGGTGATTCAGTAGTTTAATTGATGAATACTTTAGTGGTCCAATTGATAGTTGGTTCTTGGATTGGAACCTTGTATTGATTAAGTGTTGAAGTCCCTTTTTAGTCCATTCAGTTTTGAGAAGGTTTTGATCAAATGGTCTTAAGACCATTTGAGTCCAAACAGTCTCAAAACGGTCACAAGATCGTTTGAGTCCAAACGGTCTCAAACCGTTTGGAGACTCAAGTCATTCAGTTTCAAGTTGTTTGGTCTAAACGGTTTCAAGCACCTACTTTGGTAAACGGTTTTCAAACCGTTTGAACCTAATAGGTCAAGACCGTTTGAGGTCTAATTGACCAAGATCGTTTGAGGTCTAAGTGACTAATACCTTTTAAGGTTCTCATTGGTTAAATCATTTAGACACCTAATATGATCAAAGGTCAATTAGCTACTTGATTATTAATGATGTAGATCAATGGTGATTATGATGGTTAACCCTAACTATGTGTACTTAATTGAAGGGCTGACTTAGATCAATCTTGGAGTAGCTAACATCCTAAAAAGAATGAGAGAGAGAGAGAAAGAATGAGAGAGATGATTGCTTATATCATAAGCCCTAATTCTCTCATTATGAAACAATATGTAATCAGGGTTTGATCCATAATAGGAGATCATGAAATCTTCATTGAAAAGATTAGTATACCTTGACCCTAATTTAGGGCAAGGCTATGTGAAACCCTAATTTAGGGCAAAGCTTAGTGAAACCATAATCTAGGGTGATGATGTAACCCTAATTTAGTGTTACAATGTGAGAAACCCTAATATAATGGTAATTGTACATCCTAACCCTAATTTGGGTAATGAGGTATGTGAAACCCTACTTGGATGTAAATGGTGAACCTTAATCCCTAAAAGAGGTAAAGGTTCATGAAACCCTAATAAAGGGTAGTGTTACTAATCCTATATAAAGCCCTATCAATGGGTAATGTGTTGTGAAATCCTTATTTCACTTATTGCTAGGTGAAACCCTGATATATAAGGATGTTATATTAAACTCTAATGGAGAACAATACTATGTGAAATCTATATGATAAATAGAAGATGCTATGTGAACCTCAAATTATAAATATGGAGAATCCTATTCCTAATAATGGAATAGTGATTAATGTATTGTCAAATATAACACCTAGAGAGGTTGATGATGGGTATCCTTATATTAATAGGTTCTAACTCAAAAATGAGTCCCTATCATTGGTAATGGTTGTTTATTCTAAAGAAGTGACTTATAACCAATACATTTCCTGATGAATGTGATGAACTAGTACATAAAGTATTAAGATGTGAAATACCCTAATACAAGCTATTTGGATGAACTCAAGTAAGATAAAGGTGTTGAGGGAAGTGATACATCAAGGCATGATAGATATCACATCCAACACCCCAATACTAAAATACCTTGATGTGATTTAATTCCAATATAATTGGATAATTGACATATGAAATGTGTCATGTCAATTGTTACATTGAGATGTAATGCACCTTGATGAATGTAGGCTAACATGCCTTATGAAAAGGTTAGTCAAAATCAATAGACTATGATACAATCATATTCTGATAAAGATGAGAGAGAAACTCATACTTTGTGTTGATAATACATTCAATAATGAATGATGAGAATAAATAAGTATGTTTGAATATTTATGATATCAATATTGGCTTCTAGCTGTGAGAAGCAATGAAATAGGGCTGATCATCAATAATATAATCTTAAGAACCCAAGTGGTTATTTATGGAAAACTCTAATGGAGGGTGCTGATATAAAAGAGATACCATGAACCCTAAAGGGGGAATTGTGTTATTACTTAGTGTTGTTTGGTCCTGATGTGAAAGAGAAACCATGAACCCTAAAGAGGGAATAGTGATAATACTTAGTGTTGTATGATACTGATATGAAAGCATTATAATTGTTATCATGAATACTAATCATGCAGGTATGATGAGATGAGGAGTATAGCCTGGTATGGGCTATGATGCTTTGTTTATTGAGAATGTTTTATAGGCTTTATAAGCCTTCATATTCTTTGTGTAGTAAGAATCATTGAGCTTTGTGTACTATGTGCAATACATTGTGTAGTAAGAATCATGATGTCCTTGGTCAGATGATCTGAAGGTATTAAGTTACCTAATAAGTGGTAATAAGTATCCTATGATGAGATATGGGTTGAAATACCCAAATGCTATAATCATGATGATGCACTTGTTAAGAAGTGGAATTGTACTTGATGAAATGAGGGATTAAGATCCCAACACTTTGTGAAAAGAGAATGGATACCGACCATGACTCCACAATGATAATGTCAGGCATTAGATATATGATCTAAGCCTGAAGAGAGTTAATGTTGTGGTAATGATTATGTAGTGAATAAATGTTATACATGTTCTTCATATTCCTTAATGGATAAGTGACATGTTGCTCTTTCAAGTTATAGCTGCAATGTTTTAGATAAGAATAATATTCTAATCTGTTAGACATTGAATTAACTGCTGTCAAACAAATATGATTCCTATGTTCATATTTATCTTCTTAAACTGCAATAATAATGTTACTGGCAGAGAGTTATATCTCTCACTGGGAAAATTTGCAATTGTCTCACCCCCGTGGGAACTACATTTTTAGGTGGTCGCGGATGAGGACATAGTAATCCTTCAGTAAGATATGGACATCAACATCAGCAACAGGGACAATAGTGAAGTCTCGGGTGGAGACACTGGCTGTTATGCCTTGTATAGATGTAGATAGAGTCATTTGTGTCGTCTCTGTACTCTCAGGTCCTCGTAGTAGAAGTTAGTGCTTTCGAGATTTTGGCTCAATGCCTCGAGATTTTCATACTGCCTGTGCTTAGTTTAACAGGGTAGCTGATGCTTGTAATTCGCAGAAAGAGATGATACAAGATATGTACTTTTGAAAACAGAATGTAAATGTGTTACTTTTGGTTCTATGTGAGAAAGTTTTCATTTGATGGACCTTTTGGTAAAAAGGTTTTAATTTTTAGTGATTTTAGGTAATCTGTTGCTTAGATAACGCTTCCACATTAGTTAATTATGTTTTTATGAGTTGTATGCCACAATTAAGTGGTATCAGAGCTCTAGGTTCGCTGAGTCTAAAGAGACATAGGACTAAGGTTGTAGAGTCTGTTCTAAGTGTCTTCCAATTTATCTGATAGTATCTTCTGCTCACATAGGAGAAGAAGAACTTGAAAATGACTAGAGAACATGAGCAACACATTGCTAAGGGCAATGTTGTTGCACCAGGAGAGAGTGCATGGGACCAAGCAAGAGGAGAACAAGTGCCTGAGAATTCCCACCTTGACCTAATCAGGATAGAGAATCCTATGTTTATGCTCTTGAAGGGTAGGTTAGGACAACAATAATACATATAGAAGACTAGATACTAGCATTACAACCTAGGCTACCAGTCCTCAATGCAGAAACTTTGGGTTTTGAAAAGATTCCTGAGTGACATGGTCATGTTGGAACAGTGGAAATGTGGGAAAGATTAATATATGGTGAGAAAGTAGACTCTGCCATAAGTTTAGACAAATAGTACATCTGTGATGGTAGTGCCCAAGGAGGGGCAATAAGCTGAGAATTAAGGTAAGGTCTCTATAATTTTAGAGACATTTGCCTAGTTATTCTGAAAAGCCAAAGTTTATGGTGTCACCAGTGCAATAAATGCCTAGTGCACCAGGGCAGTAGCCACTAAGTAAAGGCAAAAGCAGCCACATGAAATAACTAGACACTATGTGTTGAGTCAACCTAAAGTGGTAGATAATCGTGAGGGGTAATAGTCAAATGAAATATATTCATTCTGATATTTCATATCATGATTCTATGTGTTAAAGATATGAAAGTAGTTGTTTTTGAACTTCCTTTGACTAGCTCTATAAGGACACAAGGAAGATGAGAATCTACATTTTACTCAGTATTTCCTTAAAATGTTGTATAATCTCTCTTATCTGTGTAATGAAAGATGACATATAGAAGGGATGCCTGAAGAAAATTCACAAATAGAAAATCTTGTGTGTATAATGATATGAAAAGTGAGGAACATGATAGTAAATAAAGTGCATACAATCTAATCCCACAATACTTGTATACCCTGGCCAGGTATATGATTATTGTAGAAAAGGCAAGTATGAAACTCGTAGATTGTTATATTTTTTATTACTCTGATGAAGTAGTCATTTTAAAACAATCTAGAGTGTATAATGAAATTAAATTGGAAGAACTAAGTGCAATTTCTCAGTGAACTTGTCCAAATAAATTTCTCAGTGAACTTTCTTAGTGAATTTTCCCAAACAAATTACTCAGTGAACTTTCTTAGTGAATTTTCCCAAACAAATTACTCAGTGAACTTTCTTAGTGAATTTTCCCAAACAAATTACTCAGAGAACTTTCTTAGTGAATTTTCCCAAACAAATTACTCAGTGTACTTTCTTAGTGAATTTTCCCAAACAAATTACTCAGTGAACTTTCTTAGTGAATTTTCCCAAACAAATTACTCAGTGAACTTTCTTAGTGAATTTTCCCAAACAAATTACTCAGTGAACTTTCTTAGTGGATTTTCCCAAACAAATTACTATGTGAACTTTCTTAGTGGATTTTCCCAAACAAATTACTCAGTGAACTTTCTTAGTGAATTTTCCCAAACAAATTACTCAGTGAACTTTCTTAGTGAATTTTCCCAAACAAATTACCCAGTGAACTTTCTTAGTGAATTTTCCCAAACAAATTACTCAGTGAACTTTCTTAGTGAATTTTCCCAAACATATTACTCAGTGAACTTTCTTAGTGAATTTTCCCAAACAAATTACTCAGTGAACTTTCTGAGTGAATTTTCCCAAACAAATTACTCAGTGAACTTTCTTAGTGAATTTTCCCAAAGAAATTACTCAGTGAACCTTCTTAGTGAAGTTTCTCAAACAAATTACTTAGTGAACTTTCTCAGTGAATTTTCTCAAATAAATTTCTCAGAGAACTTTCTCAGTGAATTTTCTCAAATAAATTTCTCAGTGAACTTTCTTAGTGAATTTTTTGAAATAAATTTCTCAGTGAATTTTCTTAAATAAATTTCTCAGTGAACTTTCTCAGTGAATTTTCTCAAATAAATTTCTCATTGAACTTTCTTAGTGAACTTTCCCAAATAAATAAAGGATTTCTGAGTGAATTACCTCTGTTAGATATATATATGTTTCTCTTTTTGAAAATATTCTTGGGTGATGATAGGAATATGTTCCTTTATGTTCTTCCTTCCAATTAACATGGCAATTAAGTGATTATTAT
The DNA here is from genome assembly GCA_963693085.1 of Alisma plantago-aquatica. Taxonomy (NCBI): domain Eukaryota; kingdom Viridiplantae; phylum Streptophyta; class Magnoliopsida; order Alismatales; family Alismataceae; genus Alisma; species Alisma plantago-aquatica. The sequence continues at coordinate 269,118,244 of OY856411.1, forward strand.
GACATTTTATTTGCATGGATTAGAAATAATCCGTTGATGGATACTTAGAAAATTATCAGTTTGCTTTGGACTTTGGTTCCAAGATAATGATATATGGAACAAGCAATGTCCTAAGATAAAAGAAACACGTTGTGTATGTACCTTTGGTGTTAATAGTAGAGAAATAAATATGATAAAGATGAGATGTGTTCTCAACACATATGATGAATACTAAAGTAAGGTTATGGTGCCTGAGAAGTAATAGATGATTATGTTGGTTACCTATATTAGCTAACTGTGAAATTATTCTAGTGACCTAAAATAATATGGACATCACTTGTTAAGAGTTTATGCTTTGCATAAACATAAACATTGATAAGGTTGGATTAATGAAAGGAACTTTGTGTGGATTACAGATCCATGATATCTCCATGATATTAAGATATTATGTGGAGACTTGAGTGTATAATAAATGAAGAAATCTGTCCCTCCTTTTTCCTGGGATTTTGGGGATGAAATCCTTGTTAGGGGTTTATAATTTGTAACGCCCCTGACCTGGGTTATGCTTAAACCTAGATGATTTGCCTAATATGGTTGAGTAGATGCTTAATCTTATCTTGTGAAAAGTATTTAGGACTCAAGAGGAACTTATATTCCATTTTAGTCCTTTTTGAATAATGTTGAAACATTGTTTTGTTAATTTTGGACTAAAGTGCAAAGTACCCAAGTTGAGGGGTTAACTTGCAAATTGTACATGATAGAATGTTCCTCTGATGTTGAGACCTCATAAGAATGAATATAATGTAGTGGTATGGTTTCCACAAGTTTGTCCACCAAGATAAAGCTTGTAGAACAATCCTTGTGTATTAAAATCTAGTTTTGGTATAATGTGCAATTTACCCAAAACCTAGGGTTCAATATGAAAATTACCAATTCAATAAGGTCCCTATTGTTTCTTGGCATCATGTAGAGAAACGAAAATCAAGTGTACTAAGCACATCATTTATAAGCCATATCTATACTTATCCTTATCTCAGAATTATATGAATAATCAAGATATTCACATCAAGCAAGCAGTCATGTTGAATACAAAGAGCCAGTATTATGGTTACTCCTAACATTACTGTCACCATCCACTACCATCATTATTATCATATCATTAAGCAAGCTACTAGTGTAACTACCATTTCCTTTATTATTAACAAATAAGCATAAGGATCACATCGTGCATCTCATTACCATTACCTTCCTCATTATCACCACTACTACCATTATCATCATTACCCACATTATTAATATCAGCATCATTACTATTATTAGCATTGTTATTGTTGCAAGGAATCACCATCGTTTGTGCATAAACATATGTACACAACCATACACAGAACCGTCACTATGGGATCACAAAACCCTCACTAAAACTCCTCACTACCCTCACCCATAGACAGCTCATACGGCTATAGCATGGGAAAGTAGCAACGCTGCGTTGCACTCAACCCCACGACACAGCGTCACCAGAGGGTGTCGCGCGTCAGGGGTGTCAGGCTTCCCAAGCCTATCGGGCAACGCCCGTCACACCTCTGCCACGACGCCCGTCATAACCCAAAAGCAACGCCCGATACTCAAGGGCTATCGTCCATATCACAACCTACTTCAACAACCAGGAGAGAGAGAAGGAGAGAGAGAGAAGAGACACTCCTCAAAACGTGCCATCAACAAAACAGGTCTAACGGCCGACACTACTCCAAGGAGAGGGGCGTGACGCCCGACACAACTCCAGCCTATCGGCCGTCACAACTCAAGGCCTGTCGCCCGATACTCAACAACACCCATCGGCCAACTCACCATACTTGCCTATCGTCCAACCCCAAGCACACATGCCATACTTGGCCCTGTCGTCCACCACGAGGACCACCACAAGGATCACCATGTTACACATGGTCTAACGTCCATTAAGAGATCAAGGGTGTCGCTCATCTCAAGAAGACCATATCGCCCAACATGGTCACCATATCGACCAACACATCTTCTATCTTAATCTATCGCCCATCACAAGAACAAAGGTGTTGTTCATCACAAGGACCATGTCACCCAACACATGGGTAAGGATATCGCCCAACACCAAGGACACTCACCATGTCGTCTATCACAAGGCACTCATATCGTCCAACACCAAGACAAGAGAGGATATCACCCAACACAGGTCATCATCAACCTCCAGTACGAGGAAACTCAAACCCTAGAAAGCAAGGTGCACAAGGAAACCCTAAACCCTAAAGGAGGATCGGCCACCAAAGGTATAAAAGCAAGAAACTAAGCTAAGCTATTAACATGCATAAGATCAAGCAAGAGGTAAAGGAGTTAGGGTTAGAAGCTATGCAACCCGCCTTAAGCTCCAAGCTCCAAGGAATAAGAAGAATCACTTAAAGCTCCAAGGGATGTCATCCATCAAAGATTCTCCAAGAGGGTGTATTGGCCACCACTTCAATCTCCAAGAGAGTGTATCGGCCAACACAAGCAAAGAAGGAGAGGGGTGTCGTGCACTCAAGGTGGAGGAGAGACCAAAAGATCAAAGCAAGCTAAGGCAAGGGAAAGAACCACATATATAGGAAGAAAGGGAGGAGAAAACAAGGTAGATCCATGCTATGTGTCGACCACCCAAGGGACACTTGTCCTAGGGTTCAAGCCAACACTCTAGCAAACCATGTGACACTTGTCCAAGATATGCACCAGGTGTCCACCCAACAAGACCAAGCAACATGGGCGACACAACTAGCAGCTCTTCTGGGCGACACACCACCATGTTGGGTGACACAAAACCTCCTTGGACAACACACACTACTCCTTGGGCGACCCAAGCTTCACTTGGCCGACACAAGGCTCAAGCAAGCACAAACAAGGCACCTCAAGGCCCAAACAAGCTCAACCAAGGCCCAAGAAACTCAAACAACAAGCCCAAGCCTTCCTCTCAACCTTAAAGGAAGCAAAGAGAGGGAAACACCTCACAAGATGGCAAACCTACACACAAAACCCTAAACTTGGGTTATTTACACATAGCCCCTCAGGCTCTCAACAAAGCACAACTAAACCCTAATCACCACTAAAGGTGATTAGCAAGCATCAAACCACCAAGGTTAAGCAAAACAAACAGGGTAAACCCTAAACGAAGGTCAGGGTCCTTACACATGGGTTGTTATAAATGTGATGATTGGGTGGCTTTGACACATGGGGCTTTTGAGGGGTGAGTGATAGATATGGGATTTGTCCCTCCTGTGGGAGTTTGATATCCATGGCCACTTGATGAGTAGGATTGAGATAGGTGTGCACACATGTGTGAATCAGTATGTGATATTGACGTCATATATATCTCTGCCAATCTACTCTGAGATCAAGAAAGTGAATGAACGTTGATAGGATGATTGTTCCATGCCTCGAGTTCATTCGAGATATCAGTGACAAAGGAATTATACATTTGATGTAACACCATTCACGGATTGTAGGATTGAAAGTTGTTCTCCAACTTTCCTTTTCACTTGGGTAGCACTGATGTGTGACTAGGCGCCGCTCTTTGCTTGTGAAGTTATAAGTGTTATGGAATTTCACTACCAACGTGAAATGGACCTGCAGGGTCACACACATAGGATTTAACTTGGAAGAGGAGTTTATCCACAAATGACGTTCAGATTGATTACTAAAGGAGTTTAGTAGTTCAATTAAATACCCAGTTGATTGATAGCTCAAAATCATAGTGTTCAAGGTGTTGGACCAGAGGATTAAGAGTATCAGATTGATTGAAATTGCAATTCACTGATTTGCACAGTCTCCTGCCCAACAGATCGCTCATAGGGATGAACTGATCAGCTCAGGTTGGTGAACCGGTCGGCTCAAGTTGTGAGTCGATTGACTCATGTATCATTAAAAGATCGACTCAATTGTTGAACCGGTCGAGTTATGTGACCAACTGAGATCGTTTGGAAAGTCAGAAGACTATATTACCAATACAATTTGTTTCACTTGTAAAAATTCAATTTGGACAAGGATTTATATTTGATTAGTTGGAAACAAATATGAAAGTCAATTTAAGTTGGACCAGGACCACGAACTGATCGACTTAGAAGTGAACCGATTGGCTCAAGTGTCCCAAATGATCGACTCAGGTCCCCAACCGACAGTTTCATGCTTGAAACGATTGGTTCAGGTGGCGCAATTGGTTGTTTCATGGAAAATCTTGAATCCTTCTACTCCTGCTTTAATCCCACATTGCCCGGGATAGAGAACCTTGTCCCATGACCCTCCTATATATATGGGTATTGGGGGCTACTCAGAGAACAACTCAGAACACTAGTCGCACTGCAAAGTTGTCGTTCTCTCTGGTTGTGGTAACCGAGAGAGCCCAAGCAAGTGCTACCCGATAAGGGAGGCACATCAAAGGAAAGACAACTGCAGAAAGGCAACTGGTTGCAGGAGAGTGTGTCGGTGACTAGTACGCCGACAGGAGGGTACAACTCCTTCTGATTCCTTGTGGGACAAGGATATCGGAGTTCCAGGTAGTTTGTGTGGACTACTTCGGTGGCGGGAGACTTCTGCCTCTTGGAGGACAGCTGTCAATCCTGACAGTCCCAGTGAGACTAGGAGCTGCACAGACACCGTCCAAGACCAGAGGTGAAGACTGCGCAAGCCGCGAGGTAACGTCACCAAGCAAGCCTCAAGACAAGGTATGTCTCTACAAACCATCCTTCCTACTGTATAGACGTTGACACAATTCCTTTATTCTGGGTTTGGGAGAAGAAAACTTTTTGTTTCTGCCGCCTTCTCTGTCTCCCATATAACCCAACAGTGGTATCAGAGTCACGTCAATTTCTCTATACTTTAGGATTATCGATGTGATCGATTTTGGTTTGTCACCTTTATTTATTGCATACGATGCGAATAAAATTGGCTTTATGCATGTCCAATCCTAAATTCACAAATCCCAATATACGTATATGATACGTAATATGAATACAATCGATATACATCGCCCTTAAATGAGTTTTGTGGTGGTTGTATAGCATGGTTAGGGCCAATAAACCCTATGTATGTGTGCTTGGTTGAATGTGGTTGTTTGCATCTCAGTCTGCACACCGATTCCCTACCTCCTTATTCCTGATGTAACTCGATATTTCTTTCCTACCTTTGCTCCCCCCGAATGTAACTCGGGGTTTCCCATTTTAAATGTAAATAGGATAGATCTTTTTATATTACCTGTGATGTCAAAGAACGGAGGACAATATGACGACAACCAAGACAATCGGTTCAAGACGTAAACTGATTGGTTGACGATCCAGACGATCAGTTCGAGGAGCGAGACAATCAGGTGGCGGCCATGAGGATATGTGTAACACCCCTGACCTGGGTTATGCTTAACCCTAGATGATTTGCCTAATATGGTTGAGTAGATGCTTAATCTTATCTTGTGAAAAGTATTTAGGACTTAAGAGGAACTTATATTCCTGTGACAATGTGAGTTTTTACTCTTTTCTATTAGTTAAATTAGTTTTCACCTCCATAATGATCATTTACAATATCTTTTGACTCCTTGATCAATATAGATACTCAAAATCAAATTCCTTTGCATTTTATAAATTTTATGCACTCTTGGACACTTTAATTTAACTTAATGTACCTCCTTGAGAAAATGCTTGAGTTTGACTAATTGACTTTATCCTTTGGTCTCCAAACTTTTACACTTTATTCTACTCTTAATATTGAAGATATGGTCCAAATTTGAGAGCTTTCGGACCTTCCTATGAATTTATACGATTTTTCCAAGTTCTTGGCTTTTCCCTTGATTTCTTGGCCTTTTTCCCACCTTTTTCCACCATTTATGTTGCTGGGCCCGGCCCATTTCCGGTTTAGGGCGCCGCTGGGCAAGGCGGGTGACCCAGCAGCCTTGGATCGTGATCCAACGGCGCTGGGGTCATCCCCTACCTCACGCCAGGGTTGGCACGGGTCCACGGTGGACCTGCCGACCGTGGCTCGACCCCGACCGAGCAGCTTGTGCCCTTGGTGTCCAAAAACCCGACCAAAAGCTCTCCCGACCCTTCGCGAAGTTTCCACAAGGGTTAGATGGTGGAGTCGTGGCTTGCGAGGCCAAGGAAACCTTGCCGACACATGGGGTGCGCCGCCCCCCTATGGCAACCCTAACCCTAGCTTCGGGTCTCTATAAATGATGCCCATTGGGTTCGTCGCGCCCCTACGAAGTCAAACGGCACCCTCACTTCCCACTCCGAGCTCTCTCGCTCCCGCTCCCTTTGTCTCCGGCCGCCGCACCGCCGCGGAGCAACTCTGCCCGCTGGCTGGTCCTTTTGTTAGGACGAACAACAGCAGCCACCCGATCGTGGTCCACGCTACTCCCGGCTGAGATTGAACGGCCACGATCCCCGCACGAGTCCCCCTTCTGCCCCTCCTCCGTGTGGCACGTGCCTGGGAGCACGGCTTCCGTCCACCTCTGATCGGCTTCGCGTGCCCACGGTAGATCGACGATCGACGGCTCCCTTTTTTCGGTATTTCCCACCTCTCTGCCCTAAATTCCAGTAAATAGCCTTTTCTTGCAAAATCGATATCTTGAGATCCGTAACTCCAAAAATAGTAAATTTATAGTCTATCTTGATCAGAAAAATCCAACTAATCTGTTAAAAATACTTGTGAAGTCTAATCCTCGACTTTTATCACAGATATGCCATGATATTGATCCTTTGCCTATTTAATTATATTATAAGATTATTAATCTCGAAGAAAACCCTGTTCCTGTTTTCTAATGATCGTCATGAGACACAAAATCATCTTTGACAAGATTAAGGTTCTATCTAATCTTCTTAACCCTTTGCCCTAAAATATAAATCATATACCTTGAAACAAGGGTTGTTAATGATATGATGGTGATCTACCCTAATCTAGAAAGGCCTTTTGATCATATGATCCCTGATCTAACTTGATCCAAATAATAATATTTTGTTCCCATATTGGAAATGATCTAGAGCTTTGGATAATGATTTGGATAATGATATTGATAATTAGGGTTGACATGTATTCCTAAATAAACCTAGGAAGGTCATCCATTCATGAAACATGCTTGATACTTGAATATTTGTTGGACTTTTGGAAATATTGTTGATGACCTAAACCTAAGGTAGAAATAGGAAAATGTAACCCTAATCTTGAATAACAAAACATGATCTTTTTAAACTATGATCTTGACCCTTGATCCAATATTTTGATCTAGGATCTGACTCAAAGGGTTGATCTTTTCTCTCTCTTGGGATCTATACTCCAAATACTTTTTAGAAAGGTACGCTATTATACTACTCCTCCTTGGTTGCTTGATGATAATTTCTTAGGTATCTCTTGAATTATGCTTGGCTAATTATTTGGATGAAATATTGTTCCCTATGAATAGTCTTCCGTGTTTCTTCTATATTATATGTTGAGGAACATGAAATCTAAATCACTAGACCCATTATGACTGCCCGTATATTGATGTTGATAATGATGTTGGAAATATTGATAATGTTGATATTGGATATAAGCAAAACTCTTTCTTTGGAAGGAGGGATTTTGCACTTGGATCTCCTATCTCATATGGTGAGAAGGAGCTTGGTGACCCCCATCGCGTTGGGGTAATTGAGTCACCCAAATTAATATAAGCATGCTTCTTGAATTACAGCATAATGGGAAATTTGTAATAAACATTTGTTGTTTGAATAACATTTTGGTTTTTAGAAATCGTTCGATAATGATTTGAAACATAAGTCCTGCCAAGCATACTTGTTTTCATTATAAAACTGTTTTACTTGTTTTTATATAGCGTACCGTGCAATTGCATTGACTTTGTGTCTTGATTTTCTCGATTTTAGGTAATGCAAGGAACTAGTTCCATCTACTCTTCCATCTACTGAAATAAAGACTGCTGCATCTTATGGACTCTACATGGGAAGCTAATTGAAAAAGGGATGTAGTTGTAGGCTAGTTCTTATCTGTTTTTTTTCCTGTTGCCTACGGGCCTGATGTATTAAACTTTTTGGTTCATTTTAATAAAGAAGGATGTTATTTCATTTTTGCATATTATCTGTGTGTGATTTTCGGGCCACTCAGGGACGGGCGCTCTCATCCCTCTAACACTGCCTTTTGGATAGTGGGATTGGGATTAGGGTAAGAACGGATCTGTGACAGTTGGTATCAGAGCTATAACACACTTCATATGCATTAGTGAAATGATATTCTTAATCACTGAACCAAGGAAGCCCTAAAAATTCACTATGGTGAAAACTGAGGTGTCTAGAAAGAGCACAAAGGGGGTTCTGGCATAATTCCTCCTATCCGTCTTCACGGTGGTTGAGGTTCCTCCTGCTCCACCTGGCCTTAGTTGATCCAGAAATGGATGGAAGGACTTCCTATAACCCTAGAGAGTCTTCTAGCATCTTATCTCTTCTTTAAGGATTACCTAAGCCACCTATTAGAAGGAAATAGGATGACTCCTCATCTTCTCGTTCTCCTTAAAAGTGTCATGACTTGATCAATATACTCTCTCTATTTTGGGTAAATTAAGGACGGGTACAACTAAAATTCGAAAATAAATTGAGAAAACTTGTTGCAATATTTCCATGATCTATCATATTCTTGTTTTGAAAGTAATAAATAAGAAAACTTATACTAGTTGAACTCTTGCAGATGGCCCCAAAAACCAGGAACAACAGGGATGGTGAAGGGACCTCTGGTACTAAAGATAAGGGGAAAAAGCCCCGCATGGAGGATGATGAAGATGTCGGTTCTGCCAATAAGACCAACAATATGGGGGAATGGGAGTTAAAACAAAAAGCCATCATGGATGCCCTGCATGACCTAGCTGTTCGTACCGCATCTCTTGTACCAACCCAAAACCCAAAACCCACCACTATCCAGGATTTTCTGAAACTCATCCCTGAAACCTTCTATGGGGAAGACAAAGATGATGTCCTAGACAAAGCTGATGCCTGGTTAGTGTCCATGGAAAACACCTTTAGGGTTTTGAGGTGCCCTGAACAAGACAAAGTTGGTTTTGCCACCTACCAGTTGAAGGGAGCAGCCAAATTGTGGTGGGAGAATTACATCCGATCACAACAGGTCATCCCTGTCAACAGGGAAGCCTTCAAACCCATTTTTACCAACCGTTTCCAACCCACATCTGAGAGAAAGGAAAAACAAAAACAATTCCTCACCCTGACCCAAGGAACCAACACAGTGGCTGAATACAGCCGACAGTTCCGCTTGCTAGAGAGACATGTCACCAACCTTACTGAAGAACAAAAGCTTGACCGTTACATTGATGGGCTTTTCATTACCCTAAAAGCTTTTGTATCCTCATCCAAACCTGCCACTTTCCAAGATGCTTATGACCATGCCTTGTCCATGGAGAGAACCCTGGGGATGGGACACGGGAAACCTTTACCTACCCTTGCCTACCTAGGCCTGACTGAAGTTGCACCTGCAAAACCTGAACCAAAGGGAAAACCCTATGTTGGTGGCAATAAGAACAGAAACTGACAGAAGAACCAGAGGAATCCTCCCACCCAAGGCCAGAACCAGAACTACAACCGTGGTCCTGCACAAAACCAGAATCATGGCCAAAACAGGGGCCCAGGCCGGAATGCCAATATTCCTCGTTGCCGTAACTGTGGTAACTTCCACCCTGGCCAGTGCAAGTATCCGTCCTCGGTCTGCCATTACTGCAAACAGGAGGGTCACTTCAGAGATAGCTGCCCCCACCCTCCTCCAGCATGGGCCAGGCAAGGTGAACATAGACAGGCTCGTGTCTTTGCTGTGAATGCAGATGAGGCGAAGGCCAATGAAAACAAACTCATGGAAGGTACCTTTTAAATTCAAGATTATTTCCAGAGCTTTATATCATGATTATCTTGTACTTTGTCCTTACACGAAATATATGTATACGTAGGTACGATGCAAATCTCCAATCATTTTGTTGTTACTCTTTTTGACTCTGGGTCGACAAACACCTTCATGTCTAAGAATCTTGCTTGTATGTTGAATCTTGAAATAAGGGACTTAGGGTACGTACTTGATGTAACTACCCCAAGTGGGAAGATGAAAGTCTCCTACTATATTGTCAAGAAAGTCCCTCTATCTTATGTTGGACGTAGTTTTGAGTCAGATTTTATAATCTTAGACATGGAAGACTTTGACCTTATTCTAGGGATGGATTGGCTCCATAAAAATCATGCTCTAATTGACTGTCGTGCCAAGAAAGTCATTATTTCCAAACCCAATCTCCCTATTCTTGTAATCCCTGGAAGGAAAGATCGAAATCAAAATGTTGTCATTTCTCTGATCAAAGCCCAAAACTTGATAGCTAAAGGGTGCAAAGCCTACCTAGCAACTGTAACCATAGTCAATCCTGATATGAGTGCCCTAGAAAATATTGATATAGTGCGAGAGTACCCGAATGTCTTTCCTGAGGAGCTCCCTGGGCTACCACCAGATCGTGATGTTGAGTTTTCTATTGATTTAGCACCTGGTACCGCACCTATCTCTCGGGCACCCTATCGGATGGCTCCTGCTGAATTGACCGAGCTGAAAAAGCAGTTGCAGGAATTGCTTGATAAGGGTTTCATCCGCCCTAGTACCTCTCCTTGGGGAGCCCCCGTTTTATTTGTCAAGAAAAAGGATGGTTCCCTTCGCATGTGTATTGACTATCGCATGATCAATCAAGCTACTATGAAAAACAAGTATCTGCTGCCCAGAATTGATGACCTTTTCGATCAACTCCATTCTGCTCATGTCTTTTCAAAAATTGATCTTCGTTCTGGATACCACCAACTCAAAGTTAAGGATGAAGACATTCCTAAAACAGCCTTTCGAACTCGATACGGGCATTATGAGTTCCTTGTCATGCCTTTTGGGTTGACTAATGCCCCTGGTGTGTTTATGAACTTGATGAATAGTGTCTTCCAACCTTTCCTTGATGAGTTTGTAGTGGTCTTCATTGATGATATATTGATATAGTCGAATGATACTGAATCACACCGCATCCATCTTCGTAAAGTTCTTGACATCCTCCAATCCCAGAAATTCTATGCAAAACTGTCCAAATGTGAATTCTGGATTTCCGAAGTCATGTTCTTGGGCCACATAATTTCTGGTGGGAAAATTTCTGTTGACCCTGCCAAAGTCTCAGCTGTTCTTGAGTGGCAAGCCCCAAAGAATGTTTCGGAGATCCGCAGCTTCCTAGGTCTTGCTGTCTATTATCGACGTTTTATTCAGAACTTCAGCAGGACTGCCTTGCCTCTCACTAAGCTCACCAGGAAAGGAGAACAGTTTATCTGGTCAAAGGAGTGTGAGTCCAGTTTTCAAGAGCTAAAGACAAAGCTGACAACTGCACCTGTCTTGACTCTTCCCTCGGGGAATGATGGGTTCGTCATCTTCACCGACGCATCAAGGTTTGGTCTGGGTTGCGTCCTCATGCAAGAAAGAAAAGTAGTTGCTTATGCCTCTCGACAATTGAAGCCAAATGAGGTCAACTACCCAACCTATGACCTCGAGCTTGCCGCCATCATATATGCTTTGAAGATATGGCGACACTACTTGTACGGTGCCACCTTCGACATCCTCACCGACCATAAAAGTCTGAAATACATCTTGACACAGAAAGATCTCAATCTCAGACAGAGGCGTTGGCTCGAGTACCTTAAAGACTATGACTTCACCATTGCCTACCACCCCGGTAAGGCAAATGTGGTGGCCGATGCACTCAGTAGGAAGCAGGCTAAATGTGCTGCCATCTTCACTACATAATGGAAGAACATGGAAGTCATGTCACTTTGGGCCCCAAGGCGTATGGGCAACGTTCTTAGATTGGCCAGTGTCCATGTAAAACCGGGCCTCCTGTCCGAAATCCTGGCAGCTCAAAAGAATAGCAAGAGCCTTGATGATATGGCTAAGCTTTTAGAGAAGCCCCAAACTCATCTGATAGTCGGTATGGATGGTGGAATCCGATACAAACAACGCATATGGGTCCCAGAAGATTCAGTCATGATAGATATGGTGTTACGAGAAGCTCACGGGTCAAAATATACTGTGCATCCTGGATCGACAAAGATGTACAAGGATCTGCAAAGACACTTCTGGTGGAGGAACATGAAGACCGACATTGCTACTTTCATCTCCAAGTGTCTGACCTGCCAACAGATCAAGGCTGAACATCAACGTCCAGGAGGTCTTCTACAACCCCTACCTATCCCCGAGTGGAAATGGGAAAACATCACTATGGATTTTGTGGTGGGACTACCCAGAACCAGGAAAGGGAGTGACGCCATTTGGGTTGTAGTTGATCGTCAGACTAAATCAGCCCATTTTATTCCAATCAAGACAACAACCAAGGTTCCTGAGTTGGCAGAACTTTACGTTCAAGAGATAGTCAGGCTGCATGGAATTCCTGTATCTATAGTATCTGATCGTGATGCAAAGTTCACTTCTCACTTGTGGCGACAAGTACATGAAGAATTGGGAGTTCAACTGAACTTCAGCACTGCTTATCACCCCCAAACTGATGGACAATCTGAAAGGACAATTCAGGTTCTTGAAGACTTGCTGAGATCATGCGTCCTCGATTGGGGTGGTTCTTGGGACCACTACCTCCCTCTCGTCGAGTTTGCCTACAACAATAGCTACCAATCCAGTATCGGCATGCCTCCCTATGAAGCTCTGTATGGAAGACCGTGTAGATCTCCACTTTACTGGGATGAAGTAGGCGAAAGACGAATCCTGAAATCTGAGGAACTACAACTCTACTCAGATAATGTCAACCTAATCAAGCAAAGGCTAAAAAGGGCACAAGATCGTCAGAAGTCTTATGCTGATGCACACAGGACTGACACTCAATTCTTAGTAGGTGATCATGTTTTCCTGAAGATTCGACCAATTCGAGCCATTGCAAAGAACAAAGGAAAACTCAGTCCTAGATATGTGGGTCCTTTTGAAATTCTGGATCGTATTGGGGAATGTGCTTATAGGCTGGCTCTACCTCCACAATATAGCATGATGCACAACGTCTTTCATGTGTCGAACCTGAAGCGGTATGTCAAAGACCCTAGTCATGTCCTCAATCATGAACCAATTGAATTAAAGGACACCCTCGTGTACCAAGAAACTCCAGTCAAGATACTTGATACTCGCACCAAGGAACTCAGAAATAAGAAGATTGAAATGGTTAAGGTGTTGTGGAAGCACCATGGGGGTGATGATGCTACTTGGGAGTTGAAGTCAGACATGGAGGAACGTTTTCCTGACCTCTTCAAGGAAGTTTGAATTTTGGGGACAAAATTCCTTTTTATGGAGGGGAGGATGTGACAATGTGAGTTTTTACTCTTTTCTATTAGTTAAATTAGTTTTCACCTCCATAATGATCATTTACAATATCTTTTGACTCCTTGATCAATATAGATACTCAAAATCAAATTCCTTTGCATTTTATAAATTTTATGCACTCTTGGACACTTTAATTTAACTTAATGTACCTCCTTGAGAAAATGCTTGAGTTTGACTAATTGACTTTATCCTTTGGTCTCCAAACTTTTACACTTTATTCTACTCTTCATATTGAAGATATGGTCCAAATTTGAGAGCTTTCAGACCTTCCTATGAATTTATACAAATTTTCCAAGTTCTTGGCTTTTCCCTTGATTTCTTGGCCTTTTTCCCACCTTTTTCCACCATTTCTGTTGCTGGGCCCGGCCCATTTCCGGTTTAGGGCGCCGCTGGGAAAGGCGGGTGACCCAGCAGCCTTGGATCGTGATCCAACGGCGCTGGGGTCATCCCCTACCTCACGCCAGGGTTGGCACGGGTCCACGGTGGACCAGCCGACCGTGGCTCGACCCCGACCGAGCAGCTTGTACCCTTGGTGTCCAAAAACCCGACCAAAAGCTCTCCCGACCCTTCGCGAAGTTTCCACAAGGGTTAGATGGTGGAGTCGTGGCTTGCGAGGCCAAGGAAACCTTGCCGACACATGGGGTGCGCCGCCCCCCTATGGCAACCCTAACCCTAGCTTCGGGTCTCTATAAATGACGCCCATTGGGTTCGTCGCGCCCCTACGAAGTCAAACGGCACCCTCACTTCCCACTCCGAGCTCTCTCACTCCCGCTCCCTTTGTCTCCGGCCGCCGCACCGCCGCGGAGCAACTCTACCCGCTGGCTGGTCCTTTTGTTAGGATGAACAGCAGCAGCCACCCGATCGTGGTCCACGCTACTCCCGGCTGAGATTGAACGGCCACGATCCCCGCGCGAGTCCCCCTTCTGCCCCTCCTCCGTGTGGCACGTGCCTGGGAGCACGGCTTCCGTTCACCGCTGATCAGCTTCGCGTGCCCACGGTAGATCGACGATCGACGGCTCCCTTTTTTCGGTATTTCCCACCTCTCTGCCCTAAATTCCAGTAAATAGCCTTTTCTTGCAAAATCGATATCTTGAGATCCGTAACTCCAAAAATAGTAAATTTATAGTCTATCTTGATCAGAAAAATCCAACTAATCTGTTAAAAATACTTGTGAAGTCTAATCCTCGACTTTTATCACAGATATGCCATGATCTTGATCCTTTGCCTATTTAATTATATTATAAGATGATTAATCTTGAAGAAAACCCTGTTCCTATTTTCTAATGATCGTCATGAGACACAAAATCATCTTTGACAAGATTAAGGTTGTATCTAATCTTATTAACCCTTTGCCCTATAATATAAATCATATACCTTGAAACAAGGGTTGTTAATGATATGATGGTGATCTACCCTAATCTAGAAAGGCCTTTTGATCATATGATCCCTGATCTAACTTGATCCAAATAATAATATTTTGTTCCCATATTGGAAATGATCTAGAGCTTTGGATAATGATTTGGATAATGATATTGATAATTAGGGTTGACATGTATTCCTAAATAAACCTAGGAAGGTCATCCATTCATGAAACATGCTTGATACTTGAATATTTGTTGGACTTTTGGAAATATTGTTGATGACCTAAACCTAAGGTAGAAATAGGAAAATGTAACCCTAATCTTGAATAACAAAACATGATCTTTTTAAACTATGATCTTGACCCTTGATCCAATATTTTGATCTAGGATCTGACTCAAAGGGTTGATCTTTTCTCTCTCTTGGGATCTATACTCCAAATACTTTTTAGAAAGGTACGCTATTATACTACTCCTCCTTGGTTGCTTGATGATAATTTCTTAGGTATCTCTTGAATTATGCTTGGCTAATTATTTGGATGAAATATTGTTCCCTATGAATAGTCTTCCGTTTTTCTTCTATATTATATGTTGAGGAACATGAAATCTAAATCACTAGACCCATTATGACTGCTCGTATATTGATGTTGATAATGATGTTGGAAATATTGATAATGTTGATATTGGATATAAGCAAAACTCTTTCTTTGGAAGGAGGAATTTTTCACTTGGATCTCCTATCTCATATGGTGAGAAGGAGCTTGGTGACCCCCATCGCGTTGGGGTAATTGAGTCACCCAAATTAATATAAGCATGCTTCTTGAATTACAGCATAATGGGAAATTTGTAATAAAAATTTGTTGTTTGAATAATATTTTGGTTTTTGGAAATCGTTCGATAATGATTTGAAACATAAGTCCTGCCAAGCATACTTTTTTTCATTATAAAACTGTTTTACTTGTTTTTATATAGCGTACCGTGCAATTGCATTGACTTTGTGTCTTGATTTTCTCGATTTTAGGTAATGCAAGGAACTAGTTCCATCTACTCTTCCATCTACTGAAATAAAGACTGCTGCATCTTATGGACTCAACATGGGAAGCTAATTGAAAAAGGGATGTAGTTGTAGGCTAGTTCTTATCTCTTTCTTTTCCTGTTGCCTATGGGCCTGATGTATTAAACTTTTTGGTTCATTTTAATAAAGAAGGATGTTATTTCATTTTTGCATATTATCTGTGTGTGATTTGCGGGCCACTCAGGGACGGGCGCTCTCATCCCTCTAACACTGCCTTTTGGACAGTGGGATTGGGATTAGGGTAAGAACGGATCTGTGACAATTCCATTTTAGTCCTTTTTGAATAATGTTGAAACATTATTTTGTTAATTTTGGACTAAAGTGCAAATTACCCAAGTTGAGGGGTTAACTTGAAAATTGTACATTATAGACTGTTCCTATGATGTTGAGACCTCATAAGAATGAATATGATGCAGTGGTATGGTTTCCACAAGTTTGGACACCAAGATAAAGCTTGTAGTGCAATCTTTGTGCATTAAAACCTAGTTTTGGTATAATGTGCAATTTACCCAAAACCTAGGGTTCAATATGCAAATTACCACTTCAATAAGGTCCCTAATGTTTCTTGGAATCATGTAGAGCAATTAAATGAGAGGGTCACCTTATTTGAATTAAGTTGGAGGAGAGAGAATCTTGATATTAAAATAATTAAGATTTAATCCTAATTGAAACCCTAATTCAATATAGTGCAAAAATAAATGTAATAATTGAAGGGCCTTCAACCAAAAATAAAATGGTTGGATTCAGATGTGTGTGGACGTCCTTTAGCTTTGCAAGGACTACAAAATATCCTAAGGAGGTGAAAATTCCACTCACCTTATTATAAGAAAAAGAATTTCCACTCAAAAATGGATATTACTATTATAAGGGTTAAGGTGCTTAGTTTCTTTTCCCTTAATTCATGGATAATGGAAGGGATCTCGGTGAAGATAGAGATTCATTTTCATGCAAGAAACCAATGGGGAAGTGGTGGCAACAATTTTGGAATTAAATGAATTTTTATGAAGCATTTTCTCTCTCATTGAATTTTTATGAAAAGACCTTTTACAAGCCAAAACAAAGACTTTTTCGATCCCACTTCCTCCCCTTGCTTGGAAAACGACCAAAGGAGCTTTGGAAGAGCAGGAGGACGACCCCCAACCTGTTGGTAAGCTTCTTGACCTCCTTTCACCTTGAATCCATGGTGAAAATCAAAAATCAATGCATGAATTCTTCTTATCTCGATCCCCTCTTCAATTCTAACCACTCCTTTTCACTCAAAACTTGAGGACGACCCTTGGAATAGTGAAAGGAGTTGCATCCACCATTTTTGGCGTGAGCTTGGAGCTTTGGATCTCAATTGGAGGCGGGTTTTATAACTTGAACCCTTAATATTAATATTGCATTCAATTCCTTATCAATTGTTGATGCTTTCTTCATTTCCGAAATTTATCTTAGTTGATTGATGCAGTCACCATGAAATCACAGAAAGTTTTCATGGGTTTGGAGCTTGATGATGATGACATCATCATAAGCAAACACCTCCCTAAATATCTCTTGCAAACATTTTCAACTTTTGGTCCAAACGGTTTCACCAAACCGTTTGGAGGTTTGGGTTCCAAACCGTTTGAGATGGTTGACCATTTGAGAAGGTTGACCATTTGAGGAAATATTCTGTGGTACTTGGATATTGATCCAATGGTTTCAATTGGTTTTATCTTGAAGGTTTCAATTGTGAATGATTCCTTAAATGCAAACCCTAATCGGCTAAGTGTTGAATTTTCAATTGATTAAGTTGATGTTTTGGGTTGATTGACCCAAATGGTTTCAAAACCGTTTGGGAATCACCCAAACGGTCTCAAGACTATTTGGAGGTCAACCAAGACCATTTGGAGGTCTAGGGTTGAGTATGGTTGGGTATTTGAAGATCCAAAGATACTAAATTGAAATGCAATCAATTGCTGATTTGATAATCAATCCAATGATCCAAACCCTAATTAGTTGTTATGGATTTTGATGATGATTTGGGCAATGGTCTCAAGACCGTTTGGAGATCATCCAAATGACCTCAAGACTGTTTGGGGGTCATTCAAGACCGTTTGAGGTCAGGTCATATCATATAATGATGATGGTTCATTGATTTCAATTGAATTGGTTCCACAATGTCAACCATTGATGGTTCCTCAGTTTCAAAACCCTAAGTGATGGTTTCTTAATTATCAATCCTAGTTCAATTTCGTTCAAAACCCTAAATTGAAGATTTAATTGAATGGTGATTCAGTAGTTTAATTGATGAATACTTTAGTGGTCCAATTGATAGTTGGTTCTTGGATTGGAACCTTGTATTGATTAAGTGTTGAAGTCCCTTTTTAGTCCATTCAATTTTGAGAAGGTTTTGATCAAATGGTCTTAAGACCATTTGAGTCCAAACGGTCTCAAGACGGTCACAAGATCGTTTGAGTCCAAACGGTCTCAAACCGTTTGGAGACTCAAGTCATTCAGTTTCAAGTTGTTTGGTCTAAACGGTTTCAAGCACCTACTTTGGTAAACGGTTTTCAAACCGTTTGAACCTAATAGGTCAAGACCATTTGAGGTCTAATTGACCAAGATCGTTTGAGGTCTAAGTGACTAATACCTTTTAAGGTTCTCATTGGTTAAATCATTTTGACACCTAATATGATCAAAGGTCAATTAGCTACTTGATTATTAATGATGTAGATCAATGGTGATTATGATGGTTAACCCTAACTATGTGTACTTAATTGAAGGGCTGACTTAGATCAATCTTAGAGTAGATAACATCCTAAAAAGAATGAGAGAGAGAGAAAGAATGAGAGAGATGATTGCTTATATCATAAGCCCTAATTCTCTCGTTATGAAACAATATGTAATCAGGGTTTGATCCATAATAGGAGATCATGAAATCTTCATTGAAAAGATTAGTATACCTTGACCCTAATTTAGGGCAAGGCTATGTGAAACCCTAATTTAGGGAAAATCTTAGTGAAACCATAATCTAGGGTGATGATGTAACCCTAATTTAGTGTTACAATGTGAGAAACCCTAATATAATGGGAATTGTACATCCTAACCCTAATTTGGGTAATGAGGTATGTGAAACCCTACTTGGATGTAAATGGTGAACCTTAATCCCTAAAAGGGGGTAAAGGTTCATGAAACCCTAATAAAGGGTAGTGTTACTAATCCTATATAAAGCCCTATCAATGGGTAATGTGTTGTGAAATCCTTATTTCACATATTGCTAGGTGAAACCCTGATATATAAGGATGTTATATTAAACTCTAATGGAGAACAATACTATGTGAAATCTATATGATAAATAGAAGATGCTATGTGAACCTCAAATTATAAATATGGAGAATCCTATTCCTAATAATGGAATAGTGATTAATGTATTGTCAAATATAACACCTAGAGAGGTTGATGATGGGTATCCTTATATTAATAGGTTCTAACTCAAAAATGAGTCCCTATCATTGGTAATGGTTGTTTATTCTAAAGAAGTGACTTATAACCAATACATTGCCTGATGAATGTGATGAACTAGTACATAAAGTATTAAGATGTGAAATACCCTAATAAAAGCTATTTGGATGAACTCAAGTAAGATAAAGGTGTTGAGGGAAGTGATACATCAAGGCATGATAGATATCACATCCAACACCCCAATACTAAAATACCTTGATGTGATTTAATTCCAATATAATTGGATAATTGACATATGAAATGTGTCATGTCAATTGTTACATTGAGATGTAATGCACCTTGATGAATGTAGGCTAACATGCCTTATGAAAAGGTTAGTCAAAATCAATAGACTATGATACAATCATATTCTGATAAAGATGAGAGAGAAACTCATACTTTGTGTTGATAATACATTCAATAATGAATGATGAGAATAAATAAGTATGTTTGAATATTTATGATATCAATATTGGCTTCTAGCTGTGAGAAGCAATGAAATAGGGCTGATCATCAATAATATAATCTTAAGAACCCAAGTGGTTATTTATGGAAAACTCTAATGGAGGGTGCTGATATAAAAGAGATACCATGAACCCTAAAGGGGGAATTGTGTTATTACTTAGTGTTGTTTGGTTCTGATGTGAAAGAGAAACCATGAAACCTAAAGAGGGAATAGTGATAATACTTAGTGTTGTATGATACTGATATGAAAGCATTATAATTGTTATCATGAATACTAATCATGCAGGTATGATGAGATGAGGAGTATAGCCTGGTATGGGCTATGATGCTTTGTTTATTGAGAATGTTTTATAGGCTTTATAAGCCTTCATATTCTTTGTGTAGTAAGAATCATTGAGCTTTGTGTACTATGTGCAATACATTGTGTAGTAAGAATCATGATGTCCTTGGTCAGATGATCTGAAGGTATTAAGTTACCTAATAAGTGGTAATAAGTACCCTATGATGAGATATGGGTTGAAATACCCAAATGCTATAATCATGATGATGCACTTGTTAAGAAGTGGAATTGTACTTGATGAGTTGAGGGATTAAGATCCCAACACTTTGTGAAAAGAGTATGGCTACCGACCATGACTCCACAATGACAATGTCAGGCATTAGATATATGATTTAAGCCTGAAGAGAGTTAATGTTGTGGTAATGATTATGTAGTGAATAAATGTTATACATGTTCTTCATATTCCTTAATGGATAAGTGACATGTTGCTCTTTCAAGTTATAGCTGCAATGTTTTAGATAAGAATAATATTCTAATCTGTTAGACATTGAATTAACTGCTGTCAAACAAATATGATTCCTATGTTCATATTTATCTTCTTAAACTGCAATAATAATGTTACTGGCAGAGAGTTATATCTCTCGCTGGGAAAATTTACAATTGTCTCACCCCCGTGGGAACTACATTTTTAGGTGGTCGCGGATGAGGAGATAGTAATCCTTCAGTAAGATATGGACATCAACATCAGCAACAGGGACAATAGTGAAGTCTCGGGTGGAGACACTGGCTGTTATGCCTTGTATAGATGTAGATAGAGTCATTTGTGTCGTATCTGTACTCTCAGGTCCTCGTAGTAGAAGTTAGTGCTTTCGAGATTTTGGCTCAATGCCTCGAGATTTTCATACTGCCTGTGCTTAGTTTAACAAGGTAGTTGATGCTTGTAATTTGCAGAAAGAGATGATACAAGATATGTACTTTAGAAAATAGAATGTAAATGTGTTACTTTTGGTTCTATGTGAGAAAGTTTTCATTTGATGGACCTTTTGGTAAAAAGGTTTTAATTTTTAGTGATTTTAGGTAATCTATTGCTTAGATAACGCTTTCACATTAGTTAATTATGTTTTTATGAGTTGTATGCCACAATTAAGTGGTATCAGAGCTCTAGGTTCGCTGAGTCTAAAGAGACATAGGACTAAGGTTGTAGAGTCTGTTCTAAGTGTCTTCCAATTTATCTGATAGTATCTTCTGCTCACATAGGAGAAGAAGAACTTGAAAATGACTAGAGAACACGAGCAACACATTGCTAAGGGAAATGTTGTTGCACAAGGAGAGAGTGCATGGGACCAAGTAAGAGGAGAACAAGTGCCTGAGAATTCCCACCTTGACCTAATCAGGATAGTGAATCCTATGTTTATGCTCTTGAAGGGTAGGTTAGGACAACAATAATACATATAGAAGACTAGATACTAGCATTACAACCTAGGCTACCAGTCCTCAATGCAGAAACTTTGGGTTTTGAAAAGATTCCTGAGTGACATGGTCATGTTGGAACAGTGGAAATGTGGGAAAGATTAATATATGGTGAGAAAGTAGACTCTGCCATAAGTTTAGACAAATAGTACATCTGTGATGGTAGTGCCCAAGGAGGGGCAATAAGCTGAGAATTAAGGTAAGGTCTCTATAATTTTAGAGACATTTGCCTAGTTATTCTGAAAAGCCAAAGTTTATGGTGTCACTAGTGCAATAAATGCCTAGTGCACCAGGGCAGTAGCCACTAAGTAAAGGCAAAAGCAGCCACATGAAATAACTAGACACTGTGTTGAGTCAACCTAAAGTGGTAGATAATCGTGAGGGGTAATAGTCAAATGAAATATATTCATTCTGATATTTCATATCATGATTCTATGTGTTAAAGATATGAAAGTAGTTGTTTTAGAACTTCCTTTGACTAGCTCTATAAGGACACAAGGAAGATGAGAATCTACATTTTACTCAGTATTTCCTTAAAATGTTGTATAATCTCTCTTATCTGTGTAATGAAAGATGACATATAGAAGGGATGCCTTAAGAAAATTCACAAATAGAAAATCTTGTGTGTATAATGATATGAAAAGTGAGGAACATGATAGTAAATGAAGTGCATACAATATAATCCAACAATACTTGTATACCCTGGCCAGGTATATGATTATTGTAGAAAAGGCAAGTATGAAACTCGTAGATTGTTATATTTTTTATTACTCTAATCAAGTAGTCATTTTAAAACAATCTAGAGTGTATAATGAAATTAAATTGGAAGAACTAAGTGCAATTTCTCAGTGAACTTGTCCAAATAAATTTCTCAGTGAACTTTCTTAGTGAATTTTCCCAAACAAATTAGTCAGTGAACTTTCTTAGTGAATTTTCCCAAAAAAATTACTCAGTGAACTTTCTTAGTGAATTTTCCCAAACAAATTACTCAGAGAACTTTCTTAGTGAATTTTCCCAAACAAATTACTCAGTGTACTTTCTTAGTGAATTTTCCCAAACAAATTACTCAGTGAACTTTCTTAGTGAATTTTCCCAAACAAATTACTCAGTGAACTTTCTTAGTGAATTTTCCCAAACAAATTACTCAGTGAACTTTCTTAGTGGATTTTCCCAAACAAATTACTCAGTGAACTTTCTTAGTGGATTTTCCCAAACAAATTACTCAGTGAACTTTCTTAGTGAATTTTCCCAAACAAATTACCCAGTGAACTTTCTTAGTGAATTTTCCCAAACAAATTACCCAGTGAACTTTCTTAGTGAATTTTCCCAAACAAATTACTCAGTGAACTTTCTTAGTGAATTTTCCCAAACATATTACTCAGTGAACTTTCTTAGTGAATTTTCCCAAACAAATTACTCAGTGAACTTTCTGAGTGAATTTTCCCAAACAAATTACTCAGTGAACTTTCTTAGTGAATTTTCCCAAACAAATTACTCAGTGAACCTTCTTAGTGAATTTTCTCAAACAAATTACTTAGTGAACTTTCTCAGTGAATATTCTCAAATAAATTTCTCAGTGAACTTTCTCAGTGAATTTTCTCAAATAAATTTCTCAGTGAACTTTCTTAGTGAATTTTTTGAAATAAATTTCTCAGTGAACTTTCTTAGTGAATTTTCTCAAATAAATTTCTCAGTGAACTTTCTCAGTGAATTTTCTCAAATAAATTTCTCATTGAACTTTCTTAGTGAACTTTCCCAAATAAATAAAGGATTGCTGAGTGAATTACCTCTGTTAGATATATATGTTTTTCTTTTGGAAAATATTCTTGGGTGATGATAGGAATATGTTCCTTTATGTTCTTCCTTTCAATTAACATGGCAATTAAGTGATTATTATGACATTTGATTTGCATGGATTAGAAATAATCCGTTGATGGATACTTAGAAAATTATCAGTTTGCTTTGGACTTTGGTTCCAAGATAATGATATATGGAACAAGCAATGTCCTAAGATAAAAGAAACACGTTGTGTATGTACCTTTGGTATTAATAGTAGAGAAATAAATATGATAAAGATGAGATGTGTTCTCAACACATATGATGAATACTAAAGTAAGGTTATGGTGCCTGAGAAGTAATAGATGATTATGTTGGTTACCTATATTAGCTAACTGTGAAATTATTCTAGTGACCTAAAATAATATGGACATCACTTGTTAAGCGTTTATGCTTTGCATAAACATAAACATTGATAAGGTTGGATTAATGAAAGGAACTTTGTGTGGATTACAGATCCATGATATCTCCATGATATTAAGATATTATGTGGAGACTTGAGTGTATAATAAATGAATAAATCTGTCCCTCCTTTTTCCTGGGATTTTGGGGATGAAATCCTTGTTAGGGGTTTATAATTTGTAACGCCCCTGACCTGGGTTATGCTTAAACCTAGACGATTTGCCTAATATGGTTGAGTAGATGCTTAATCTTATCTTGTGAAAAGTATTTAGGACTCAAGAGGAACTTATATTCCATTTTAGTCCTTTTTGAATAATGTTGAAACATTGTTTTGTTAATTTTGGACTAAAGTACAAATTACCCAAGTTGAGGGGTTAACTTGCAAATTGTACATGATAGAATGTTCCTCTGATGTTGAGACCTCATAAGAATGAATATAATGTAGTGGTATGGTTTCCACAAGTTTGGCCACCAAGATAAAGCTTGTAGAACAATCCTTGTGTATTAAAACCTAGTTTTGGTATAATGTGCAATTTACCCAAAACCTAGGGTTCAATATGCAAATTACCAATTCAATAAGGTCCCTATTGTTTCTTGGCATCATGTAGAGAAACGAAAATGAGAGGGGCGCCTTATTTGAATTAAGTTGGAGGAGAGAGAATCTTGATATTAAAATAATCAAGATTTAATCCTAATTGAAACCCTAATTCAAATTAGTGCAAAAATAAATGTAATAATTGAAGGGCCTTCAACCAAAATTAAAATGGTTGGATTCAGATGTGTGTGGACGCCCTTGAGCTTTGCAAGGACCACGAAATATCCTAAGGAGGTGAAAATTCCACTCACCTTATTATAAGAAAAAGAAATTCCACTCATTACCCAAAAAAATAATTCCACTTAAAAATGGATATTACTACTATAAGGGTTAAGGTGCTTAATTTCTTTTCCCTTAATTCATGGATAATGTAAGGGAGCTCGGTGGGGATAGAGATGCCTTTGCATGTAAGAAACCAAGGGGGAAGTGGTGGCAACAATTTTGGAATTAAATGAATTTTTATGAAGCATTTTCTCTCTCATTGAATTTTTATAAAAATACCTTTTACAAGACAAAACAAAGGCTTTTTCGCCCCCACTTCCTCCCCATGCTTGGAAAACGACCAAAGGAGATTTGGAGGAGAAGGAGGACGACCCCCAACCTGTTGGTAAGCTTCTTGACCTCCTTTCACCTTGAATCCATGGTGAAAATCGAAAATCAATGCATGAATTCTTCTTATCTCGATCCCCTCTTCAATTTTAACCATTCCTTTTCACTCAAATCTTGAGGAAGACCCTTGGAATAGTGAAAGGAGTTGCATCCACCATTTATGGTGTGAGCCTGGTGCTTTGGAGCTCAATTGGAGGTGGGTTTTATAACTTGAACCCTTAATATAATTATTGCATTCAATTCCTTATCAATTGTTGATGCTTTCTTCATTTCCGAAATTTATCTTGGTTGATTGATGCAATCACCATGAAATCACAGCAATTTTTCATGGGTTTGGAGCTTGATTATGATGACATCATCATAAGCACATACCTCCTGAAATATCTCTTGCAAACGTTTTCAACTTTTGGTCCAAACGGTTTCACCAAACTCTTTGGTGACCAAACGGTTTGCAAACTGTTTGGAGGTTTGGGTTCCAAACCATTTGAGATTGTTGACCGTTTGAGGAAATATGCTGTGGTACTTGGATATTTATCCAATGGTTTCAATTGGTTTGATCTTGAAGGTTTCAATTGTGAATCATTCCTTAAATGCAAACCCTAATAAGCTAAGTGTTGAATTTTCAATTGATTAAGTTGATGTTTTGGGTTGATTGACCCAAACGGTTTCAAAACCATTTAGAAATCACCCAGACGGTCTCAAGACCATTTGGAGGTCAACCAAGACCATTTGAACGTATAGGGTTGAGTACGGTTGGGTATTTGAAGATCCAAAGATACTAAATTGAAATGCAATCAATTGCTGATTTGATAATCAATCCAATGATCCAAACCCTAATTGGATGTTATGGATTTTGATGATGAGATGGGAAAACGGTCTCAAGACCATTTGGAGATCATCCAAACAACCTCAAGACCGTTTGGGGGTCATTCAAGACCGTTTGAGGTCAGGTCATATCATATAATGATGATGGTTCATTGATTTCAATTGAATTGATTCCACAATGTCAACCATTGATAGTTCCTCAGTTTCAAAACCCTAAGTGATGGTTTCTTGATTATCACCCTAGTTCAATTGGGTTCAAAACCCTAAATTGAAGATTTAATTGAATGGTGATTCAGTAGTTTAATTGATGAATACTTTAGTGGTCCAATTGATAGTTGGTTCATGGATTAGAACCTTGAATTGATTAAGTGTTGAAGTCCCTGTTGGTTCATGGATTGGAACCTTGAATTGATTAAGTGTTGAAGTCGCTTTTTGGTCCATTCAGTTTTGAGAAGGTTTTGACCAAACGGTCTTAAGACCATTTTCATCCAAACGGTCTCAAGACTGTTTGGGACCAAATGGTCTCAAGACCGTTTGAGTCCAAACGGTCTCAAACCGTTTAGAGACTCAAGTCATCTGGTTTCAAGTTGTTTGGTCTAAACGATTTCGAGAACCTACTTTGCTAAATGGTTTTCAAACCATTTGAACCTAATATGTCAAGACCGTTTAAGGTCTAAGTGACCAAGATCGTTTGAGGTCTAAGTGACTAAGACCTTTTAAGGTTCTAATTGGTTAAATCATTTGGACACCTAATATGATCAAAGGTCAATTAGCTACTTGATTATTAATGATGTAGATCAATGGTGATTATGAAGGTTAACCCTAACTATGTGTACTTAATTGAAGGGCTAACCTAGATCAATTTTGGAGTAGGTAACATCCTAAAAAGAATGAGAGAGAGGGAAAGAATGAGAGAGATGATTGCTTATATCATAAGCCCTAATTCTCTCATTATGAAACAATATGTAATCAGGGTTTGATCCATAATATGAGATCATGAAATCTTCATTGAAAAGATTGATATACCTTGACCCTAATTTAGGGCAAGGCTATGTGAAACCCTAATTTTGGGCAAAGCTTAGTGAAACCATAATCTAGGGTGATGATGTAACCCTAACTTAGTGTCACAATGTGAGAAACCCTAATATAATGGGAATTGTACATCCTAACCCTAATTTGGGTAATGAGGTATGTGAAACCCTACTTGGATGTAAATGGTGAACCTTAATCCCTAAAGGGGGTAAAGGTGCATGAAACCGTAATAAAGGGTAGTGTTACTAATCCTATATGAAGCCCTATCAATGGGTAATGTGTTGTGAAATCCTTATTTCACATATTACTAGGTGAAACCCTGATATAGAAGGATGTTATATTAAACTCTAATGGAGAGTAGTACTATGTGAAATCTATACGATAAATAGAAGATTCTATGTGAACCTCAAATTATAAATAAGGAGAATCTTATTCCTAATAATGGAATAGTGATTAATGTATTGTCAAATATAACACCTAGAGAGGTTGATGATGGGTATCCTTATTTTAATAGGTTCTAACTCAAGAATGAGTCCCTATCATTGACAATGGTTGTATATTCTAAAGAAGTGACTTATAACCAATACATTGCATGATGAATGTGATTAACTAGTACATAAAGTATTAGGATGGTAAATACCCTAATACAAGATGATTGGATGAACTCAAGTAAGATAAAGGTGTTGAGGGAAGTGATACATCAAGGCATGATAGATATCACATCCAACACCCAATACTGAAATACCTTGATGTGATTTAAATCCAATATAATTGGATAAGTGACATATGAAATGTGTCATGTCAATTGTTACATTGAGATGTAATGCACCTTGATGAATGTAGGCTAACATGCCTTATGAAAAGGTTAATCCAAATCAATAGACTATGATACAATCATATTATGATAAAGATGAGAGAGAAACTCATACTTTGTGTTGATAATACATTCAATGATGAATGATGAGAATAAATAAGTATGTTTTAATACTTATGACATCAATATTGGCTTCTAGATGTGAGAAGCAATGAAATAGGGTTGATCATTAATAATATGATCTTAAGAACCCAAGTGGTTATTTATGGAAAACCCTAATGGAGGATGCTAATATAAAAGAGATACCATGAACCCTAAAGGGGGAATAGTGTTATTACTTAGTGTTGTTTGGTTCTGATATGAAAGAGAAACTATGAACCCTAAAGTGGGAATAGTGATATTACTTAGTGTTGTATGATACTGATATGAAAGCATTATAATTGTTATCATGAATACTAATCATGCAGAGATGATGAGATGAGGATTATAGCCAGGTATGGGATATGATGCTTTGTTTATTGAGAATGTTTTATAGGCTTTATCAGCCTTCATATGCTTTGTGTAGTGAGAATCATTGAGCTTTGTGGACTATGTGCAATACATTGTGTAGCAAGAATCATGATGTCCTTGATGAGTTGAGGTATTAAGATCCCAACACTTTGTGAAAAGAGTATGGCTACAGGCCATGAATCCACAATGACAATGCCAGAAATTAGATATATGATCTAAGCCTGAAGAGAGTTAATGTTGTAGTAATGATTCTGTAGTGAATAAATGTTATACATGTTCTTCATATTCCTTAATGGATAAGTGACATGTTGCTCTTTCAAGTTATATCTGCAATGTTTTAGATAAGAATAATATTCTAATCTGTTAGACATTGAATTAACTGTTGTCAAACAAATATGATTCCTCTGTTCATATTATCTTCTTAAATTGTAATAATAATGTTACCGACGGAGAG
Organism: Alisma plantago-aquatica; assembly: GCA_963693085.1. NCBI lineage: Eukaryota > Viridiplantae > Streptophyta > Magnoliopsida > Alismatales > Alismataceae > Alisma > Alisma plantago-aquatica. The sequence goes on from OY856411.1 coordinate 269,146,811, forward strand.
TTATATCTCTCGCTGGGGAAGTTTACAATTATCTCACCCTCGTGGGAACTACATTTTTAGGTGGTCACGGACGAGGAGACAAGAATCCTTCAGTAAGAGAAGGACAGCAACAACAGCAGCAGGGACAACAGTGAAGTCTCAGGTGGAGACACTGGTTGTTATGCCTTGTATAGATGTAGATAGAGTCCTATGTGTCATCTCTGTACTCTCAGGTCCTCGGAGTAGTAGTTAGTGCTTTTGAGATTTTGGCTCAATGCCTCGATATTTTCATACTGCCTGTGCTTAGTTTAACAGGGAGTTGATACTTGTAATTCACAGAAAGAGATGATACAAGATATGTACTTTTGAAAATAGAATGTAAATGTGTTACTTTTGGTTCTATGTGAGAAAGTTTTCATTTGATGGACCTTTTGGTAAAAAAAAGTTTTAATTTTTAGTGATTTTTAGTAATCTGCTGCTTAGAGAATGCTTCCGCATTAGTTAATTATGTTTTTATGAGTTGTATGCCACAATATGTACGACGACCATGCGAACCGATCAGTTGGAGGAGCAACCGATCAGCTGGTGGCACCCAGACGACCGACCAGGGTGAGCAGGTCATTCATTTGATGAGTTGATCAACTCGGACGGCTATAGCACTTCATCATGGACAGGTTCCATGTGATGTAGACCTAGATGACCGTGATTCCTCTTGGCTCAAGGAATAACATTAGGATGGCCATAATCATTGCTTTTATTGTTTCACATGTTTTCTGTGGGATATACATTGTATATGATATGTACTATGTATTTTGGTGATTGGATATATATATATGTACGTATAAAACCAAATCCCTCATTAAATATTAAAGTTTTAGATGCCTTCCAAATGCAACACACATGAAAATCTTGATCGCCCAAGTGTGGGCACGCCCTAGCGTGGTGCACCGTCTATATCCTGGAAGTGTGAAGGATGAAAATGTGGGTCTGCCCTAGCAGGGTACATATTCATCGTGTTGGCTTTGGGTTGGACTTAACAAGCTGACCTAGATAGGATCTAGAACCTTGAGGCATGGAGGTGATCATGGAAAAGAGTTGTATATGACATCTTTCAAGAGTTGCTTATGATGCAATTGGAAAAATTTACGTACCTGGAAGATCTAAGTTATGGGTGACAGCCCTAGATGGTCCATGACTTAGAGGATTTCAAGATCCCACTAGAAGATTGTACGCTGTAATCTTCCGAATTGATGGTGGGGGCGATCAATTTGAAAAAAATTGTGGGAGCGATAATTAATTAAAGTCCTAATCATATTGCAACCTTTCAAATCAATCAAATAAGTCATAATTAAGTTTTGGACTAAATTGCATGTATTTCCTTTTGTAGTACAAATGACAACAATGTTGGGTTATAGGGGAAGCAGAGAAGGCAACGGAAACAAAATTTTCTCCTCCTAACCCAGAACAAGGAAACGCGTCAACGTCTATACAATAGGAAAGGATGGTTTGTGGAATCATACCTTGTCCCGAGGCTTTCTCGGTGATAATACCTCGCCGCTTGTGCGATCTTCACCTCCGGTCTTGGACGGTGTTTGTGCAGCTCCTGGTCGCACCGAGACTGACGACTCCTGGTCTCATCGGGACTGTCGGGATTGATAGTTGTCCTCCGAGCGGAAGAAACCTCCCGCCTATGAAGTAGTCCACACAGACCACCTGAACTCTAATCTCCTTGTCCCACAAGGAATTGGAAGGAGTCACACCCTCCTGTGAGCGTACTAGTCACTGACACACTCTACTGCCACCAGTCACTGTCTACAGTTGTCTTTCCCTTGTTGTGCCTCCCTTATTGGGTAGCACTTGCTCGGGCTCTCTCGGTTACCAAAACCAGAGAGAATGACAACTTCGCAGAGCAACTGGTTTGCACTGAGTTGTCCTTTGAGAAGCCCACAATACCCTTATATATAGGATGGTCATGGGATAGGGTTCTCCATCCCGGGCAATGTGGGACTAAAAGTAGGAGTAGAAGGGTTCGAGATTTTCCACAAAACAACCAACTCGAAACATGAACCAATCGTTTCACAACTAAAATGGTCATTTGGGGACCTGAGCCGGTCGGTTAACATCTGAACCAATCGGTTGGGATCCATGAGACAGTCGGTTCACTTCTGAACCGATCGGTTCATGGTTCTGATCAGTTCCCCATTGACTTTCCCTCTTTTGTTTCTAATTGGTATCAAATACCAATTCTTTTCCCAATCAAATTTGGCAAGTGAAACGAAAGGAAAATTCTCACCAATCCTACTTTCCCAACTTGCTTGGTTGCACCAGTTGAATCGATCGTTTCAACACTTGAAGCAATCATTTCACCCTGTTCATGAACCGATCGACTCACCACTTGAGCGGATCGGTTCACCAAGCTGAGCCGATCGGTTCATCTCATGAGCCGATCGGTTAGGAGTGCAGATTGTGCAGAATCAGTCAATTGTAGTTTCAATCAATCTGATACTCTAATCAATGCATCCAGCACCTTGAACATTATGATACTGAGCTATCAATTGATCAAGTTTTTAATTGAACTACTAATCTCCTTTAGTAATCAATCTAAACATTGTTTGTGGACAAAACTCCTCTTCCAGGTTAAATCCTATGTGTGTGACCCTACAGGTCCATTTCACGTTGGCAGTGAAAGTCCATAACACTTATGTCTTCACAAGCAAAGAGCGGTGCCTAGTCACACATCAGTGCTACCCAAGTGAAATAGAAAGTTGGAGAACAACTTTCAATCCTACAATCCGTGAATGGTGTTACAGTGAATGTATAATTCCTTTGTCACTGATATCTCGAATGAACTCGAGGCATGGACAAGTCATCCTGTCAACGTTCATTCACTTTCTTGATCTCAGAGTAGATTAGAAGAGATATGTATGACATCAATATCACATACTAATTCACACATGTGTGCACGCCTTTCTCAATCCTACTCATCAAGTGGCCATGGATATCAAACTCCCTCAGGAGGGACAAATCCCATATCTATCACTCACCCCTCAAAAGCCCCATGTGTCAAAGCCACCCAATCATCACCTTTATAACAACCCGTGTTTCAGGACTACGTTTGATGATGTCAAAGTGTGCCCAACGACATGTGTTGAGTGTAGTGATTTTAGGTCAAAGAATCACACTCACCACCATCAATGTGAGTACTGACTGTGACTACCATGTCATGGTTCCATGTGTCAAACTCACGGTGGGTCTGTCTAGTACACTTGTTCTCTAACAAGTACCTATGTGTTTGGTTTGATATCTCTATATAATGTGACTAATGAGATTCTGACATCAACCAACACCACAATCTAGTCTTGTGTGTCATTGTTGTCTATCTACCTTCCACAATGACATCCGACTAGGGATATAAGAAGAATGTACAAACTCTTAGCATCCGTATGATCTCATCGTTTAGGTCCTGAACCTGAAGGCATACGTCATTGAGTATTGTCATTCTGTAGACATTCAATCTATTCTATCAGTATCTCATATGACTGAACCAGAAAGAATTGAAAGCTTGCCTTTGATTTTTATCAAATCAATCTTAATGTATCCCACCAGTCATCCCATGATTGGCTCTTAGGACATACATACCAATAGACTCCCACTTGCACTGCGAGCCAATCACCCTTGGATCATATTCATAGTGATCTTCAAACATGTCCCACATGTTACTCTGCTCTAGTGCGATCATAGTGAGTAATGGAAACACCTTGCTAAAGTTAGTATAAATTGCATGTCTCACATCTCTTCACTGTACGTCACACGTATGAGATGGAGTTGCCGTAATATGCGATCTAGTATTCCTTTGCTAACCTTTAGCCACATTGCATGATCAAGGATTCCATACTTGTCATCAATGAGCAGAATATCTATAAGTTTATCTCATGAACTTCCAGATCCATATAGTATCCATTGTTGTTCTCTAACGCATAGATACTCGGCATTTCCTTTTAAATGTTTTTATTGGAACACTTCCAATTATCAACAAACTTTCACTTTTATATATCCTACATATATTTTGCAATTAATTTTCTGTCCTTTCAGAAGTTCACATCAATGTAACTCTTTACATTGAACTCTTCCTTATCTTCATAGAACTAGTACTTCTCAAGTACTTATCAAGTTTTCATGGTATTCCAGTAACCCTTACTGGAAGTAGACAAACATCCACTTGTCTTGTCTCAGATACGAGTTATCAGGATGAGCACATCATATTGCCATGTCCTACATACAAGTCGATGAATGCATTTTGTTCTTGCCATGTCGATACATGCAAGATAATGGGATGATTACATACATGATAGATCCATATCTATTCTTAGTATTCCCATTCTTCATAAGAATTGGACACTTGGCCTTGGCATACTAACTCCATGTAACATGGACAAGTTTTATCCTACTAAATTTGTGTATACCGAACCCTTCAGTACAGATTGCCAATGTATGCTTTCTCTTTTCAGGTCAAGAGGTTTTCAAGAACTATCTCTGTAGATCTCTATTCCTATCACATAGGAAACATCTCTATCTTCCTTAAAGATAATTTCCACTTTTGGATTTCCATTCTAGAACATTTCCATTTCACATCAACATGTGGAATGTGAACACGCTTCCACTAAATCAAAGATCCCTTCTTTATCTTTGACATATCAGTCAAACCCTTTGACTATATCATCAAAGTAAAGATCCATTTCTGAGTTTCTTGTAATCAATCACATAGATTACTCCATTGTAACTTATAGACTTCATTTGCATTAGTGGATTCATAAACCATATAGGTTGTGTCACGTACACATCCTTGTTTTATTCCTCATAGGAATGTGGTTTTAGTATCCATATGCCAAATGTCTTAGTCATTAAGTTGCAATCAACAAGCATCATCCTTCTGAAAATGTTATCCATGTGTCTTAACACTTAAGACTCATTTGCACTTATGGATTTTATCCAATGGGTGCTACCATCAAGGTCATACCTTATGGTTCACATGGATGTCATTTAGGATGTAAAGGTCATAAACCATAACTCAAAATTCGGTTCCTCATATTCATCTAGATAGTTGACTCATCACATGAACAACTCATCACATAGATAATTGAGGTGTAAGGATATAAGATTCACAACTCTTGTGATTCTTAATTTCTTTTATTAGTGAGGGGTATTCTTTTATTAAGAAGAATTCAGTTATTTGATAATCATTCTCTAACTCTTTAGAGTATGATTCCTTCTTGATTTAGACATCACCATGCCTTAATCATGAGTTCACTATGATACACTATCATAATCACTCATAAGGATCTCAAACATTTGGTCCAAGTATTTCATTCATTGATCTCATAAAAAATTAACACTTTACCAAATTTGCACTTCATCTATGATAATCTTGAACACTTCAAGATATTCATATTGGTATTTCTCTAAACACCATTTGAAGTATTAGCATTTGTTCCAATAGGTAAATACATCACATGTATCATACCTAATAGGAAAATCATTCTCCCACTACCATTAGTGAATATTGATTAATCATATCCAAGATATTCATGTCTCTTACTGGTTTTCTAACCAAAAGAGTCTAGATTTATCCATCATATGGAAAATAGAAATTAATTTCTCATGATTGATGCTAATTTGATTGTTTGAGCTATCTATAACTTTTAGGTATCATTTTATCTTATGCATATCAAATACCACAAGATAAACAAGGCATTGCCATAAAGATCATATCTTTAGAAATTGAAACATCTCTTTATTAATTGCCATCATTGTCACACAATATGCAAAAATATAGTGTTTCTATCTATTGGCAAATATGAAATAGCAGTTCATAACTATATTACATGCCTTTTAGGCTGAAAATAAACTAAAGTACTCCTATCTATGGTGGCAACACTTGCCCTATTTATTGAGTGTTTTACACTTTACATCTTGGTATCATATACCTCAAAAAGTGTTACAAGTTTACTTTCATGACACCTTTAAGTAGAGACATTTATTGCCTCCTTCTTCTTTTGTTCTTCCAGATAGAGAGGACAATTCCTTTTCCAATGTCCTGGCTTTTGACAATGGTGGAAATTGCCTTTCTTGGTCACGCCTCCCTTGGCCTTGAGAGCTGAAGATGACTTGGGCTCCTGGATAGCATCAGAATCTTTCTTAGCTTTGCCCTTGCCCTTGTGCTTGGACTTGCCTTTCTTGCTCGTGATCACCATCATAGACTTAGGCTTGTCCTTCTTCATCTGTATCTCGGCTGTCCTCAACATGCCCAACAACTATGACAGTGGCCTATCAAAGTTGTTCATGTTGTAGTTCATCACAAACTGACTGTAAGATTCTGGAAACGATTGCAGTATCACGTCAGTAGCCAACTCTTGGCTCAGTGGAAATCCTAGTCTTTTCAAGTTCTCCACATACCCAATCATCTTGAGTGTGGGATGACCAAATGGATCTCCTTTTGTCATGACACACTTGAATAGTGCCCTTGAGACATTGTATCTCTCTTGCCGTGCCTGATCTTCATACATGTTCCTGAGATGCTGAATCATCTCAATGACACCCATGTTCTCATGTTGTCTCTGCAACTCGTGGTTCATAGAGCACAACATCAAGCACTTTGCATCAATGGCATCATCAGAATGCTTCTTGTAAGCATCCCTTTCTGCCTTTGGTGCATTAGGAGCGGGTTCCTCTGGAATTGGAGTATCCAGGACATAGAGCTTGCGCTCTTGAGTGAGAACAATTCTCAATGTCCGATACCAGTCGTGGAAGTTTGTCCCATTTAGCTTGTCCTTGTCAAGGACCGATCGCAAAGAAAAGTTGTTGTTGTTTGTTGCCATTTGTACTACAAAAGGAAATATGCAATTTTAGTCCAAAAACTCATTGTTGACTTATTTGATTGATTTGAAAAGTTGACGATATAATTAGGCCTTTAATTAATTATCGCTCCCACTATTCTACTTCAAATTGATATCCCTCACCATCAATTCAGAAGATTGTAGCGTACAACCTTCTAGTGGGCAAGATCCTGAAATACTCTAAGTCATGGACCAGCTAGGGCTGTCACCCACAACATAGATCTCTCAGGTAGGCAACTCTTGCCAATTGCATCATATGCAACTCTTGATAAGATGTCATATGCAACTCTTTGCCATGATCATCTCCATGCCTCAAGGTACTAGATCCCATCTAGATCACCTTGTTAAGTCCGACCCAAAGCAAACACGATGAATATGCACCCTGCTAGGACAGACCCACATATCCATCCTTCACGCTTCCACGAGATAGGCGGTGCACCACACTAGGGCGTGCCCACACTTGTTCGATCAAGATTTTCACGTGTGTCGCATTTGGAGGGCATCTAAAACTTAATATTTAATGAGGGATTTGGTTTTTATATACATATACATATCCAATCACCACAATACATAGTATGTATCATATACATGCTATATCCCATAGAAAACTTGCAAAATGATAAAAGCGATGATTATGGCCATCCTAATGTGATTCCTCGAGCTAAGAGGAATCATGGTCATCTAGGTCTACATCACATGCAACCTGTACAAGATGAACTTTGTGCTTTGCCTTTCTGGGTTTGATCAACTCATCACATGACTGATCGGCTCGCCATCAGGCCGGTCGGCTGGGTGCCACCAGCCGATCGGTTGGCTCCTCCAACCGATCGGTTCGCCTGGTCGTCGTGCATCTCTTCATGGCCGCCACCTGCTCTTCTCGCTCCTCGAACCGGTCATCAACCGATCGACTCACTCCTTGAACCGATCGTCTCGAACGTCAACCGATCGGTTCATGCCTTGAACCGATCGTCTCAGCTGTCGTCAGGATGTCCTCCGTTCTTTGACATAACAGGAAATAAAATTCTATCCTATTTTACATTATAAAAAGAGAAACCTCGAGTTACATTTGAGGGGAGCAAAGGTAGGAAAGAAATCTCGAATTATTTCGAGTTACATCAGGAATAGGAGAAGGAAGATCGGTGCGCAGACCGAGATGCAAGCAACCACATACAACCATACATAGATAGGGTTTATTGGCCATAACCACGCTATACATCCACCACAAAACTCATTTAAGTGTGACGTGTATCGAGTGCATTAATAATACATATCATATATGTAATTTGGGATTTGTGGATTTAGGATTGGACATGCATAAAGACAATTTTATTTGCATCGTATGCAATAAATAAATGCGACAAACCAAAATTGATCACATTGATATTCCTAAAGTACAGAGCAGTTGACGTGGCTCTGATACCACTATTGGGTTTTAAGGGAGGCAGAGAAGGCAGCAGAAACAAACATTTTTCTCCTCCAAACCCAAAACAAGGAAATGCGTCAATGTCTATACAATAGGAAAGGATGGTTTGTGGAATCATACCTTGTCCCGAGGCTTGCTCGGAGATAATACCTCGCGACTTGCTTGGTCTTCACCTCCAGTCTTGGACGGTGTCTGTGCAGCTCCTGGTCGCACCGGGACTGACGACTCCTGGTCTCACCGGGACTGTGGGGATTGACAGTTGTCCTCCGAGTGGCAGAAACCTCCTGCCTCTGAAGTAGTCCACACGAACCACCTGGAACTCCAATCTCCTTGTCCCACAAGGAATTGGAAGGAGTCGTACCCTCATGTCAGCGTACTAGTCACTGACACACTCTCCTACCACCAATTGCTGTCTGCAGTTGTGTTTCCCTTGTTGTGCCTCCCTTATCGGGTAGCACTTGCTCGGGCTCTCTCGGTTACCAAAACCAGAGAGAATGACAACTTTGCAGAGCAACTGGTTTGCACTGAGTTGTCCTTTGAGAAGCCCCCAATACCCCTATATATATAGGAGGGTCATGGGACAGGGTTCTCCATCCCGGGCAATGCGGGACTAAAAGTAGAAGTAGGAGGGTTCGATATTTTCCACAAAACAACCAACTCGCAACCTGAACCGATCGTTTCACAATTGAAACGGTCGGTTGGGGACCTGAGCCGGTCGGTTGACATCTCAACCGATCGGTTGGGACCCATGAGATGGTCGGTTCACTTCTAAACCGATCGGTTCATGGTCCTGATCAGTTCCTGATTGACTTTCCCTCTTTTGTTTCTAATTGGTATGAAATACTAATCCTTTTCCCAATCAAATTGGGCAAGTGAAACGAAAGGAAAATTCTCACCAATCCTACTTTCCCAACTTGCTCGGTTGCACCAGTTGAATCGATCGTTTCAACACTTGAAGCAATCATTTCACCCTGTTCATGAGCCGATCGAATCACCACCTGAGCCGATCGGTTCACCAAGCTGAGCCGATCGGTTCATCTCATGAGCCAATCGGTTGGCAGTGCAGATTGGGCAGAATCAGTCAATTGCAGTTTCAATCAATCTGATACTCTAATCAATGCGTCCAACACCTTGAACATTATGATACTAAGCTATCAATTGATTGAGTGTTTAATTGAACTACTAAACTCCTTTAGTAATCAATCTAAACATTGTTTGTGAAACTCCTCTTCTAGGTTAAATCCAATGTGTGTGACCCTGCATATCCATTTCACGTTGGCAGTGAAAGTCCATAACACTTATGACTTCACAAGCAAAGAGCGGTGCCTAGTCACACATCAGTGCTACCCAAGTGAAATAGGAAGTTGGAGAACAACTTTCAATCCTACAATCTGTGAATGGTGTTACAATGAATGTATAATTCCTTTGTCTCTGATATCCCGAATGACCTCGAGGCCTGGAATAGTCATCCTGTCAACGTTCATTCACTTTCTTGATCTCAGAGTAGATTGGAAGAGATATGTATGACATCAATATCACATACTGATTCACACATGCGTGCACACCTTTCTCAATCCTACTCATCAAGTGGCCATGGATATCAAACTCCCTCAGGAGGTACAAATCCCATATCTATCACTCACCCCTCAAAAGCCCCATGTGTCAGAGCCATCCAATCATCACCTTTATAACAACCCATGTTTCAGGACTGCGTTTGATGATGTCAAAGTGTGCCCAACGACATGTGTTGAGTGTAGTGATTTCAGGTCAAAGAATCACACTCACCACCATCACTGTGAGTACTGACTATGACTACCATGTCATGGTTCCATGTGTCAAACTCACGGTGGGTCTGTCTGGTACACTTGTTCTGTAACAAGTACCTATGTGTTTGGTTTGATATCTCTATATCATGACTAATGAGATTCTTTCATCAACAAACACCACAAACTAGTCTAGTGTGTCATTGTTGTCTATCTACCTTCCACAATGACATCCAACTAGGGACATAATAAGAATGTACAAACTCTTAGCATCCGTATGATCTCATCGTTCAGGTCCTCAACCTGAAGGCATACGTCATTGAGTACTGTCATTCTCTAGACATTCAGTCTGTTCTATCACTATCTCATATGACTAAACCAGAAAGAATTGGAAGCTTGCCTTTGATGTTTATCAAATCAATCTTAATCTATCCCACCAATATCCCATGATTGCCTCTCAGGGCATACATACCAACAAACAAACAACAATAAATTTTCATTGTGATCGGTCCTTGAAAAGGACAATCTGAATGGGACAAACTTTCATGACTGGTTTAGGACATTGTGAATTGTTCTCACTCAAGAGCGAAAGCTCTGTGTCCTGGATACTCTAGCTCTAGAGGAACCTGCTCCTACCGCACCAAAGGCAGATAGGGATGCTTATAAGAAGCATTCTGAAGATGCCATTGATGCAAAGTTCTTGATGTTGTACTTCATGAACCACGAGTTGCAGAGACAACATGAGAACATGGGTGTCATTGAGATGATTCAACATCTCAAGAACATGTATGAAGATCAAACACGACAAGAGAGATATGATGTCTCCAGGGCGCTTTTCAAGTGTGTCATGACAGAAGGAGATCCATTTGGTCCTCACACGCTCAAGATGATTGGGTATGTGGAGAACCTGACGACACTGGGATTTCCTCTGAGCCAAGAGTTGGCTACTGACGTGATATTGCAATCGTTGCCAGAATCCTACAGTCACTTTGTGATGAACTACAACATGAACAACTTTGACAAGCCGTTGACAGAGTTGTTGAGCATGTTGAGGACAGCCGAGGCACAGATGAAGAAGGACAAGCCTAAGTCTATGATGTTGATCAACGGAAAGAAAGGCAAGTTTAAGGGCAAGCGCAAGGGCAGGGCTAAGAAAGGTTCTGATGCTAGCCAGCAGCCCAAGTCGTCTTCAACTCTCAAGGCCAAGGGAGGTGTGACCAAGAGAGGCAATTGCCACCATTGTCAAAAGCCAGGACATTGGAAAAGGAATGTCCACTCTATCTGGAAGAACTAAAGAAGAAGGAGGCGACAGACGTCTCCACCTGAAGGTGTCATGAAATAAACTTATAACACTTTTACGGTATATAATACCAAGATATAAAGTGTAAAGCACCCAATACATGGGGCAAGTGTTGCCACCATAGATAGGAGTACTTTCAGTTTATTTCATCCTTGAAGGCATGTAATAGAGTTATGAACTGCTATGAAGGCATGTAATAGAGTTATGAACTGCTATTTCATATTTGTCAATGGATAGAAACACATTATTTTTGCATATTGTATGACAATGATAGCAATTAATAAAGCTGATGTTTCAATTGCAAAGATATGATCTTTATTGCAATGCCTTGTTTATCTTGTGGTACTTGGTATGCATAAGATAAAATCATGCCTAAAAGTTATTGATAACTCAAACAAGAAATTAGCATAAATCATGAGAAAATTGTTTCTAATTTCCATATGATGGATAAGTCTAGACTCTTTTTGGTTAGAGAACCAATAAGAGATATGAATCTCTTGGAAATGATCAATCTTCACTAGTCATAGTGGAAGATTGATTATCCTATTAGGTATAATAAATGTGATGTATTTACATACCTATTAGAGTTAATGCTAGTACTTCAAATGGTGTTTAGAGAAATTCCAATATGAATATTTTGAAGTGTTCAAGAATATCATAGATGCAGTACGAATTTGGTAAAGTGTTAATTCTTGATGAGATCAATGAATGAAATACTTTAGATACTTATGAGTGATTATGATAGTGAATCATAGTGAACTCATGATTAAGGTATGGTGATGTCTAAATCAAAAGGATTCATAGTCTAAGGAGTTAGAGGATGATTATCAATTAACTAATTTCTTCTTAAATAAAGAATACCCCACACTAATAAAGGGCATTAAGAATCATAAGAAGTTATGAGTTCTTATATCCTTGATAGATACACCTTGATTATCTATATGATGAGTTGGTCATGTGATGAATCAACTATCTAGATGAATATGAGGAACCAGATTTTGAGTTATGGTTTATGACCATTACATCCTAAATGATTTCCATGTGAACCATAAGGTATGACCTTGATGGTAGAACCCATTGGGATAAAATCCATAAGTGCGAATGAGTCTTAAGTGTTAAGACACATGGATAACATTTTGAGAAGGATGATGCTTGTTGATTGCAACTTAATGACTAAGAGATTTGGCATATGGATACTAAAATCACATTCCTATAAGGAATAAAATGAGGATGTGTACGTGACACAACCTATAAGGTTTATGAATCCATGAATGCAAATGAAGTCTATAAGCTACAATGGACTAATCAATGTGATTGATTGAGTACAAGCAACTCAGAACTGTGATCTTTACTTTGATAATATAGTCAAAGGGTTTGACTGATATGTCAAAGATAAAGAAGGGATATGTGTGTTAGTGGGAGCATAATCGTATTCCACGTATTGATGTGAAATGGAAATGTTCTAGAATGGAAATCCAAAGTGGAAATTATCTTTAGGAAGATAGAGACGTTTCCTATGTGATAGGAATAGAGATCTATAGAGACAGTTCTCGAAAAGCTCTTGACCTAAAAGGAGAAAGCATACATTGGCAATCTATACTGAAGGGTTCAATGTGCACAGATTCAGTGGGAGAAAACTTATTCATGTTACATGGAGTTAGTATCCCAAGGCCAAGCGTCCAATTCTTATGAAGAATGGAAACACTGAGAATAGATAAGGATCTATCATGTATGTAAACATCCCATCATCTTGCATGTATGTACATGGCAAGAATAAAATACATTTATCATCTTGTATGTAGGACATGACAATATGATATGCTCATTCTGATAACTTGTATGAGGGACATGACGAGTGGATGTCTATCTAGTTCCAGTAAGGGTTACTGGAATACCATGAGAACTTGATAAGTACTTTAGAAGTACTAGTTCTATGGAAATAAGGAAGGGTTCACTGTAAAGAGTTACACTAATGCAAACTTCTAAAAATGACAAAGAATTAATCGCAATATATATGGGATATATAAAAGTGAATGTTTGTTGATAAATGTAAATGTTCCAATAAAGTCGTTTAAAAGGAAATGTCGAGTATCTATGTGTTAGAGAACATTAGTGGATACTATATGCATCTAGAAGTTCATGAGATGAACTTATAGATATTCTGATCTTTGATGACAAGTAAGAAGTACTTGATCATGCAATGTGGATAAAGGTTAGCAAAGGAATACTAGATCACATATTACGACAACTCCATCTCATACGTGTGACGAAGAGATGAGAGACATGCAGTAAATACCGACTTTGGCAAGGTGTTGCCATAAATCACTATGTTAGCACTAGAGCACAATAACATGTGGGACATGTTTGAAGATCACTATGAATATGGTTCAAGGGTGATTGGCTCGCAGTGCAAGTGGGAGTCTGTTGGTATGTATGCCGTAAGAGCCAATCATGGGATGAGTTGTGGGATACATTAAGATTGATTTGATAAAGATCAAAGACAAGCTTCCAATTCTTTCTAGTTCAGTCATATGAGATAATGATATAACAGTTTGAATGTCTAAAGAATGATAGTACTCAATGATGTATGCTTTCAGGTTCGAGGACCTAAACGATGAGATCATATGAATGCTGAGAGTTTTTACATTCTTATTATGTCCCTAGTCGGATGTCATTGTGGAAGGTAGTTAGACAACAATGACACATAAGACTAGATTGTGGTGTTGGTTGATGACATAATCTCGTTAGTCATGATATGGAGATATCAAACCAAACACATAGGTACTTGTTAGAGAACAAGTGTACCAGATAGACCCACCGTGAGTTTGACACATGGGACCATGACATGGTAGTCACAGTCAGTTCTCACAGTGATGGTGGTGAGTGTGATTCTTTGACCTAAAATCACTACACTCAACACATGTCGTTGGGTACACTTTGACATCAACAAACGGACTCCAGAAACATGGGTTGTTATAAAGGTGATGATTGGGTGGCTTTAACACATGGGGATTTTGAGGGGTGAGTGATAGATATGGGATTTGTCCCTCCTGAGGGAGTTTGATATCCATGGCCACTTGACGAGTAGGATTGAGATAGGTGTGCACGCATGTGTGAATTAATATGTGATATTGATGTCATACATATCTCCTCCAATCTACTTTGAGATCAAGAAAGTGAATGAACGTTGACAGGATGATTGATCCATGCCTCGAGTTCATTCGGGATATCAGTGACAAAGGAATTATACATTCACTGTAACACCATTCACAGATTGTAGGATTGAAAGTTGTCTCCAACTTTCCTTTTCACTTGGGTAGCATTGATGTGCGACTAGGCACTGCTCTTTGCTTGTGAAGTTATAAGTTTTATGGACTTTCACTGCCAATGTGAAATGGACCTGCAGGGTCACACACATAGGATTTAACCTGGAAGAGGAGTTTATCCACAAATGATGTTTAGATTGATTACTAAAAGAGTTTAGTAGTTCAATTAAACACTCAGTTGATTGATAGCTCAAAATCATAGTGTTCAAGGTGTTGGACCAGATGATTAAGACTATCAGATTTGTTGAAACGGCAATTGACTGATTTGCATAGTCTCCTATCCCAACCGATCGGCTCATAGGGATGAAACGATCGACTCAAGTTGTGAGTCGATTGGCTCATGTATCGTGAAATGATCGGCTCAATTTTTGAACAAGTCGATTTATGTGACCAACCGAGATCCTTTGGAAAGTCAGAAGACTATTTTGCAAATAAAATTTGTTTCACTTGTACAAATTCGATTTGGACAAGGATTAATATTTGATTAGTTGGAAACAAATATGAAAGTCAATTTGAGTTGGACCAGGACCATGAACTGATCAACTCAGGTGTCCCAAACGATAGGCTCAGGTCCCCAACCGACCGTTTCATGCTTGAAATGACCGGTTCAGGTGGTGTAGTTGGTTTTTTTGTGGAAAATCTCAAATCGTTCTACTCCTGCTTTAATCCCGCATTGCCCGAGATAGAGAACCCTGTCCCATGACCCTCCTATATATGGGGGTATTGGGGGCTTCTCAGAGAATAACTCAGAACACCAGTTGCTCTACAAAGTTATCGTTCTCTCTGGTTGTGGTAACAAAGAGAGCCCGAGAAAGTGCTACCCGATAAGGGAGGCACAACAAGGGAAAGACAACTTCAGAAAGGCAACTGGTTGCAGGAGAGTGTTTCAGTGACTAGTACGCCGATCGAAGGGTATGAATCCTTCTGATTCCTTGTGGGACAAGGAGATCGGAGTTCCAGGTGGTCCGTGTGGACTACTTCAGAGGCGGGAGACTTTTGCCACTCAGAGGACAATTGTCAATCCTGACAGTCCCGGTGAGACCAGGAGCTGCACAGACACCACCAAAGACCGGAGGTGAAGACCGTGCAAGCCATGAGGTAACATCGTCGAGCAAGCCTCAGGACAAGGTATGTCTCTACAAACCATCCTTCCTACTGTATAGACGTTGACGTGATTCCTTTATTCTAGGTTTGGGAGAAGAAATTTTTTTGTTTCCAGTGCCTTCTCTGTCTCCTACATAACCCAACATTAATCACTCAAAAGTTAACTTAGAAAATTTGTCACGGGCTGTATATCGGTCGAGTTGGAAACTTGACTGATCCAATGATGGATTTTCTAAAGATGACCCATCGGTCGAGTTGTACACTCACAGAACTCGACCGACCGACTCATTGAGCAAATCTAATTCTAGCTCATCAATCGAGTTTACCAAAAAAACTCGATCGAAAGTTCAAAAGTTGGCTTTGTCTTTTAGTTGATCGGTTGAGTTACCTTTATTGACGCTCGACCGAATGTATTGTATCTAAAACACATAAAATGTAATTATAACCATTGGTGAGTTATTTTGGGTGAAAATAGATCTGTTGCATTGTGGAAAATGGCTATATTTTGATCCTAAGTGATCCCCAACTCAAGGGAACACCCCCAACTATGAATAGGACCCCTAGGAGTTCATTCCAAGTTTGCTCATTCATGATATTCTAAGTCCTTGCTATAGTTGAGTGTGTTGCAACTCCTTGAGCCTCTTTCTCTCTCTAGTTTACATTTCATTTTGTGATTATGAGTGAGAAAGGCATGTTTTAAGAGAGCTACATCCTTGTGCATATAAATGTCTCATCTTCTCCATCTTCCATATCCATTTCCTCCATGATGCAAAGGTGAAGGAAGCTATTGTGAGTGAAGGTGGAGTTTTTATATGTTCCTCTTCATGGTTAATGAAGAGGTGGTGTTCTTCTCCATGTGAAGAAGAAGGCAAAGGCTAAAGATCAAATAAGAGTGGAAAAGTCCTTGAAGGCGAAAGACTTGTGCTACAGTGGGTAAGACCTTGGAAGAACGTTGAAGACTTTTGTAAAGTGGGTAAGCCCTTGTTAAGGTGGAATACTCTTTGTTCTTGAATGGGGAAGTTCTTTGGTGGTCTTGTATTGTAACTCTTATTTGTGAAAATATAGAGAAAAGCACTTGCAAAGTCCTATAGGTTGACCTCTCTAGGTAGTGGACTGACTCTCCCCTAGTTTGGAGGGTGTAACCACTCTACACGACCTTGTCAAGTACTTGCTATCAATTCCTCTCATCCTTGCTATAATTGTTAGTTAGGACTTCAAATTGCATTTAAGCTATTGGTTTCAATTTGATATAATTTGAAGGTCTAATCTATCTTGTGAGAAATTTTGTAGCTCTATTCACCCCCCTCTAGAGCCCTAGATCTAACAAGTGGTATTAGAGACACGGATTTTCTCCAACAATCACCCACAAGATGAGATGATGGATGACAACCTACTTGGTTCTCTCAACCTAGAGGGAGGATTCTCCATTCGTCCTCCGGTCTTTGATGGCACCAACTTCCTCTATTGGAAGAGGCATTTGCAATCTACATTCAAGACATGAACTTTGACATGTGGAAGGTGACAGTCACACCTTATAAGGAGCCAACCAGAGCTGCTGCAACATGGAGTGAAGCTGCACTCAAAAGCCCAACTCAATGCCAAAGTCATAAGCATCCCCTACAAAGCCCTCACCCCAACGGAGTTCAACTATATATCATCTTGGGACACCGCCTTTGAGATTTGGGACAAATTGTGCATCCCCTATGTAGGCATAAAGCAAGTCAAGGAGGCCAAGATCTACATGTTGACCAACCTTTTAGCGAACTTCAAGATGGGCAAAAAAGAAGGAATTGTGAGGATGTACTCAAGACTTAATGTCATCATCAATGGACAACACTTTAGATAGAGGTGTAATCAACTCCAAGATCTTGAGGACTCTACCAAAGACATGAGAGTCAAAGGTCACCTACATTGAAGAAGTGAGGAGCCTTGATGACATCCCAACTGAAGAGCTCATTAGAAACCTCCAAGCTCATGATCTAAGGCTTGACAAGCAAGAAGAAGAGGCCAAGCAAGGAGAGAAGGAAGTCAAGAAGATCAAAGATAGTGCTTTCAAAGCAGAAGTGGAGGCGGTCATCCTTCAACAACAACTTTCTTATCCATCTTCTCCTTCCTCCTCTAGTGAAGATGATGGCCCAAGTGAGCATGAAGCCAACTACATTAAGGAAAATCAATTCAAGAGAAAGCAAACCTCCTGCTCTTCTACTCTGAGATATTACAAGTGTGGGCAAAAAGTCACACCACAAGGGTAGCTCAAAGAAGGAAGAAGAGTACAAGAAGTAGAGAAGATATAAGAGGAAGGACAAGAAGGAGAAGAGACACAAGAATGCAACTCATGCAGCTTGGGAGGCTTCATCTTCAACTAGCTCAAGCTCCAAAGAAGATGGAGAGTGCCACCTTGCACTCATGGCCTCTACTAGTGAAGAAATTGATGATGTAAGTGAGATAAGTTTGCATGAGTTATCCAAGGAAGTTGTTATTGACATGCTTATCTCTACGAGTTCATCTTTTGCTAAGGGTCTGACTGGTTCAATGTAATCTATCTTGAAAACACCAGAAGTCAAGTTCCAGTTTTATTTTTACGTGAATGGTTCCATGAAAGTCTGGAATTTGAGTTCCCCAATTTTCTGTGGACTTTCAGCAATATATATAGTTTGGGGTTTTAGATTTCCCTAACCATTCATCCAGAAAACAAGTTCCGCACCTAGCCACATCACGCCCTATTCATATGTTCCGTTCGTCGACGACTAGACAGGGCCAACGACCAGAGTAGATGTGTGATATTCCGGCCATTGTCTCCCACTGCGGACTGAAATCCTACTCATTTTCTCTGGCAAGCGGAAGATATAGACGACAATCGCTGACACTGGATTTTGTTTCCAAATCACCGCAAAAGGGAAAACCAAAACTTTACTAGTCTTTTTTATTCTGAGTTGTACATAAAGCAAGCAGAGATAAGCCTCCTACCTGGGCGGCCAGATCTGAGGCAAGTTGCAGGGAAGAGGCGTAAAAACTTTCGATCCAGATTACCGTGTGTAGTTTATTTAATAAAGTGGACAATTGTTGTGAACAATTAAGAAGAAGAAGAAGAATGTTCTTTCCCTACATATTTTCAGACTTAATCTGTAACCCAATTGACCATTCCGTTTCACGCATGAAAGAAGTTGGTAATTGATGTATAAGGTGCTGAGAGCGGTGATGTTGGTGGAGGCTTGGTTATTCTATTTTTCTTTTTTTTACTTCTGTTTTTTACATTTGCGTTCCATTGTTCCTAATCTGCATAAGAATGGCACCTTTTCTTCGATTGCCTTTTTATTATTGATGCCTTGAAATTGTTTGATATAATACCAATGACATTTGTATCCTATTCAATGTTGTGCCTTGAAGTTGTTCGATGGAAATCCTAGATTTTTGAGAAAACTCTTGTTTCAGACCAATCACCTGGAACTGATTTTCGCAGAACTCAATTTAAGTTCTGGGAATAAGAGTTTCTGGAAAGTTAAAGTTACACCAAACCAGTCAGACTCTAAGTGTACATCTAAAAGAAAATGGTTAAGAAAAATCATTGATGATCTATATGCTAAACTTGAAATTGTCAAATTGAATGAGAAAAATAATCTTGAGAGTATTGATCATTTTCAAGGGTAATACCTTTATCTTGATCTCCAATACAATGGGGTTGAATTTAAGAATGGTATCTACCTTAAGAATATTGAAAATCTTATGGAAGAAAACCAAAATTGCTTTAAAGAGCTTGAAATAGTTAAAACTAAAAATGTTGAATTTAAGCTCCTTGTTGATGCTCGTAGAGAAGAAAGAGATGTCTATATTAAAGAAATCCAAATGCTTAAATATAAAAATGTGAGGTTAGTCGGTCAAGTTAATGATCTATCTCTAGACCTTTATTTTCTAGTGTTAATGTTGCTTCTATCTCACTTGAAAAGGATTCTTATATAACTAAAGCCTAATGTCTTGAGATTGATCTTGTGCATGCTAGGGATGAGATATCTATCTTATCTTGTACCATTATGTTTTTAAATGATGATAACCATAGATTGAGAGCATCCCTATAGAAATTCCTCTAAGGGAATAACTCCCTAAATGAAATCCTTGACCATTCTACCAAACAAAGTGGTACTAGTGGTTTGGGATTTGTTGGGGGAACATAAAATGGGCAAGAGCAAAGCCAAAGGTAAGAAAAGGAGCAAGGAGACCTCCTTTGTAGGAGAGTCTTTGGCCACTAATAATCCTATGGTTTTTTCTTATTGCAAATGTGATGATCATTACTCTACTTATTGTCCTTACAAGCCTAAGGGGACCAACCTAAATATGAAATGGGTCCCAAGCTAACTTCGGATCCCAAAGTTTGAGTTGGGAACTGACATTCTCCTTTCTTGTAGGAAAAAGGAAGATGGATTGGTGATAGTGGCTGCACTAAGCACATGACATGTATATAAGCCATTTCAACAACTTCACCAAAAAGAAAGGAGGATCGGTCACCTTTGGGGACTACAAGAAAGGAAAGGTCAAAGGTGAGGGTGATGTAGGTGAATCCTTGTTTATCAAGAGTTTTCTTTTTGTAGATGACCTACGCCACAATTTAATTAGTGTCAGTCAACTATGTGACAATGGTTACCTTGTGTTGTTTACTTACTTTAAATGCTTGATTCTAGATTCCCTTACCTACCAAGTTATATACAAGGGAACTAGAAGTGGTAGTCTTTATGGCATTGTTCTTGACACTATTAAGAATGTTGTTGGGAGATGTCTAGTAGTCAACTCGAATGATATTTCTCATTTTCACCGTCAGCTTGGTCTTGTAAATATGCATCATTTGAAGAAGTTGAGAAAAAAGTACTTGGTCAAGGGACTTCCCAAATTGGATTTTGAAAATAATGAGTAATGCCAAACTTGTACCCAAGAAAAGCAAACCAAGTCCTCCTTCAAATCCCAAGGCGTCCTGAGTACCAAGAGATCTCTTGAGCTTCTTCACATTGATCTATTTAGACAAATGAGAACTCAATAGCTTCGTGGTTCCAAGTATTGCCTTGTTATTGTCAATGATTTCTCTAGATATACTTGGACCTTCTTTCTCATTTCTAAAAGTGATACGCTTGATGTTTTCTCATGATTTTGTAAACGAGTTGAGAATGAAGCTTCTTACCATATTGTTTCTATACGTAGTGACCATGGGGGAGAATATGAAAATGAGCTTTTTGAGCATTTTTGTCAAGAATCTAGTTATGCACACAACTCTTCACTTTGAACACCTCAACAAAATGGGGTTTTAGAGAGGAAGAATAGGTCTTTATAGGAGATAGCAAGGACCATACTTGTAGAGTATGATACTCCTAAGAAGTTTTGGGCTAAAACTGTCAGTTCCTAATGTTTCGTGCAAAATTGGGTTTTTATTCATCCTTCTTTGAAGAAAACCCCCTATGAGCTATGGCGTGGTAGGAAGCCTTCTATTGAGTATTTCCATGTTTTCGAATGTCCTTGTTTTGTTTTGAATACGAAAGATTATCTCAACAAGTTTGATCTAGAATCTTACAAGGCTTTCTTTCTTGGCTATAGCACTACTAGCAAGGCTTATGTAGTTTTTAATGTTGATCTTGCTAAAGTAGAAGAATCCATTAATGTAAAGTTTATTGAGACTAACCCCTCTATTCCCAAAGATATTGTTCCAAATGATGATGTTGCATATGAAGTAATTCCTATTCTAAAAGTGCTCAACATCACCCAAAAGGGAAAAGAGGTGGCCACTCAAGAAGAAGAGAAAAATGATGAGAAGAAGGATCCCACACCTGGGTTTGTAAAGAATCATCCAATGGAGCTTATTTCAGGTGATCCATTTGAAAGAGTGAAGACACGGCATGCATTCAACAAAGAACAAGCCAACAACGCCTTCATCTCACAACTCGAGTCTAAGAATGTCAAGGAAGCTCTTTGGGATGAAGAGTAGATCCTAGCTATGCAAGAAGAGTTGGAGCAATTTGAAAAGAACAAAGTGTGGACCTTAGTGCTAAGATCAAGTGATAGAAAGATCATTTCCACCACATGGGTCTATCGCAACAATCTTGATGAAAGGGACAAAGTGGTAATGAACAAAGCAAGGTTAATGGCTCAAGGCTACAATCCACATGAAGATATAGGTTTTGATGAGACATATGCACCTATAGCTAGACTTGAGTCCATTTGTATGTTGCTTGCATTTTCTAGTTATAAAGACTTTCTTCTATATCAAATGGATGCTAAAGTGCGTTCTTGAATGGTACAATTAAGGAGGAAGTGTATGTTGTACAACCTCCGGGCTTTGAACATGATAGTTTACCTAACCATGTTTATTTGTCGTAAAAAGCTCTCTATGGACTCAATCAAGCACCAAGGGCATGGTATGAGGAATTAAAGAACTTTTTGTTAGATCATGGGTATATCATGGGAAAAATGGATTCTATCTTATTACTAAAGCACATTTCTAACAATTTTCTTATCATACAAATATATGTTGATGATATCATTTTTTGGCGAAACTAACCTTAATCTTTGAAAAGAATTTAGTGATCTTATGTAGAGTGAATTTGAGATGAGTATGATAGGTGAACTCACATTCTTCCTCGACTTTCAATTCAAGCAAACAAAAGATGGAATCTTCATCAACCAAGGCAAGTACACATGTGAACTACTTAAATGCTTTGCGATGGAGAACACCAAGCTGATGGACACACCCATGTCAAACACTGCCAAAATTGACAAAGATGAAGAAGGTGAGAAGGTAGATGAGAAGCTCTATAGAGGTAAGATTGGAAGTTTACTTTACTTAACTGCCTCTAGACCTGATATAATGTTTATTGTTGGCTTGTCTTGCTTTCAATCAAATCCTAAGAAATCACATATTATAGATGTTAAGAGGATTTTAAGGTACTTAGCCAAAACCCAAAATTTTGGATTATGGTATCCCAAGTCAAGGGACTTTGCTCTTACTGCTTATAGTGATGCAGATTATGCAGGGTACTTGATTGATAGAAAGTGCACAAGTGACACTTATTTCCTCCTAGTACCATGCTTGGTGTCTTGGTTCTCTAAGAAACAGAGCACAACGACAATATTAACCACCGAGGCTGAATACATTACAATCGGGAGTTGTTGAGCCCAGGTTCTTTGGATGAAGAAAATGCTCCAAGACTTTAACATTCATTTTGATGCTTCTCGTATCTACTATGATAATACTAGTGCAATTAACTTTTCATATAATCCTATCTTGCATAGTAGAGATAAACATATAGAGGTTCGTCATCATTTTATCCATGATCACATTGCCAAGAAGGATATCTATATCATGCATGTGGACATGGAAAATCAGTTGGCTGACATTTTCACTAAACCTCTAGGTAGAGAGAAATTTAACTTTATTAGATCAAAATTGCTTATAACTATTTTGAATGAATTTGATATGCCTTCTAGCTAGTTTTCATCTATCCTATATGTTTTGCCTCTGTTTTGATCATCTTTGCTTGCTACTATGCTAAAAATCCATTTTTCATGTTCATTTTGTCTTTTTTTTCTTATTTTTCGGTATTTTTGTAAACGCATGTTTTACCGCAAATAGTACCCAATGACGAGTGATATGTTACTAAGTATGTTAAAAATACATAATGGAATTGAAAAATAAATTTAATTAGCACTCAAATGGCTAGAAACTATGTTTGTTAGTTTTAGGTCAGGTTGACCGTCGGTCGAGATCCCAACTTGATCGATCAAAGACCGCGAGATTTTTAAATAGCCTATCAGTTGAGTTCCTGATTTCACAGAACTTGACCGATAACCGAGCTGTAGCTATCTTAAGTTGGTTTCGGTCGACTATTCTCTCTCTCAACTAGATAAAAGTTGACCGATTCCACCTCCATTTTCCCTAAGCTCTTTACCCTTGCCCTTCCCTTCCTCAACCTAGCCTAATCTGACCTAGCTAGACCACCCTAGACCTTTGCCCTGTGCAAACCTTGGTCTATTGACATTTTTGGTGGTGAGTTTTTAGCTTTTTCTCTCTCCTTCCTGTCTTTTTCATCTCCATGGCATCCAATAGGAGGAAGAGTGTTATGACCGCATCTGAGCTTAATTGGTAAACTAGGGTTTACCTGGATGATTATATGCTTAATTGGATTGATCATTTATTAAATCTAATTAATGATGATAATTAAATTATGATGTTTTAAACCTAATAATAATGTTAAGTGTTCTATTATTTGAGAAATTAGGGTTTGAGAAATATAAACCCTAATCGGCAAAAATTAGGGTTTTGATAGTACATGAATATGGAATTTGATTAGGATAGCAATGTGGTAAATGATTTTTATATTTGTAAAAAACTTTTATTTAATTGAATTTTGGATATGGATAACTCAATAATTCATATTGGAGAAAATTTTCAGAATTTTGGAGTGTTCTTTGTATGTGGTTCTTGGTCAAATTTTTGAGTGTTCTTTGTATGTGGTTCTCGGTCGAACTATACTTCGACCAAAATGCTGACAGAGTGTTTTTCAGTAGTGTAGTGTTTTTTTTAGTTATTTATTGGTAACTCAAAATGATAGGAAATTTTAACTGGAAATATAAAACACAATCATAAACAACATGTAAAATTTTCATAATTTTTGGATGCGTTTAGACCTTATCAGTAGACGAATTACAATAACTAATATTTTTGTAGAATTCTGGATAATAGTGCAGTATTCGATTTTTAGTTATTTAATGGTATCTAGGAATGATATCAAATTTTAACTGAAGCTTAGTAACTCAACTATACACAAAATTATAAATTATAATAATTTTTGGAGATGGTTTGGTCTCTAAAATACACGAATTACAGAAACCTTTTTATGACAGAAAAATCTGCTGAAATAAGAAAAAGTTTAATGAGGGGTCAAAATGCAATTGACCCAAGCAGATCAATTTCTCTATATGATCAACCTAACACACTAGATGCTCTCATAATTCGTGATTCAAACCAAAGAAACGAAATCCTAGAGAGAGAGGGAGAGTTAGGGTTTGAGAGGAGAAATTGATGGAGATGCTGACCTAGGGTTTGGCGGTCCAAGGAATGATGAAATCATGTAAGTTTAGCTTCTTTGGATATAGTTTCATGGTGAATCTTCTCTCACATTTCAAAATTCCATCCCTACTCTGATTTGATCCAAAATGGTATCAAAACTTCCCCTTTTCTCACTCTTTCTTCATAATCCCTCATTTTTAGGGTTTTCATGTTGAAAGGAAGAAGAATTGGGTGAATTGCTAGGGATTTGATAAGGATTCAAGATTGTCAGATATGGGATACGTTTATAAGGTGTTTTCACACCTTAGGGTGAGTGGGAACTTCCTTTAAATAGTATATTGCATGAAAATTGGTTAATTCATCCATAATCTTTAATTGCAAGTATGCGACTACAAACCATGAATTCTCTTTTTGTTCTAAGTTGTTGCAAAATGATCTGAAATCGATTCTTCCTCTGTTTGGATGAAGTTCAGATGATAAAATAATATTAGAAATGTATAAAATACATCCTAATGATAATTCCCTAAGTATTTGTAGAGGTTATAAGAGTAAACTGAAATATAGGAAATTTTTCTATGACTGAAATTTGTTGTAAAAGTAAATTGAGAAAATTGCTTATCTAGATCCCCTTGGTTATGAATGATGGTTTATCTAAATTCATAGTACATGTATATCATATACTATCTTGGATTTCGTTCAAAGTGAATAGTCTTTGTTTGATATCTCAGTAAAGACGGTGAAACCCTAGATGCGAGGAAAGTTGGATATTTGCGAATAGATATCGTGAAATCCATTTGAAGGGATTTTCTTGACTTGATAGACTATATTTATTCAATGTTATTATTGATGCATGATATCCTAGTGAATAGCATGGAAACCCAAATTAGACTCAGTTCCAAGGTTTCATACATATATTAATTTTATATGATTTGTTGATAGTAGTCTTTATTCAATGAATGTTTATGTCACATGAAATCTTTATGGGAGCCATGTGAATAAGTTGTTTCCTAGTGAGAGGTGACAAGATGTGTGATGGCCTTGTGAGCCATGGGAATACTTGTACAACAAGTGAAATGACTACCTTGGTCTAAGGACCTAGTGGTAATGGTTACCTGTTACAGAGGTAAGAATGCTATTTGATGATTTAAGGGTTTGAATACCCAGATCCAGTACATGATAATGATGTGAAGGGATGAGAATTCCCAGTAATCTAATAAGGGATTGAGATCCCAGGTATCATGTGTTTTAAGGATTTGAAAAGTATGTGATAGATGTATTACACCTTTCTTTGTAGCATTTGTGGTGATTAAATGAAACCCTAAGGGTAGGGTGTTTGATGAATCAAGTATTGTGATATCAATGTTCTATGTTCTTGTTAATAATTCTTATCATGACAAGTAATTAACTCTTAATTAAGTTATGAGATCCAAAACTTGAGATTTAGGTTGATATGCACGATTCTAGTGTGTATGTGCCAAGTGGACATGAAATCTGTTTATTTAAGAATTTTAGTCTACCTGCATGTATAGTATGTTGATTACTCAGTATATTACAGTGTTTTGAATATACTGCTCTGCCAAGTTTAGAATGATATACATGTTGTGTTATACACTTCAAATAAATAGACGCGGCACCCTAGAGATACCAGAGTCATGTATGAGTAAGAGAAAGGTACAATGTAGAAAGAGTTTTCTAGGAATAATAAAATAATAGACTTAAGATCCCTGAACACCGTAGAATCCCTATGAGAGGTCTATGCCTTAGGGATGAAACGACCTACCCTGGCGGTGCATCAAGTATACGAGGGTCAGAACGTACCAAGAGATGGTACGAGGGACCTGACCCTGGCAGTGCGACCAGTATACACGGGTCTCCTTAAATTTCATAATGTAGTATCCAACATCAACCAAAGATCCTGGTGGCACTAGAGTACAGAAAAAACCAAGAGATGGCTTGACTCTCTGCCTGTGTGCTCAGGTTAGAGGAGGAGTCCAGTTTAGGCCAGAGAGCCATTTCCCTGTTGCAGACCAAGAGAGTAGTCAGACTTAGCATTTCTCGGGTGTGTCTGCTAAGTCTTGTACGGTGTGATCGTAGTGCACTATGAGTCTTCATATGTAAAGTACACTGCATATGATCAGGGCATAATAAAATGAATGAGAGGTCAAACAAGTGTGTACAGTTATTCAATCATTCTTTGTATGTTTTTGAATTATTAGTTCTCTTTATGATCAATCAAGTATTTCATCTATCAATTCAATCCTATGGATATTTAGAGTATCCATCCATATTTGTGATTGCCAATTATTAGACTCTTCAAAGCTTACTGCTGTTATACTTGATATCAATTTCTCAAAAGTATATCTGTAATTATATCAGTGCTTTAGACTGTTTCTTTGAAGTACTCATTCACTGAGCGAGTAGGCTCACCCCTCTACTCAAAATTTTTAGGGAAATCACATGGAGTTGAATAAGATATCATTGCATCAGAGTAGATATGCCACAAGAGTTAAGTCTGAGTATAGTTAAGTTCAGTCGGTCATTGTCACTCTAGGTCCTAGTATAGCTGTGAGAGTGTTGAAGTGATGTTTTGTATCTTTGTTTTCTTAATAAGAGGGAATGTATCTAATTATCATGTCATATGAACTTGAGAAATAAAAGTTTAATTCTCTTGTAAAGTTAGTTTATGTGGTTCAATGCAAGAAAACAAAGAGTTTGAAAAAGAAGAAAAAATTAAGGGTGATCTTTGTATTATGTTAAATCCTCAATTTATACCCTAATCTCATGATTAGTGGTAATTGTGAGATCGGGGTGTAACAACTTGGTATCATAGCTTAGGGTGAGTTGTCAGGGACCATTAAGTTAGTAAGTTAGAGTCATAAGTGTGGCAGATAGGAGATGTTATGATGTTAGCTCTAGGGATTGGAGTATTTGGATATCCTGGCGCGGTATCTGAGTACTTGGATCAACTAGTATCAAGCTACTCTACCTATTCTTGCATGTATACCCTGACCAGGTATACAGTGAAAAGATGGGCTAGAGAGGAACCCTAGAAATATTAGGGTTAGAAACAAGATAAGTAACATGAATTAAGAGCATAAATATAAAATGAGACAGAACTTTCATTTCATATTGTTGTTTTATTGGAGATGAATAGAAATGCTCTTATGTCTTTGAATTCTGATATTTAGTATCTTGAAATATATATGGGTCTATAAGATTTGTTGTACACTATGCAGTTGTAGCATTTATTGATTATATTCTTTGTATCAAGTAGACTGGAAGTGATCTTTGAATGAACTTCCTAAGTGGATATTCTTTCCACATGTTTGAGATTAATAGGAGTCAGTTAATCTTAAGTAGCTCTTGGCTTTAGGACTGCAGGTTCCGCCTAGTCCGGCTGGAAGGATGCATTACTAGGATCTAATGACTCCTATTCAAACTATAATAAGAGTAGACTCTGGATAAATTAGACCCACATCATAGTGGGAATGTACATACACTAAGATGTTGAAACATATGGGAAAGATTAGAATAGCTAATAATCAGTTGAAATGGATGTCTGAGATCCTACTTTGGGGCCTCATATAAGAAACCCTTAATGGGGAATAAAGGAACACGACATAAGATTCTGATTAAGTTTAATCATTAGTATTATATGAACTCTAAATATGAAATATGGAAAAGATATGAGAAAAGTATGTAAGGGCTAAGGCAGTAAGAATCAATCATGAGGAATGGATGATATAACCGAGTACAATGTTTTTATGTACTCCAAAGAAAAGGAAAAATAGAAGAAAAGAGTTAAGTATATGATAAGTAAATATAAGTGAAGAGTCTCCAGAAGAGATAAAGTAAAGAGAATTAGATAAATTTGTATATCATAAGACTAGGATAAGAAACTAAGTTAAAACAAAGATAAATGTTGGAAATGATGAGCTTGAATAAGGAATGAGGGTTATGATATAATTAAGAGCGTGGAATGTATACCTTTATTAATAAGTTTAATACATTCATCCTTACTACCTTTGGATTCCAAGTCTCTATAGAACAACAAACTAGTAGAGAGATTATTTATTTAGAATTTTAGCTTCACATTAGTAGAAGGATAAAAAGAAATATGTGCAACATGGTATACATGATCATACACATGAATAAGCAACACAATCATAAGAGAAAACTAGAAGTTAAAGATGATATGTGGAATAGAAGTATATGGTAAGGGGATTATGGAAAGTAAAGAAGGGTTTGAAAGATAATGGAGTAATATAGATTATAAAAGAAAGAGGTCACTTCAATCAAGTGCTAGTTAGTCAAGTATCCTTGTTGATAACTAATTAAACCTACATACGACAAATGTATTAATGGGATATTTGAAGATAAAAATTCTCAGTCTTAGAACCATCTTCTCTTTCATATATTACTTAATGCGAGAAATGTGTGAATGAAGTGAAAAGAAAATGAATCATATCTGATGCATAACCACCATGGTAGAGGCATCTAGTGAATGTAATAATGACACACACTATGATGATGAAACCCTAGAAGGGTAAATTGAGAATGTAATCTATCTAAATGGTCGATTAAGATGAAGGAAATTGAATTGATAAGATAAGGAAGACTTTAGTAAAAACATGTGAGATCCAAAGTTTGAATTTCAAATTAAGGGAGCAAAGTCACACCACAATAACATCATGCTACTGATAAAGGCCAAACCCTAGAATATTTAGAGTTGTAGTAGTTAAAGGGTTGTCACTAGTGATTTGACCTTGAATAATATCATCTCTATAAAATAAGATCATGAGATTTGCAATATGAGAAGTAAACTAGCACTGATAGTAATCCTAGCTAATCTGAAAGGTTAATGAACAATATGAAACTGATTTGGAGCAAAGAGTTAGATATAAATTTGAAATGTAACAAGTGTGTTTTGAACAAAAGGAGAAATACAATATGACTGAAGTGTGATATGAACTAAATTCTTGCAGATATAGCAAGAATAATGAATAATCTATTCATACCTTGTATGTTTCAATTTTAGGGATTTTTAATCTACATGATTGAAATGAGAAGGATAAGTAGCAAAAAGTAAGTAGTAATGAATGAGGAGAGAGAGAAGAGAAAACAATGGCTTTTAGTTATATGTGAATTTGTTATTAGAAGTATAATTTTTTGAAGGTATATTATGGGATGTAAATTGGTTCTACGTATGATTTCAATGAACATGTGCAAGCAATATGTTAATTAAAGGTGTCTGATAATTTAAGTCATTCATGCCAATAATCCATCTTAGGATTATACAATTGTGGTATGGTGATATGGGTTGAATGATGATGGAACAAATGGAGGGTTACCCTGAAAAAGGTAGTCTTACCTAATCACTCATATGAATAGAACGGATGATAACCATATTGTATTGATATGTAACCCTAATGAGGTGTAGCTTGTTATACCTAGCTTTAATATAACTAAGTCATGTTAATTGGGAATGAATAGTCCTTGAATGACTAGTACAATCATGGAGTACTTTATTACTGTTGTTGGACCCTAGTATGCTATAACCCGATGGTTACATCTTGAATTATGTGTGGGTTCATACTTGAGAATAGTATGGAATGTAATGGTAATGCTTCACCTTATGCATCCATGATCCAATGGGGATGTCATGAGTAGTAATGTACAATTGTTGTTGAATCTAGTCTTTTAACTCAAGACTATTTTGCTATTTAAGTAGTGTAATAGTAAAATTCAAAAGAAAAGGGTGAACTCTCTTTCGTCATTTAGAGGTAATAGATAACATTAGTACATATTTAGCGGTATGAATTGAGATAGTTGGATTAGATTATCGATGTTGAGGTAACACCTCAGGAGTATGAAAATATTGAAATGGTTGTTTCTCTCTCTATCCTGCGATTGATTGTGGCATAGAGAATTTGTTTGTTATCAATGAGAACTATTTCAAACATGTTGTGATTTAGTAAAGGAATAAAGAACTTAATGTTGAAAACTACATTCAAGTAGAAAATACAAGAATATAATGACATGTAAGATTTTAGAAGTAGCCTCAATTTCCTTATAAGAAGAAGTGCACCCTTCCCTCCTCTACCTTGGATCTCAAGAGATGCATCCATGCCCTAGTTGTTGACTGCAATATCCATCCAAAGAAATATCAAATGGAGATTGCAAAAAACACTACGATGATCATGTATTGTCTCTTAGAGAATGTCAGAGTCAAGTGGTCAAGATACATCCTCTATCATATGACTTGTTTTGACTCAGGAAAGAACACCCTTGGCACCCACCCTCCCTACCCTGTACTAATTCGTGGTCTTTTTTAGTTTTCCACTGGAAAATATCTTTTCCATGACTTTCAATACACTTCTACCTAGAAAGGAGTTTATATCAGTGATACCAGTCTTCAGAATTAGTTGCCTATCCTCTCCTGCACCACACCCGGTGCCTCTACCTCTACCCGAGCACCTCCACCACCTCAGTCTACCCGACCTTCCCATGCCTCATTCCATGTGTCAAATTAAACCATTATGGGCTACATGGTGCATCAACAAGCATACAACCTTTAGGTTCAGGAGCAGTTGCATCAGGACCTATGTTCAATCATGTCCAACATGAACATGTCCTGTGTACATCCCTACCCAGCCTACCAGCCTTACCCATGAGGTGATTATGCATCCTATGCATACAACCACTTTTACCTAGCCCCTCCACCTATACCTTATGCTACTGCTACACCCTCTGCTATTGGTGGACCTTCCCCTATTGTGCTGCCTCTACCTGTTGGCCCCTTGGCCACTCCGCTTGCTAGACTTGGAAGTTTTGCACCTTCCTTCCCACAGGCCATTGAGCTCCATGCTCTTGGTATGTCTTGGGATGAGAAGAATGATCATTGGCCCAATCATGCTTCCAGTCCCTCTGCTGATGAAGAGATGTCGGACCAAGATGATGAGGTGGATGTTGATGTTGATGAGGCTACTGGTGATGATGAGGATGATGGTGCTCCATTTGATGATGATGGTTCTGATGGCTTTGCTGGTGACTCCGGTGATGAAGGCGATGTTGTTGCACCTTCAGACGGAGATGACGACTACGAGCCTGAGATGATGTCGATATATATGACCTAGATATCTAGTTGCTCTAAGTTTCTAGTCTAGTTGTTGATCATATATATCTTTCTAGACTATTTTGTATTAGCAATATCTGGGCACATGTTGTGTTGTACTATTTAATCATCTTAGATTTCATCACTTTGGCTTGTAACTATTTTAATGAGAATTCACTTTCTGGGTTGTAATCTTAATTATGCGCACACTTACTCTTTGATTTACTATATCTTATGAGTTGGTGCCATATTTTACCATATTTTGATTATGACTTAGTTTGGTTGCTTCTCTCGTCTCTATTTGGTGTATGTTTTTAAGATTACATGTTATGGATATATGCTTGGTTGTGCTTGGAGAAGACTTTTTTTATTCTCTTCTACCCCCCCTTCCTTTTTGATAATGTCAAAAGGGAGAGAGAAATTCAATGTTTTAAAGCTAAACCATATTGCTTTTATTGCCTATGTGATCCTTCTCTTGTTCATTATATGCTTTATCATGTGACTTGCTAAAGGACCATATAGTACATATATGTTATATTTCTTTGTGTAGATAGACTACCTATGCAGGTTAAAGTAAGCAAAGATTGAGGAGGAGGAATTCACACTGTTCAAATTTTGAATCACCTTACAATCCACAAGGCAAAGGTATAACTTCAATTTCCTTTTCAATATGATTGAGGAATGGTATGTCATAGTCAAAAAGGGGGAGACTATTGACTTGAGAGTTCTACATTGTCCATATTTTGATAATGACTTAACCATTCCATTACTATGTATCTAATATGTTTGTTCAAGATTGATTTCAGGCTTTAGGTACATGAAAAGGATCAAATTGCACAAGCCCCAACTTGTTCAAGTTCAAGTCAAATGCAATGCAAGTGTGCGTTTTGGGAAATCACTCCAAACAACCTTAGAAGAATTTTGGAATCATTTGTATTGATGATATGACCTGTAACTAAGATGAGAAATATATGAGGGACACTAAATACCAAGGTCTAGTTACTCAAAAGTTGACTTAGAAGATTTGTCATACGTTGTTCATCAGTCAAGTTGGAAACTTGACCGATCCTATGATGGATTTTCTAAAGATGACCCATTGGTCGAGTTGTTAACTCATAGAACTCGACCGTATGACTCACTGAGCAATTCTAATTTTAGCTCATCAATCTAGTTTACCACACAAACTTGATCGATAGTTTAAAAATTGGCTTTGTCTAATAGTTGATCGGTCGAGTTACCTTTATTAAAACTCGACTAAATGTATTGTATAGAAAATGTAGAAAAAGTGATTACAACTGTTGGTGAGTTATTTTGGGTGAAAATAGATCTGTTGCATTGTGGTGGTATATTTCCACCCTAAGTGATCCCCAACTAAAGCGAACACCCACAACTATAAATAGGAACCCTTGGAGTTCATTCCAAGTTTTCCCATTCATTCTATTCTAAGTCCTTTCTATAGTTGAGTGTCTTGCTAATCCTTGAGCCCCTTTCTCTCTAGTTTACACTTCGTTTAGTGATTATGAGTGAGATAGGCCAGTTGTAAGAGAGCTACTCCATTGTGCTTGTAAAGCTCTCATCTTCTCCATCTTCCCTATCCCTTTCCTCCATGAAACAAAGGTGAAGCAAGCTACTCTGAGTGAAGCTGGAGATGTTTTTGTTCCTCTTTAAGGTTGATGAAGAGGTGGTGATCTTGTCCAGGTGAAGGAGAAGACAAAGGATGAAGATCCAAGAAGAGTGGAAAAATCCTTGAAGGCAAAAGACTTGTGCTAGAGTAGGTAAGACCTTGGAAGAAGGTCGAAGACTCTTGCAAAGTGGGTAAGTCCTTGGTAAGGTGGAATGCTCTTTGTGCTTATGTGGGTAAGCCCTTTGGTGGTCTTGTGTTGTAACTCTTATTGGTGATAATATAGAGAAAAGCACTTGCAAAGTCCTAGAGGTTGACCTATCTAGGTAGTGGACTGACTCTCTCCTAGTTTGGAGAGTGGAACCACTCTACATGACCTTGTCAAGTGCTATGCTTGTTAGTTAGGACTTCAAATTGCACTTAAGTTGTTGGTTTCAATTTGATATAATTTGAAGGTCTAATCTATCTTATGACAAATTTTGTAGCTCTATTCACCCCCCTCTGGATCCCTAGATCCAACAAGGATGACCCCTAGCAGAAATATTAGGTGTGTAATGATTTTAAGTGGTACCTTGATCTATTTATTATTACAAAAGGTAATTTGGTAATTTGTTATAATTTTGTTTATGTTCAGAATCAACATATTTGCAAAAATTAGCTAGGTGGTCCATCAAAATAGTTTTGCACTCATGTCTAGTGAAGTATTAGTGTTGGCTATGAAGGATCTATGTCTCAAATTTTATTTTAACAAAATATTGCTAGTGGGACTTACTATATTTTGAACCAAATGAGATAATGTAGCAGAAATCCTAATAAATTGGGTATTATCTATAGTCCATCCTTTAGTTGGGGCATTGGATTCAACTCAGCAATTTCTTAGTTTTCTTTTGGGACAGACCCAATTTTTATTTAGGTGTGACACCTTCCGAGTGGCCTTTATATAGATGTTCAATGACTAAGAAGTATCTTCAAGCTCTAAAAAGGAGGGGAAGACACAATGGTAGAGGTGAGAGGATTGAGCTAATAATGGTCCAACCATTGTATCATTTAATGAAATCAAAAGAACTCACTAGGTGTAACAATGTCATAGATGATTACTTGTGACCTATCATTATCTAGAGAGGGTGAGAGGATTGAGCTAATAATGGTCCAACCATTGTATCATTTGATGAAATCAAAAGAACTCACTAGGTGTAACAATGTCATAGATGATTACGTGTGGCCTATCATTATCTAGAGAGGGAGAACGAAACCAAGCTACATAATACCAATCAACTCATATTAAGAGGAAATACAACTGAAAAAGAAATCTTATTAGAAGCATTGAGGATGTGGCATCATGCGATTGGTAGGGATATCCAAGAATATAATAGTCAATAAGAGAACCAATATTCTAGTTTAGATGAGTTATCTAACATTGCTATCCCCTCTCTTGAATAAATGGTGACCTAACTCTAGATGTGCTTTCTTACATCTCCACAAAAAGAAAATATTTCCATTCATTTTCTTACAGGTAGATGTTGCTTTTTGAGGTTTGTCCAATGTAGGGGAGCACAAGAGGACTAAATACCCCACAAAAATCTTAGTGACATCCACAACATATTCTGGTTTGGGAGCACAAGTCTTCAGTAGGTGCAGGGTTTTTTCATTTCAAATTAAAACACCACAAAGAGGGCTTGGTGAGGACTTGATTCCTTTAAAAATGATGTGCATGCGATGGCACAACAATTAAGGATACAAATGTTATACAAGAGATGGAGTCTTATATACTTTGTGTTTTTAGTATTGGTCCCTAGACATGTTCCCCAACCATAACATGGCCAACACAACCATAGATGGGCATGATCCTTGATTAGTTTTATAGTTTCATCATTAAAATGATTTGGCTAGGTGTCTCTCCTTGAGCCACAAAATGTTAGAGATAATTTGGTTAGTTTATATCTAAAAATCACCTCTACCTTATAAAATGGATAGCAAATGGTAGTTAAGCTAAAGTGATATGTGTTATATACCAATATTTTTAGAAAAATGAGTTTAGTAAAATGGAACTATTGGTATGTATGCCCAGAGAGCCAATCAAATGATAATTGTGGTAGCATATTTTTGGTATGTATGCCCAGAGATCCAATCATATGATGATTGTGATGGCATATCAAATAGAGGATTTGATTAATAATTTTATTTCACTCAACTATCGGATAGTGAGGAAACACAATGAATGCCTAAAGAATGACAATCAGTTAATGACATTTGTCTTCAAGCAGGTGGCTTGAAAAAGAGATCATATGGAAGTTAAGAGTATGTGCATTCTTATTATGTCCCTAGTCAGTTGATGTGGAAGGCAGATAGACGGAAACAACACTAAAGACTAGAGTGTGGGCTTGTTGATGACAACATCTCATTAGTCATGATATGGTTTATCAAACCAGGCAGACTTATACTTGTTTGATATCATTATATCACAAGATCCACCTTGAGAGTGACACATGGAAACCACATTTGGTAGTCATAGTCATCTCTCATTGTGAAGGTGTTGTTTTTCTGGTTCTTACACCTGAAGTCACTACACTTATTATTAGTATGCATGCCCAGAGAGCCAATCATATGATGATTGGAATGTGTCATTGGATACTTGTCTTGATAATAATAAAGGTAATTCCATCTATTATGTTTGTCTTAGACTTGAGATGATGACACATAAATAGTAGATGTCTAATAATTATGTTACTCGATGACATATGTCTTCAAGTTTAAAACTTGCAATATGTTTCAGTTCAGTTGGTTCAAGGGGTGTCAGGTTGATGATATGGAAGTGGACATCGAGATGATGTGTCACTAGGTTTGTCCTACCCCACAACATCTATAGACACAGAGAGAGGTGAGGTTTACAGGGTTTGAGTCTAATGAGGAGAAAAATAGGGGAGGCATGGAAGGAAAGAAGAAGAAGAAGAAGAGGGAGGCATATGACAATAAGAAACAACTATCTATCAAGTATGATGGAGAGGAGTAACTTCCACGAGAGTGAGGGAGAAATGGTCAAAGTCCATCACAACAATATCCTCTCATAGAAGAGGAATGCAGAGGCTATGGTGTAAGTCACACATTACATAAAATGAAATGAAAATTTAGGGTGAGGATTTAATGTAGTAAAAACTAATTTGGTCACTAACAACCTAGGTTTAACTGTATGTTCTCTTGCTAATTAAATTGAGGGATAATTTAACCTTCAATTCATCTACAAATTTATAGGTAGCTTAATTCAAATATAAGCAATCTAAATTCAACACTACTTTTACATTTTGACATTCTCTTATCTCATGTTTAATAACTTGTGTATTACATACTCCTTTAAGACCTTTATTACACTCAATTAGTCATTTATGACACCACATGTCCTAATAATTTGATTTCTTACATATATGTCTCTAGATTTATATCATAGTGTGAAATTGGATCTAATTATTATAAATTGATGTTTTTATTCCTCAAACCATACTATTAGATTTGTTTAGTTATTTCTTTCAAATATAGCATCCATAAGAATAAATATAATTTCATTCTGTTAATTGGCTCTAGTGACTCGTAATGAATCTAATGCAAAGAAAATTATATTCAATGATGACCAGTTTAAAATGAGATTTAGGATAGTGAAGGTTAAGAGAAGTACCTTGATTTGGATATGTTACGACATTCCACCTCTTAAAAAGAATTATGTTCGTGAAATCCACCCAGTCATAACCCAAAGAGAGAAAAATTATGTCTATCATCAACTAATTGGGTGCCACTCAACCTAGAAACTTACCTTATATTGAGCATCACGACTTTTATGTTTATTTTTTCAAGTTTATCCAATTAATTTTCATGTTATCCATCTTAACAAGGTTCTACTACCATAAGTAAGAGGTAATAATATTTGTGTGACATGTTATTGGGAATATTACACAAGCGTAACCTTGATCATTCATTTTATAGTCTGACAATACTAAAGTTGAATAACTTTCCTAATATATTATGGTACAAGACTCTAGCCCCTAAAAGGGTCAACCTATCATATATCTAGTTTCTTGTAGGGGTGGAATTAAGTCATATATACCTATGGTTTCAAATCATTGCTCTACTCTAGGGTTTCATGGTTGGTCTAAGAGTGCCCCAAATTTGGATTTCATCTAGTAATGACTTAGTTCATTTAACCATCAATGAAATTGTGAAAACTATTTACTTTCTTACATATAGTATAATAATAAAAATATTTTTGAGCATGAAAACTCTTGTGATGTGAAGATCAGAAATTGGTGCCAAAATGAATGTGAGAACCAAGTCAATCACTTTTGACTTGTACTCATTCTATCGAAAGAGTCTAAACCTCCAAGGGACTATAATGGTAAATCAAAAAAATCTCTAGCTAATAGGTAACGGGGATGTGAGGAAACATGAAAATGATGTCATTTTCTACTAGATCCTCTTACACCACTTCATATGTTGTTTAACACATCACTTTAACATAATACTATCAAGTAATACATAACCTCAACATGGGACACTGGGGAGCCTTTTGGTCACCTACCTATCTTAACATTATATTAGGGTTTGCAAGATAAGGGGACTACATGGGTACTGAACACTTGCTCGATTAGGGTAGTATTACACACACACACTAACACACACACAAACACACACACACACACACACACACACACACACACACACACACACATATATATATATATATATATATATATATATATATATATATATATATATATATATATATGTGTGTGTGTGTGTGTGTGTGTGTGTGTGTGTGTGTATATATGTATATATATATATACCTACATAAATACATATATATATATTTATACATACATATATCGGAATTTGGTAAATTTTATTCCAAAACCCCAACAAAGTACATAGTAGCCCCTGCACGCTACTAAACAATCAAAATATACGAGAAACGTTCTATACATTGAGCCTATAGGTTAAGATTTTACAGATTTTCTTCCCAATGTACTCTATAGTGCTAGCCTTAGACTTGTGCTTCCTGGTGTTCCTTTCATTCCAACTGTGGTAGTAAACTGCTGAAAGGGCTGTTAGGGACTTTTTCTTCTGCAGGTTGAGGCTTGGGCCGAGAACTGAGATCATCTCCTTTGTTGAGAGAAGCTGCATGTGGCTAGTTTTGCAATATCACAAACCTGTCTCCATAGTGCTATGATAAAGGGACAGTTTTGGAAAAGATGTTCGTGAGTTTCTGATTCTTCATTGCATAACAGAGAGATGGTTGAGGAGGTGCCTGGGTACCATCTCTCAATTTTGTCCAGGGTGGGGAAATACTCAAAGGTAGCTCGATAGAGGCACAGAATCCATTTGGGAATCTCAAATTCGTTCTAGATATGCTTGGTGAAGTAAGGTGGTACGGGTAGGGTGTTATCTTTTAGTTTGGCCAGCTCCTAAGGGTTGACGCTGCTGTAAAGTTGCCAGTTGCCGAAAATGAAGCTGAAGGCATATTTGATTTGCTTCCACACCATAGTCATTAAGTTGATAACTCGAGAGTAACCTTCTCTAGTCATAGGTTCATAATCCAGTCCTTTTGCATAACAGACTCTCATCCAGCGTGCCCAGGTTGAGTTGCCCTGATGGAAGTTGATGATACGTCTTATGGTGCCCCAATTGGCAATCACCGCCGGTGTTTTTAGACCAATGCCTCCTTCGTCTTTGTGTAAGGCTAGTCTTGAGTATTTCATAGCATGGGTGCCTCCTGCCCAGATAAAATTGGACAGAGTCATCTCGATACGATCGAGTACTGCAGATGGGATTTCTCCTAGTTGAACCCGGTAAATGAGCAGACCTTCCAAGGCAGATTTGGTTAAGGTGATACGCCCTACCATGGATGTTTTATTAAGAGGCCATCTGTTGATCATGTTCTCTAGCATGTCAGTGCACTCTGTGAAATCTTTCACCTGAAGTTTTCCACTAGTTAGCGGGAAGCCGAGGTATTTGGTGGGTAGAGACTTGATGTTCATCCGCGGTGCATCTCAATTTCTTGTTTGATGCAATCACAGTTGAAGGAGGTTTATACATACATATATATGTATGTATGTATGTATGTATAAATGTATGTATATATGTATGTATGTATATATGTATGTATAAATGTATATATATATATATATATATATATATATAGATTTATATATATACATATATATATATATATATATTTATACATACATACATAAATATATAGCCGGCAAGGGAATAGCCCGGTTGGAAAATTTCCGTTGGTCCCCAATGAAGGGACCCAGGTTCCAAACCACACGGAGAAGTATCTCTTGATTTATCACCTCCCGGGCGTCCGGCCTCCGCCACGGGTTATGGGAGAGGGGGGGGAGAAATCTTTCTCTCCTAATCCCATACACATATATATATATACTTACTTATATATAGGGTAGAAATCTAGTGAGAAACATCCTACGGTGAGAGCATGAGAGGCATTTGAATAACTACAAATTAGTAACTATTATTTAAAATTCAACCATATAGATGGAAAAAGCATCATTTTATTTACCTTCTCGCAAAAAATTATTGCAATCAGAAAATGTTTACATGTCCATATGTACAATATACACTTTTTACATCCAAAGGTCAGCCTAAATTTCAATATAGAGCATCGAACAATATTTGGTTGTTGTGAATGATCTACAAATTGGATGGTGATAAAATTATATAGCAAGGTAGATATTAAGGTATTATTGTAATCTGTATGGTTGGATTATGAAAAGTTGATCTATGTGGAGAGTTATTCAAATGCCTCTCATGTTCTCACCAGATATGTTTCTCACTGGATCGTTGGCCTATATATATATATAGAGATATATACATATATATATGAAGATATATATATATATGTATATATATATATATATATATTTATATGTATGTATGTATATATATGGGAGTTGTGTTGGTATCCCACAATCCTATAGAGGGTAGGGGTGATTTGGGAATCTAAGAACTAGGTTTCATCCAGTTAAGTGGTATGGGGAGTGGTAATGATCACCAATTAATCTACAGATGAAACCCTTGTAGGTGTTTCCATAACCCCATAAAGGTTCATCAACCTCTTATATAGGATTACTTAGCTACCTAATTAAGGAATAACATAGGATAACTTGAAATAGTGAAGAGACCAACTTCTTAGGCTTTGATACCATATTGTAAATAGTGGGACTTGAATGGGATCTACTCTTCACAAAGTTGATAAATATAAAATCATATTACTCTCATTTGATTTTTCACAAATGGTATGTATTAGGAGCCATATATTGAATAGGAATCACAAACAAAACTATAACAAAGTTACATGATGATTCATTTACAATTGTCCTCACCTTAATAGGAAATACCACAAACAAAATGATTCTAGCCACTGTACATGAGCCCAATTGTAGAGTAGAACCCAAAAATTCCAAGCTATCCTCATGTCATCATCTTAAAGGTGATCTTCTTGATTCATTGTCATCAAACACTCTTATACTTGGATGGTTTTGGAAATGAACAGTAGCACGAGAGAAGACAAAAGGCTATGTGTCAAAACACTTCTGAGTATGTGCATAATAAACATATGTGAACCTTATTAGATGTGTATTATAAAAGAAAAGGGTACTTCCAATGAGTTAGGGGTTTGCATCACGTAGGTAAGTTCAAGAGGATGTAAGAAAAGAATGTGGCAGTAAAGTTTAGATGAGAATACAAAATCATTTCCAATATCTTGCCAAAATAAATCATAATAATAATAAAAAGTGTGCATGCAAGTTAGACTTAGTGAATCTATTGTAGGGCCAAGGCATGATAGGAACTGAAGCTAGGGAGCAGGGGGAGTAAAAGTTGGATCCTAGAAGGACAAGGGGGAGTGAAACCCTGATATCCAAAGATGAAGGGGGTAGTAAAATCCTGATACAAATAAGATTGAGGAAGGTCATTCAAGAAGTTCAAGCTTCTATAGTGATTTGTTTAGAGACAAGAATTAGAAGGGAAGTTAGTGAAAGGGTGGCTGGCCTCTTTCCTAATTGATTGGAGTATGATTCAAACCTCTCTCAGATTGAAGGGGTTCCAATTGCTATTCGGGAGAATCCTAGGATTTGGAATGTTCAGGTGATCTTCTCTATGGACCAAATATTCACTACTTGTTGTATAAATAATGGAGGCCTTCATATTGTGATTTCTATTGTCTACGGTCACAATTCAGAGATGTGCAGACACAGGCTTTTGGAGGTTATGAAGAACGCAAACCAAAGGGATCTTCCCCAGCTGTTTGTAGGTGATTTCAATCATGTGTTGAGTGACAAGTATGGTGGTCTACCTATACCCGATTCTTGCCTAGAGCGGTTTAATAGTCCTATTGATGTTGCTAATTTAACTGAGATCATAATGACCGGGGGTCTTATTACTTGGTAGAACAAAAGAGCAGCTCAATGTCATATAACCTCCTATCTTGATAGGGGTCTTGCAAACTAGGCCTAGTTAGATATATTCCCTGAAGTATCTATTAACTTGGGATGTCACTCGAACAGTGATCACGCATGGATGTTAATCAATATGTAACAAAGTGCACACAAGCCCAAACCTTTCAGGCTCCACAACGCTTGGCCAGGCTGGCCTTCATGTGCTGATCTTGTTACCAAAAAATGGCAAACCATTGTCCCAGGTAATCCTTTTTTCATTTTGTCAGAAAAACTGAAGAGGGTTAAAGCAGCACCCAAAGTTTGGGCTAGATCCCTATATGATATTCCTACTTTGATAGAGGATGCTAAGAAGGAATACAACCTGGCAGCATTAAATCACATATCTAATCCTTTATCTCCTGCTCTCATTTAGATAGAGAATGATCCAGAAAGAAGACTCCTATAGCTTGAGAAGGCGGAGGAGATTATGATGTGGCAACGCATTAGAATCAAATGGATTTGGGATGGTCATCATAATAACCGTGTCTATCACTTTGATGCTAAGAAGAACAAGATGAAGGATCTTACCCATTCTCTTATTAAGGAAGATGGAAATACTATTAATGGGCAAGAAGAACTGGGAAAGCAAGTTGTTGAGTTCTACTCCAACATGCACAATGATGTAGCAGTCAACAATGTCACTACTATTCTTCCCCAAGGAAGGGTGACTAAAGATATGAACCAAAAGCTACTCCAACCCATTTCTGAGGATGAGATCAAGAAAGGCTTATTCTCCATAGGTGTGTCTAAGGCACCAGGACCTGACGGTTTCAATGTCAAATTCTTTCATCACTTTTGGGAGATCATCAAAGATGATTTATGTCGAGCTATTAGGTGGTTCTCTGTGGGTGGTCGGATGGTCTGTGTTGTGAACCATGCTTTATTATGGTTAATCCCCAAAAAGAACCATGTATCTTCCTTCATGGATCTTATACCCATTGTGTGCTGCAATGTGGTGTACAAAACCATAGCCAAGATTCTTGCTTGCAGATTAAAGACTTCTCTTCCTGCCCTCATATCCCCTAAGCAGTTGCTTTTGTTGAGGGTCGATCTCTGTCAAATGCAACTCTTCTCGTCTCTGAATTCTTGCTAAATTTCAAAGTCAAGACGAGTACTCAAAAGGTATGCATCAAGTTGGATATTGCTAAAGCATAAGATAAAGTCAGATGGTCGGCTTTATGGTCGATTATGGAATTGATAGGTTTTGCCCAACGTTGGATTGATATCTTGAAACAATGTTTTGAAACCACCTCATTTTCAGTTCTTATAAATGGTTCTCCTTATGTCATGTTTAAATCCTAGAACGACATGCGACAAGGGGATCCCCTATCCCCTTTTATCATTACTTTGGTGAAGGAGACTCTTTCTCTTCTTATTCATTGGGCGGTGGATGAGAACTCCATTAGACCTTTCAAAGTTGGTGGTACTAGTGTGTTGCCCCATTTCATTTTTGCTGATGACATTCTTTTCTTCCTTGAAGCCAAGGTGAGAGTGATGAGGGGTTTCTGCCGAATCATGTTATAGTTCAGACAGCTTACAGGTATGTTTCTCAGTGACATCAAACCCAAAGTCTTCTTCTAGAGATCTTGTGAATCTAGATGGCTCAGTGACATCAAACCAAAGTCTTCTTCTTGAGATCTTGTGACTCTAGGCGGGGAAGGTTCAAAGAAGTTGTACAACTAGAGGAAGGGACTTTTCCTACTCAGTATCTGGGTATTCCGATCACTGGAGGTAGGAGAAAAGGAAGTGATAATTCACCTTGTCTTAATAATCTTAGGGAGTGCATATCCAGATGGAGTGGAATACAAATGTCTCTTGCGGGATGAT
Source organism: Alisma plantago-aquatica (assembly GCA_963693085.1). NCBI lineage: Eukaryota > Viridiplantae > Streptophyta > Magnoliopsida > Alismatales > Alismataceae > Alisma > Alisma plantago-aquatica. The sequence goes on from OY856411.1 coordinate 269,190,705, forward strand.
TTTTCCTTGTGAGATCTGTTCTCACAAGTAAGATAAGATTTTGGTGTGGTCAAGAAGACATATCGATGTTTGTTCTTATGAAGATTTGTTCCACTTGTGCAAACTTTTTTTGGGCAGGTAAATACCATGGGGTGGCTTGGTCCACCATTGCTATGAAGTTCCATGAAGGAGGATTGAATATCTCTGGCATTGATGGTATTGCCATGGCAGCTATAGCTAGGAGAGTGGACATGTTTGTGAGATCTATTGATTCCTCCTGGAAGAGTTGGATGGTTCAGAGATACGGTTCTAACTTGGATATCCACCCTCCCAATTGTTCTTTTATATGGAGGGAAATGCCTTCCAACTGGTCTAATCTCAAGGACGAGCAAGTTTGTGATGACCTTGGTCAGTGGAACCTTCGCTATGTGCTTTCTCATCCATGGAGTATGCCTTCCTTTCACACACCCCAGGTCCCATGGGATTCACTCCTATGGAATAGGTTTCATATGCCAAAATGGAGTTGTTGCACCTATAGGTGCATTTTGAAGAAGCTTCCGACCTATGATCGGATGCAAAAATGGGGGATTTTGTCTGATTCCCTATGTTCTCTTTGCCTAGAACAAGAGGAAAGCCACAACCTTTTCTTTTTTGAATGTAGGTTCTCAAAATATATTCTCTCTTTGTTCTCTCTTAAGATGTCATGGGGTGGTCTTACATCACATAATATTGATAATTTTATCCCTTGGTGTTTGGAGAACACAAACTGTAAAGGGAATTTGAGAGTTCTGGATGGAATTGCCTTCACTGCCATATACCATGCCATTTGGACGAAAGAAACTCCAGAATTCATAGTTCTAATGTACATGATTCAGTTTTTGTTTTTGACAAGATTGTATAAAATCTAGGTTGGGTGTTCAAAACCAAACCTAAGATTGGATGGGGGCCGGATACTCTCATACTTAGAAAGTGGGGTTTTGTAGAGTAACCCACTTGTATATAGGATTTTGTTGTATCCCTATACTTGTAATTTGTTCCTTGAGTAATATTTTACCTTCTCCAAAAAAAAAGAGCGACATAGCGATTTGAAAATATTGGGGGTGGGGGTGTCTAAATTTTAGCATAAGGGAGATAATGAGAATGTAAAATCATAGGTTAGGAGATGGAGTACAATTTTCAAACGAAATTGTCATTGATGGGTTGGAAGGACAAAATTTTATTAAGGTTTGAGATAAAGACAAACATGGAAAAGTATTACCCTGAGTTGTTTGTTTGATGAGTTGAATTCTAAGGACAAGGTTCTTAAAAGAGGGGAAGGATGCTACAATCTTAGTTTCACTTGTATTTTAAATAATTGAAATACAATTATTCTACAAAAAGAGACTTGTTTGAAAATTTATATGTGTTGTTTATAAAGAATGGTTTTTCTACAAATTTCCCTAGAATGAATGATTTTGTAATTTCCACTATTTTATTAATTCAATCATAGATAAAAGGGAAAAAGTATAAAAGAAAATCTCATAATAATAATAAAAAAGAAATAGAAGATAGTTGTGTACATGAGAGAATTGTGTAGAATTCTCTAGAAAGTGCCATGGATGGCCACTACTAATTAGTTTTCAGTTGCAAATGATTTCCAATGGAAATAATAGCCAAAATAAAGAAAATAGAAAAGAAAGAAAGAGAAAAGATGTGGCTTAAATACATAAAATATGCCTTATGAGTGGATCACTTCCATGTTAAGAAAGGTGCTTTACTTTTCAAGTTTTGATCCCAACCCTTGCACACATCTAGATCAAGTCATTAAAGACTTTCCCTTAAAATTTGAGATTAAAATGATGAATGGTTTGAGAGATATGGATTTCATGAAAATCCCTAAAGTGTGGGCAATATAGACGGAAAATATTAAATGCCACGATTTTGATTTCAATTACAATTGTCCTTCTGTTTTGGTGCATGCAATGCGGACCACAAATCTAAATCCAATAGTAGAGACTTTATCTCCTACATTCAGATAAGAAAGGAAACATGGACCGCTCCTGTGATCTTTGAAACTGATTTTCTTTGAGCCTTAATGGACAGGCAATGTGAAAATAGGACCAATGGATTCTAGAGATCGTCGAGTGTTGGCCAACCCTAGGTTTAACCTAGTTTGGGGAACTCTAGAAGAATTAACCAAATTATAGGGCAACCATAGCCAAACTATAAATAGATGGGTACAAACCCTCTCTGAGACCACATATAGTCACTAAAGCTTTGACCAAGTTCGATGATGGTTTCCTAGGTCCCAATTGTTCTCTAGCCTAGTCCCTCACCTCAGTCTAAATGCTTCCTCTGTAGAGATCCCCCCTTCACCGGCCCGACGACTCTAATTTCCATCAGGGGAATTGAGAGGACCAACAACTTCGACAAGTGACTACAAAGATAGTTGCATCTTCCCCCAACACACGAGGGATTGACTTTTTGGAGTCAACATTAGAGTTGACTCACTCCTAGCTTACTCATGAAGAATCAAGGAGGAAGAGGATCTCTATTAAAAAACCAAGGTACCCTCGACAATTCTTCAAAGTAGTAAGGGCATTCATGTTTTCCCTCCACTTTTACGCACCTGACTAAGAAATGCCACACAGAGTCACCCAGACTAGGTGGTGTGAGCCCACTAGTTCGCCCAGTCTAGTTGGTAGGGATGACACTGGGGCGCCCTACCTAGGTGGCAACTTGTGATTGGATAAGAATAATTAAAATTGCAAAAATCATAACTATTATTTGGTTAGTCCAAATATAAAAAGTAATATATGATTTTTCTCAGAAAAGTAAAGAGAGTCAAAGAAAAATATAACAACGACCTAGATATGCTTCTAATTCAAAAAATACTTAAAATTGACATCTTTAATTAATTAAATTAATCAAAACCCTAATTTCTAAGTTTGATGAATCTAATGAATCCAATTGTTATTGATGATAAAAGACCGATCTTTTATGAACAAAAAGAGAAACTTGGAAGTTATGTGAACTTAGCAACCCAAGTTTTGGATAACTAGGGTTTTCTTGAGATAAAAGGTGTAATTAATGATAATTCAGGTTTGAAAACCCAAAGGACATGAAAAGTGGTAATGAGGGATTGGAAATACACAACCCTCTGAAATGTTAATGTTGACCTTGAAACCCTAACTTGAGACCCAAGTCAGTCCTAATGACGATTTGGATAAAATAATAATACATAAGTATATTGCTTTAACTTTCAAGATAATTTGCTTGGTTGCTTGTTTGATTACTCTTGCTTGGACATTCAGTGTACCTGATCAAAGTATGTGTCTACGCCTAAGCATAGTCTCTTTAGTGTCACATGGCTTATTGGGGATTTTCTGTATGGATTGGGAATAAATGCTTGCTTGTTTATTTATTTTTGTAATCTATAAAGTCACTATGGCTATCACATTATATTCTTATAACTTGATTGAATCCCACATACCAACTCTGGAGATTTGAGGATGGAAAGAAATGAGAGAGTCATGATGATGACTAAAGACCAGACCCAAGATTGGGAAGTTCAGAACATCCCCTAGAGTGGGAAGGTCATAAGAGGTCATGCCCCATATTGGGAAGACCTACATGGCACCTATATTCAGATTGAGAGGTAGCTAACAAGGCACCTAGATCTAGGTTGAGAGGTGGCCTAAAGTCCTTTGCTGGGACTAAACCCTATGAGAGGGCATACTAGAGGTTGAGTAAAAATGGTTGACAAGATACGAAGAAAATGATAAATTTTGTTTCTGTAAAAATAATTGTTTGGATATATTGTTACAAATAGATGCAAATATTTTGGTTCCCCCAATATAGCTCTTTATATTGACCATGCTTTAGTTTAATGCCATTTTAGGATAATCTACTATTCTGCAAATATGAGGGAAACAAATATCCATGAAAAGACGGTGCTCAAAGAAAGAGACAATAATGTGATTTTTAGAGGATTTAGTTATCTTTCTTTCCATGTTGCAAACTTAGAAACCATATTATGTAATTCCTTTGTGGAAAGTTAATCATGTACAAACTCATTCCTATTTATTCAAAATTTATTAATTGTTTTTGGTTACTTGCTAAACTTGCAATTCTGTAGTAATGATAATGGTCATTGCTCTCTCGGTCTTCCGGAATAGGAGATAACAGGGGGAGGTGGTCGTTACATTTGGATCAGAGATGGTTTACCATTTAACCTATAATAAATATTGAATTTAAAAAAAAATCTATAGAGCCCCAAAGGAATTATTAGTGTTTCCCAAAGGCAATGGTATCTATAAAGGACCACAATCTAGGGGCTAGAAAAAATTTTCCTTCTCATGGCTAGTCGACTTACGAGGACTCCTAGACCCATGTTTTCTTCCTAGAAAAGGTTGGAGGACTTTACTCGAACTAACATACCTCTAGGATTTCTCATCTTTTTCATCATCTCTTTACTCGTTTCCCTCACAAAACCCTAGGTACCTATAAATGCTCTCTGTATCCCTCTCTGAGTACTAGGATTATGAGAAATAGGAGTTAAGGCATCCTCTGCCAAACAATGAGAAGCTTGTAATCAACATGTCACAAACATAATTTATGATGCTTTCATCCTATAAAAACTTAGATTGAGTTTAATTACAGGGTTATGTGAAGTAGCATAGCCCAAACCAAGACTGTTGCCATGCTTGTTGACACTCCCCAGAATCATTTAGAGGGTAGGCCCTCCCACAGTAAGAGGAGGTCCATAGAGAATAAGAGAAGGACTATGGCAGAAGACTCCTCCAGGAAAAGGAAAAGGCTTGAGGGATCCCCTGAAGAAGGCCCAAAACCTAAACCTCTTCCCTTTGACAACTTGAACTCAGAGAATGATTAGAAAGGTGAACCAATGCAGAAAATAAGGTCAAGACCAAAGAGAACCTTGTTGATGGCCTACGACCTGTAGTCAGGCAAGTATTGGTCCACACTCCCATTGTTATATAAGGATGGAACATCAAAAGAAATTGGCCGAGGCTATCATAGACTTGTCCCTTAAGGACATAGCTAGAGATGAAAATGGTGAGCCACTACTTGTTCACCCTCTCATTGGAGCCACCATTCTGGACTTTGTCAAGCTGAACATTGAGAAGTTTTGAGGAGAAGATAAAATAGAGGTAGTCGACATAATTGACACCTAGGTTCTGGCAGTAGAGAATGGCTTGTATATGCTGGAAGTGCAGCCAAATATGAAAGTCCCTTTTGCTGCTCACCTTTTCAAAGGATCAACCAAGATTAGTGGGTGAAGCACATCATGGGTTGATATATGAATGAAGACCTGATGGCTTAGAATGACTTCAAAAACATCTTCTCTTCCAAATGTGTACATGTCTTAGCCAAGAAAGAGAAAGAGAGGGATTTCACCTACCTAGTTCCAGGAAATCTATCTGTGATAGACTTTGCCTACAAGTTATGCTTTCTGGAGTGGTTTGGTTATATGTTGACCGAGGAAAGGTGGGTGGATCACTTCGTAGAATGTTTCACCCTACAATCAAGCCTCATGTGATGGCGATAAGACTGAAAAACTTCACGGACGCCTACAACATCATCCTGGACATGTAGAAGACAGTGAAGCGTGCACTGAACCCACCTAAGCGACACCTCCGTTTCACTGAAGGTACCTCTAGCCTGAGGAATGATCATAGGAAACGACAAGGATGCAACCATGCCAAGGGAAGACATGGAGGAAAAGGAAAACCATGCCACCCAAAGTGCTGCAACTGTGGAAATTTGCACCCGGACAAGTTTTTCTTTGAGAAGAAGGTGTGCTTTCATTGCCAATAAGGACACTTTCAGGCCAACTATCATCTTCCCGATCTAAGAGGTCCGAGCCCAATAGCAGCCCAGCCTTTGGAAGCACCACCACCATTAGTAGTAGTTGCACCAGTTGTAGCCCCACCAATAGGAGAGAGAAGGCAAGACCGAGTTTTTGCCATCGATAATGAAGAGTCACAAGCCAATTCAAATCATCTGATAGAGGGTAATATCACTTAGAGTTCTTTTTCCTATTTTTAGCTAAGAAATGCATTAATTTGACTTTTATGAAAACAATGTAGGCATGCGTGAGATCATGGGACACAATGTAAAAGCTTTGTTTGACTCTGGTACTACTAGTACTTTTATTTTGAGAAATGTTGCAACTATGCTTTGTTTGGACATCAAGGATTTAGGATATGTTTTGGATGTCACTACCTAAAGTGGTCAAATGTGTATGTCTCTCTTGAAAACCCCAGTTATACCTATAAAATACTTGAATATGAGCTCCCTACAAATATTATCCTTCTTGACATGAATGACTTTGATGTAATAATTACTATTGTTTGGCTCTATACTTATAGGGAAAAGATAGACTATAGGGAAAAGAAAATAACAATAGAGAGACCATGTCATCCACCATTCACTGTTAGAGGTAGGAAGAATGATGCCATTAGCCTATATTTATCAGCCTTAAGGTTGAGCAGATGATAGACAAAGGTTGTCAGGCATTCCTAGCAATAGTTACTGGGACAGAGCCTAAGGTGAATCCTTTAGAGGAGATAGAGGTGGACAAGGACTATGCTGATGTGTTCCTACATGATTTTTCTGGGCTACCTCCTGAGAGAGAGGTGGATTTTTCAATAGAGTTAGCTCTCAAGACAAACCCTATTTCCAAGGCACCTTAGGATGGCCCCTACATAGTTGCTTGAGGGGAAAAAGCAACTTCAGGAATTGCTAGATAAAGGCTTCATCTGACCTAGCACTTCACCATGGGGACCACCAGTCATCTTTGTGAAGAAGAAGGATGGATCGCTTTGAATATGCATAGACTGTAGAATGATCAATCAGGTTACCTTTAAGAAAAAGTATCCTTTACCTCGTATAGACGACCTATTTGACCAACTCAAGTCAGCTCGAGTCTTTTCATTGATTGACCTGAGACCAAGTATCATCAGTTGTGAGTCAAGACTGAGGACATCCCAAAAATCGCTTTCTGAACCCTCTATGGACATTACAAGTTTGTAGTCATGCTATTTTGGGTTGTATAATGCCTCGAGTGTGCTTATGAATCCCATGAATAGTGTCTTCCAACCTTTCCTAGACTCTTTTGTCACAGTGTTCATAGATGGCATCTTGGTTTACTCCGATGACTTAGCTCAACACCGTGACTACCCAGTTAGAGTCCTTGATATCCTGAGAAAGAAGAAGTTCTATGGGAAATTCTCGAAGTGTGAGTTTTGGATAGACCATGTAATGTTCCTTGGACAATCATATATGGAGGAACCATCTCATTGATCATGCTAAAGTGTCCTTTGTACATGATTGGATAGCACTAAAGAGCCCTTCTGAGATTCAGAACTTCCTAGGATTGTCCAGATATTATCAACACTTCATTAAGGATTACTCAAAGAATGATCTACCCCTCACCAAGCTTATTCAAAAGGACAAGAAGTTTGTGTGGCCAGATTTCTGCAAAGTTCGATACCAGGAATTGAAGGAAAAGTTGACTAAAACCCCTGTGTTGACTTTACCATCACGAAATGAATGTTTTATTATCTTCACCGACACATGAATATTGGGCTTGGATGCGTTCTAGAGCAAAATAGACATGTTGTTGCTTATGCCTCAAGAAAACTCAAGTCAAATGAAGTAAACTACCCAACACTTGATTTAGAACTAGCTATTATACATGCCCTAAAGATCTGGCGACACTCTCTTTATGTAGCCACTTTTGAAATCTTCACCGACCACAAAATCTTGAAGTACCTCATGACTCGGAAGGATCTAAACCTAAGACAAAGACGATGGATGGTGCATATGAAAGAATATGATTTCACCATTGCCTACCAATGGGGAAAAGCTAATGTAGTACCAGATGGTCTTAGTCAGAAACAACTCAGGTGTGCACATGTCTTATCTACCCAATGGTGAGAATTGGAAGAATTTTATAGGTGGACTCTGGAGCTTGTAGAAGACTAGATCTATGTGGCTAACATTCAGATAAAACCAAACATGTTGATGGAGTTGGTAGTTGGTTAGTTAGCTAGCCCAGAGCTTGGCAAGATGAAAGCTTGTGGGAGAAACCTCAAACACATCTCTTAGTGGGAGTAGATGGTGGAATCCTATAAAAGATTCATTTTTGGGTTCCTGAAGATTTTCTCTTGAAGAATCATATCTTGCAAGAAGCCCATGGTTCTAAGGATGCAGTACACCCCGACACTACTAAGATTTTTAAAGACTTGCAGTAATACTTTTGGTGGCCTGGGATGAAGAGACAATAGAGGAATTTATGGCCAGTTATCTCATGTGCCAGATGGTGAAGGCTAAACATCAGTGACCCGTTGGATTATTGTAGGGACATAAGACATCGGATAGGCAACGAAAACAAAAAAATTACTAACATATTTCCCATTAACCAACATATCACACCAATAACTAAGCAATGGAAAGGATGGTTTCATGATGATATACCTGGTCTTGGAACAAGTTCAATGACAATCCTCATTGATGTAGATGGACACTCTATCTTGGACAATGTTTGTACAACTCTTAGTTGCATTAGGACTAGTCTGACAGCTCCTCCATGGATAGCAGACTTGAACATCGTCATCTATAGTAGTTCCTCTCATCACAGATAGTTGGTTGACATCATCCTCCTTAGTGATGGGAAAAGGCAAACTCACTCTAGAGAAGTCCACACAAACCAACTATCATTCAACTAGAATAGACATGAAGGATTTGTCCCTCCTGTTGGTGTACTGGTCAATAGCCTACTCTCCCACAACAATGATCCTCAATTTTTCTCTACTGTAGCTATCCCTCCCTAGTCAGGTAGGACGTGCTTGGTGTTGGTATGTATGCCCTGAGAGCTAATCATGGGATGATTGGTGGGATATATTAATATTGATTTGATAAACATCAAAGGCAAGCTTCCCATTCTTTCTGGTTCAATCATATGAGATAGTGATAGAACATATTGAATGTCTAGAGAATGACAGTACTCAATGACGTATGCTTTCGGGTTAAGTACCTGAACGATGAGATCATACTGATGCGAAGAGTTTGTGCATTCTTGTTATGTCCCTAGTCGGATGTCATTGTGGAAGGTAGATAGATAGCAATGACACATAAGACTAGATTGTGGTGTTGGTTGATGATAGAATCTCATTAGACATGATATAGAGATATCAAACCAAATACATAGGTACTTGTTAGAGAACAAGTGTACCGGACAGACCCACCGTGAGTTTGACACCTGGAACCATGACATGGTAGTCACAGTCAGTACTCACAGTGATGGTGGTGAGTGTGATTCTTTGACCTGAAATCACTACACTCAACACATGTTGTTGGGCACACTTTGACATCATCAAACGCAGTACTGAAACATGGGTTGTTATAAAGGTGATGATTGGGTGGCTTTGACACATGGGGCTTTTGAGGGGTGAGTGATAGATATGGGATTTGTCCCTCCTGAGGGAGTATGATATCCATGGCCACTTGATGAGTAGGATTGAGAAAGGCATGCATGCATGTGTGAATCAATATGTGATATTAATGTCATACATATCTTTTCCAATCTACTCTGAGATCAAGAAAGTGAATGAACGTTGACAGGATGATTGTTCCATGCCTCGAGTTCATTCGGGATATCAGTGACAAAGGAATTATACATTCATTGTAACACCATTCACGGATTGTAGGATTGAAAGTTGTTCTCCAACTTTCTATTTCACTTGGGTAGCACTGATGTGTGACTAGGCACCGCTCTTTGCTTGTGAAGTCATAAGTGTTATGGAATTTCACTACCAACGTGAAATGGACCTTGAGGGTCACACACATAGGATTTAACATGGAAGAAGATTTTTGTCCACAAACAATGTTTATATTGATTACTAAAGGACTTTAGTAGTTCAATTAAACACTCAATCAATTGATAGCTCTGTATCATAATGTTCAAGTCATTGGACTGATTGATTAGAGTATCAGATTGATTGCAACTGCAATTGACTATTTCTGCACAATTTGCACTCCCAACCAATCGGCTCATGTGATGAACCGATCGGCTGAGTTTGGTGAACTGACCGGCTCAGGTGGTGATTCGACCAGCTCATGGACAGGGTGAAACGATCGGTTCAAGTGTTGAAACGATCAGTTCCACTGGTCCAATCGAGCAAGTTCAGAAAGTAGGATTGGTGAGAAATTTCTTTTCGTTTCAGTTACCCAATTTGATTGGAACAAGGATTGGTATTAGGTACCAATTAGAAACAAAAGAAGAAAAGTCAATTGGGAACTGACCAGGACCACGAACCGACCAGTTCAGAAGTGAACCGACCGTTTCATGGGTCCCTACCGATCGGTGGAGGTGTCAAACGACCGGCTCAGGTCCCCAATCGACCGTTTTAGAAATGAAACGATCGGTTCAGGTTGCACAGTTGGTTGTTTTTGTGGAAAATCTCAAACCCTTCTACTCCTGCTTTAGTCCCACATTGCCCGGGATAGAGAACCCTGCCTCATGACCCTCCTATATATATAGGGTTATTGGAGGCTTCTCAAAGTACAACTCAGTGCAATCAGTTACTCTATAAAGTTGTCATTCTCTCTGGTTTTGGTAACTGAGAGAGCCCGAGCAAGTGCTACTCGATAAGGGAGGCATAGCAAGGGAAAGACAACTACAAAAAGCGATTGGTGGCAGGAGAGTGTGTCAGTGACTAGTACACTGACAGGATGGTGTGACTCCTTTCAATTCCTTATAGGACAAGGAGATTGGAGTTCTAGGTGGTCTCTATGGACTACTTCAGAGGCGAGATATTTCTACCGCTCGGAGGACAGTTGTCAATCCCGACAGTCCCGGTGAGACCAGGAGTTGTCAGTCATGGTGCGACCAGGAGCTGCACAGACACCGTCCAAGACCGGAGGTGAAGACCGCGTAAGCCGCGAGGTATTGTCACTGAGCAAGCCCCGGGACAAGTTATGATTCCACAAACCATCCTTTCCTATTGTATAGACGTTGATGCTTTTCCTTGTTCTAGGTTTGGGGAGGAGAAATTTTTTGTTTCCGCTGCCTTCTCTGCCTCCCATAAAACCCAACAGTGGTATCAGAATCATATCAACTGCTCTATACTTTAGGATTATCGATATGATTGATTTTTGTTTGTCGCCTTTATTTATTGCATACGATGCGAATAAAATTAGCTTTATGCATGTCCAATCCTAAATCCACAAAACCTAATATACATATATGATATGTAATATGAATGCACTCGATATGCGTCAACCTTAAACGAGTTTTTTTGTGGTGTATGTATAGCATGGTTCTGGCTAATAAACCCTATCTGTTTATGGTTGTATGCGGTTGCTTGCATCTCGGTCTGCACACCGATCTTCCTTCTCCTATTCTTGATGTAACTCGAAATAATTTGAGATTTCTTTCCTACCTTTACTCCCCTCGAATGTAACTCGAGGTTTCTCCTTTTACAATGTAAAATAGGATAGAATTTTATTTCCTATTATGTCGAAGAACGGAGGACATCCTGACGACAGCTGAGATGGTCGGTTGAAGGCGTGAACCGATCGGTTGACGTTCAAGACGATCGGTTCAAGGAGTTTGTCGATCGGTTGATGACCGGTTCGAGGAGCGAGACGAGCGGGTGGCGGCCATGATGAGATGCACGATGACCAGGCGAACCAATCGGTTGGAGGAGCCAACCGATCGGATGGTGGCACCCAGCCGACCGGCCTGATGGCGAGCCAATCAGTCATGTGATGAATTGATCAAACCCAGAAAGGCAAAGCACAATGTTCATCTTGTACAGGTTGCATGTTATGTAGACCTAGATGACCGTGATTCCTCTTGGCTCGAGGAATCACATTAGGATGGCCATAATCATCACTTTTATCGTTTTGCATGTTTTCTGTGGGATATAGCATGTATTTGATACGTACTATGTATTATGGTGATTGGATATGTATATGTATATAAAACCAAATCCCTCATTAAAGATTAATGTTTTAGATGCCTTCCAAATGCGACACACGTGAAATGCTTGATCGACCAAGTGTAGGCATGCCCAAGCATGGTGCACTGTCTATCTCGTGGAAGCGTGAAGGATGGATATGTGGGTCTGCCCAAGCAGGGTGCATATTCATCGTATTGGCTTTGGGTAGGACTTAACAAGGTAACCTAGATAGGATCTAGCACCTTGAGGCATGGAGATGATCATGGAAAGGAGTTGCATATGACATCTTATCAAGAGTTGCATATGATGCAATTGGCAAGAGTTGCCTACCTAAGAGATCTAAGTTGTGGGTGACATCCCAAGCTGGTCCATGACTTAGAGGATTTCAGGATCTTGCCCACTAGAAGGTTGTACGCTACAATCTTCTGAATTGATGGTGAGGGCTATCAATTTGAACTAAAATAGTGAGAGCGATAATTAATTAAAGGCCTAATTATATCGTCAACTTTTCAAATCAATCAAATAAGTCAAAAATAAGTTTTTGGACTAAAATTGAATATTTCCTTTTGTAGTACAAATGGTAACAAACAACAATCACTTTTCTTTGTGATCCTTCCTTGAAAAAGACAAGCTAAATGGGACAAACTTCCACGACTGGTATAGAACATTGAGAATTGTTCTCACTCAAGAGCAAAAGCTCTATGTCCTGGATACTCCAATTCCAGAGGAACTTGCTCCTAATGCACCAAAGGCAGAAAGGGATGCTTACAAGAAGCATTTTGATGATGCCATTGATGCAAAGTGCTTGATGTTGTGCTCTACGAACCACGAGTTGCAGAGACAACATGAGAACATGGGTGTCATTGAGATGACTCAGCATCTCAGGAACATGTATGAAGATCAAGCACAGCAAGAGAGATATGATGTCTCAAGGGCACTGTTCAAGTGCATCATGAAAGAAGGATTTCCACTAAGACAAGAGTTGGCTACTGACATGATACTGCAATCATTCCTAGAATCCTACAGTCAGTTTGTGATGAACTACAACATGAACAACTTTGATAGGCCACTGTCAGAGTTGAGGACAGCCGAGACACAGATGAAGAAGAGCAAGCCTAAGTCTGTGATGGTGATCACGAGCAAGAAAGGCAAGTCCAAGCGCAAGGGCAAGGGCAAAGCTAAGAAAGGTTCTGATGCTAGCCAGGAGCCCAAGTCGTCTTCATCTCTCAAGGCCAAGGGAGGTGTGACCAAGAAAGGAAATTGCCACCATTGTTAAAAGCTAGGACATTGGAAAAGGAATTGTCCTCTCTATATTGAAGAACAAAAGAAGAAGGAGGCGACAAACATCTCTACTTAAAGGTGTCATAAAAGTAAACTTGTAACACTTTTGAGGTATATGACACCAAGATGTAAAGTGTAAAGCACTCAATAAATGGGGCAAGTGTTGCCACCATAGATAGGGGTACATTAGTTTATTTTCAGCCTAAAAGGCATGTAATACAGTTATGAACTGCTATTTCATATTTTCTAATAGATAGAAACACTTTATTTTGCATATTGTATGACAATGATGGCAATCAATAAAGAGATGTTTCAATTTCTAAAGATATGATCTTTGTGGCAATGCCTTGTTTATCTTGTGGTATTTGATATGCATAAGATAAAATGATACCTAAAAGTTATAGATAACTCAAACAATCAAATTAGCATCAATCATGAGAAATTCATTTCTAGTTTCCATGTGATGGATAAATATAGACTCTTTTGGTTAGAGAACCAGTAAGAGACATGAATATCTTGAACATGATTAATCAATCTTCACTAAAGGTAGTGGGAGAATGATTATCCTATTAAGTATGATACATGTGATGTATTTACATACCTATTGGAACAAATGCTAATACTTCAAATGGTGTTTAGAGAAATACCAATATGAATATCTTGAAGTGTTCAAGATTATCATAGATGAAGTGCAAATTTGGTAAAGTGTTAATTCTTGATGAGATCAATGAATGAAATACTTGGACCAAATGTTTGAGATCCTTATGAGTGATTATAATAGTGAACTCATGATTAAGGCATGGTGATGTCTAAATCAAGAAGGAATCATACTCTAAGGAGTTAGAGAATGATTATCAAATAACTGAATTCCTCTTAATAAAAGAATACCCCACACTAATAAAGGACATTAAGAATCACAAGTAGTTGTACGTTCTTATATCCTTGATGGATACACCTCGTTTATCTATGTGATGAGTTGTTCATGTGATGAGTCAACTATCTAGATGAATATGAGGAACTGAATTTTGAGTTACAGTTTATGACCATTACATCCTTAATGACATCCATGTGAACCATAAGGTATGACCTTGATGGTAGCACCCATTGGATGAAATCCATAAGTGCAAATGAATCTTAAGTGTTAAGACACATGGATAACATTTTCGGAAGGATGATGCTTGTTGATTGCAACTTAATGACTAAGTCATTTGGCATATGGATACTAAAACTGCATTCCTATGAGGAATAAAACAAGGATGTGTACGTGACACAACCTATAAGGTTTATGAATCCACTAATGCAAATGAAGTCTATAAGTTACAATGGACTAATCAATGTGATTGATTGAGTACAAGCAACTCAGAATTGGATCTTTACTTTGATGATATAGTCAGAGGGTTTGACTGATATGTCAAACATAAAGAAGGGATCTGTGATTTAGTGGGAGTGTGTTCACATTCCACATGTTGATGTGAAATGGAAATGTTCTAGAATGGAAATCCAAAAGTGGAAATTATCTTTAAGGAAGATAGAGATGTTTCCTATGTGATAGGAATAGAGATCTATAGAGATAGTTCTCAAAAACCTCTTGACCTGAAAAGAGAAAGCATACATTGGCAATCTGTACTGAAGGGTTCAGTATGCACAAATTCACTGGGAGAAAACTTGTCCATGTTACATGGAGTTAGTATCCCAAGGCCAAGTGTCCAATTCTTATGAATAACGGGAACACTAAGAATAGATATGGATCTATCATGTATGTAATCATCCCATTATCTTGCATGTATCGACATGGCAAGAACAAAATGCATTCATCATTTTGTATGTAAGACATGGCAATATGATATGCGCATCCTGATAACTCGTATGTAAAACTTGATGAGTGGATGTCTGTCTACTTCTAGTAAGGGTTACTGGAATACCATGAGAACTTGATAAGTACTTAAGAAGTACTAGTTCTATGGAGATAAGGAAGAGTTCAATGTAAAGAGTTACATTGATGTGAACTTCTGAAAGGACAGAAGATTAATCGCAAAATATATATATATAGGATATATAAAAGTGAAAGTTTGTTGATAATTGGAAGTGTTCCAACACTACTACAGAAAATGCTTTTTACAACGGGGGATAGACAACTGTTCTGATGATTGTGTTTTCATTAGCATACTTATCACAACAATCTCATTTTTGTGTTGTATATTGTATATTTTATACAACACAAGTCATTTACAACATGTCAAACATGTTGTAGTATAGGAGGATACTACAACAACTGCTTAAGTGTTGTAATAGGTTGTAGTATCACAACATATTCAAAACCGTTGTAAAAGATATTATTAACACAACATATTTTGACCCGTTGTAATAGTCACATGTTGTAATAGACCATCATTACACAACGCAGACTCACCCGTTGTAGTATGTATTAATTATACAACAAGCCTTTATATGTTGTATTTGGTACATGTTGTAATAGACCACCATAATACAACATATTAAAACTCGTTGTTATATCCCAACATGAGACAACAGACTCCAACCTGTTGTTATATATTATAATTACACAACATGTTGTAACATGTTGTAATATCCACACATAAAACATCGTTGTAATAGACCTCCATTACACAACGTAAACTAAACCATTGTAATATATTATAATTACACAACATGATATCACATGTTGTAATAGCTACATATTTTAGAAGACCATAGTTAAACAACACATCATATTCACATAATTCTCTGAATTTTTCAATTATTCACATATATTATATGTGTGTGTGTGTATCCATTATAATATTCGTGTATATATATATATATATATATATATATATATATATATATATATATATATATATATTAATTCTATAGTTTTTAAACATCACTATATAATTTTGATATT